>CM027401.1:2411257-2437522 GCA_015711505.1 Sylvilagus bachmani | reverse complement strand
AAGAAAAGAAAAGAAAAGAAAAGAAAAGAAAAGAAAAGAAAAGAAAAGAAAAGAAAAGAAAAGAAAAGAAAAAGAAAACCTTTTTGGCTCTCTTTGTTTGTAACTAAATTCTTTACTTTTCTTAGCTGGCCTTTAATATACCACTGAGCCAGATGACTATCCCTGCTTACGTGAGGGTCGACATTCAGCTTCTCCCATGAGTTGAGTTCTCATATCACTCCTGTAAGTATAAATGCTCATTCCCATTGGTAACTAGGATGCCTCTGTTCCATCATAGAGTGGCCAGTGCATCTGTCCACTATATATTCACTGAACAGGCTCTGCTATGCCATACTCCTCATTACAAATGTTTTAATCTAGCACAATTTAATATTTAAAATGTTAATGATTTGTTTTAGTATTTATTTGTTTGTTTGAAAGGCAGAGTTACAGAGAGGCAGAGGAGGAGAAAGAGAGAGAGAGGACAGAGACAGACAGAGACAGAGACAGAGAGATTTCTTCCATCTGCCGGTTCACTCCCCAAATGACTACAATGGTGAACTGCACCTATCCGAAGCCAGGAGCCAGGTGTTTTTCCCAGGACTCCCACATGGACTGGAGGGGGAGGGTCCAAGGATTTGGATCATTCCTCTGCTTTCCCAGGCCCATTTGCAGGGAGCTGGATCAGCTGGCTCAAGAGTGGAGTAGCTGGAACTCAAACCTGTGGGATGCCAGCCCTGCAGGCAGAGGCTTTACCTGATATGCCACAGAGATGGCCCCAATTTTAATGTTTTTAGAACAATTTTAACAGACATAAAATGTGCGTATTCTGGGGGTATTATCTGACATTTCCTTATATTTACACATTGTGTAATGTCCAATCAGGATGTTTATTCTTTTACATATTTTACATTTCCTTATAATGAAAACATCCAAAAACTTATCTTCTATGTTTTCTAAATGGAGAAATATCCAGTATAATAACTTTGTCTAAATGAACTCTTCTGTGCAGTAGAACCCCAGAAACTATTACTCCTATCTAGTTAAGGCCTTGTATTCATCAGTAACCTCCCCCACCCTTCTCCCAACCTCTCCTAACCACCGTTATATTTTTAAAGCCTGTGAAATCACCGATTTTTTGGATTCCACATATGAATATGACCTCCAAATACTTTTCTTCCTTTACTCAGTTTCTCTCACTCAACATGATGACCTCTAGTTTTGCCGTGCTGTTATAAATGACAGAATTCTATCCTGTGTATATCCATGTAAGATTCCATCAAGCATATATGCTGCATTTGCTGTGCCTATCTGTGGGTAGTCGGGCACCTAGGCTATTTCCACTTCTTGGCTACCAAATATAGTGTTGTGATAAACATAGGAGTGCAGCTATGTCTTGAACAGATGGATTTCATTTCCCGTGGATTTATATGCAGGAATAGGTTTGCTGGATATTATGATAGTTCTATTTTTAGTTTTTCAGGAGCGCTCCATACCATTTTTTTCCACAATGACAGTACTCCTAATTTACAATTGCACCAACAGTGTCCAGGGTTTCTTTTCCTTCCCATCATCACCGATGCTTATTATCTTTTGTCTTTTTGGTAAGAGCCAATATTACTGATGTGGGGTTTTGATTTGCATTTCCTTAGGTATCAGTTTTGTAGATATATATTTTTTTCATGGACACTCTGGCCATTTTAATGTCTTCTTGAAAAAATCTGTTGAGATCTGCACATTTTTAATGAGATTATTTGAGTCTTTTGATACTGAGTTATCTGGATTCCTTATATATTCTAGACATCAACACTTTGTCAGATTATTGCTAGCAAATACTTTCTCCCACTCTGGGGTTTTCTGTTTGCTCTATTGATTATTTCCTTAGATGTGCAATAGCTCTTTAGATTTCTTTCAGCAGTGACTTATAGTTTCCATTGTAGGAGTTTTCACTTTTCTGGTTAAATTTACTCCCAGGTACTTTATTAAGTTATCTAGTTATTCATTTGAAGCAATTGGAAATGGGATTGTCTTTTTGATTTCTTTTTCAGATGATTCAATATCGAGTTAAAACAATGCTACTTATTTCTGTAGATTGACTTTGTATTCTGCAATTTTCCTGAATTTGTTTATTACCTAAAGCAGATTTTTTTTGGTGTGTGTGGACTCCTTAGGGTTTTCATCTGCAAATGTGAGAAATTAACGTTTTCCTTCCAAATTTGGGTATAATTTATTTCTTTATCTTTTCTTTTCTTTTCTTTTTTCTTTTTTTTTGACAGACAGAGTGGACAGTGAGAGAGAGAGACAGAGCAAAAGGTCTTCCTTTGCCATTGGTTCACCCTCCAATGGCTGCCGCGGACAGCGCGCTGCGGGCGGCGCACCGCGCTCATCCGATGGCAGGAGCCAGGTGCTAGGTGCTTTTTCCTGGTCTCCCATGGGGTGCAGGGCGCAAGCACTTGGGCCATCCTCCACTGCACTCCCGGGCCACAGCAGAGAGCTGGCCTGGAAGAGGGGCAACCGGGACAGAATCCGGAGCCCCAACCGGGACTAGAACCCGGTGTGCTGGCGCTGCAAGGCGGAGGATTAGCCTGTTGAGCCACTGCGCCGGCCTCTTTATCTTTTCTTATCACTCTAGTTATGGTTTCCAGTACTATCTAGTAATCTTATTTCAGATTTTAGAGGAAAAACCTACAACTTTTCCCAAATCAGTGCAATATTAAATATTGGCTTGTTACATACAGCTTTTATTATGTTGAGGTTTGTTCCTTCCTTCTACACATAATTTGATTATAAAGGGATGTTGGATTTTTGAAAGGTCTTTTCTGTATCTAGTACCAATTTTTAAATTTTTTCCTTAATTCTGTTGATGTTATGTGTCATATTTATTGATTTGTGTGCGTTGAGCTGTCCCTGAATCCCTGGGATGAATTCCACTTGATCATATTGAATGATTTTTTTTTTTTGGGGGGGGGGGGTTAGTCTGAGTAAAGGTTTACCAATGTTGCTTATATTTCCAGAGAATTAGCTCTTCATTTCAGTGAATTTTGTATTATTTCTTATCTATATATCATTTATTTATATTTGTAGTTTTATTATTTCTTTCCTTCCACCAAGCTTGGGATTAATTGACCTTATTTTTTTAGTTACCTGAGGTACAGTGAGAATTTATTTGCTTGAGATATTCCTCTTGTTTCTGGAAGTTAAAAAACTCCCTCTTTGTACTACTTTTCTGTATCCAATGAATTTTTGCATGTTGTATTTCCATGTTCATTCAAGAAATTTTAAACATGTGCCCTCAGTTTCTTATAAGCAATAAGGTTTTTTTTTAATTTCCATGTATGTGTATTTTGTTAGAAATTTTTCTTGTTATTGATTGCTGGTTTTATTGTATTGTGATCAGAAAAACACTCAATAATATTTCTGTTGTTTTAAATTTGTTGAGACTTGTTTTGTGATATACCATATGATCTATTCAGGAAAACATTTCATAGGCTGTTGAGAAGAATGATTATTTCCCATTTGTTGATAGAGGATGCAATTGATCTAAGATGCAATTTTGGGGGAGAAGCTCTTTTCTAAAAATTATATTTACTGATTCAATTTTAGGTTTATAAAATTTTAACATTTCTTCATATATTTATCTGTAGATGCTTTATACATGTATGTGCATACTATTTTATTGAAAATAGAATATTAATATCACATAATGAAATGAAATGAGAATGACCAGGTCCTATGTTCACAAATGCCATGCCAGGTCACATCCAGAGCCCTCAGCTCACCAAGATCTGCACTGGTTTGGGGTAACACTGAAACTCACCCTTGTATGGCCTGTCCGCTGATAAATTGGTCTCAGTGCTCCATGCTGCACCTATGAGCCACTGGTGATATTAACTAAGGCTTAATCAGACCATTTCACTCTGCTGGGCATTGAGACAGGTCCAGAGGTCCACCTTTGGGCAAGGGCCTATAAACCAGGAACATTAGGATCTGTTCAATGTTGAGTTTTATTGGCGTGGCACTTAGTCCCAAAACTGTCCCGTGGTTTGCTGTCTGCACAAGGCTGTCAGACGTGTGATAAAGGCAACCTTTCAGCTGCTTAGGCAGGTACTAAGAGAGTCTTCTGGTCACCAGATACTGTGCAATCTAGGGAAACATGCCAGGACTATGAGAGACTGATTATCATGCATGCAAAAATATGTGTATCTCACCAGGGATCAGGTGTCGGCCTTATGCTCCGGCAGTCAAGACTATCCACAGGCACTTACCTAGGTAATGGAAACCATTAGAATCTGCCCAGGGTTGGGGATTATCAGTCCAACACTGAGTCTAAAGATGCAGTCCATGGCCCCTTGCTTTCTACTCAGGGTTATAGGACATTCTGGCCACTCAGAGAGGCCACAGGCTGGTCAAGCTTAAAGACAGTCAGGGGTCCCTTCAAACTCATGTGTCCACTAATGCCAGCAAAATCAATCCAGCCTCCTAAAGTGCAGATCTCTACCTCATGCCAGACAAGTCTAAATGCTTTATGAGCACTGGATGGGGATTAGAAACCTTACGCCTTTCTCAGCTGCTGAGTCTTGGCAGATTAGACGCGGCTCTGTGCTTTGAGACTGTGTCCTAAGTTCCTTCTCTTCACCTCATGCTGTAGATTGGCTTCGCAATCATCTTGGTGGAAGGGTGGCAGACGCCACCAGGCTGTGGAAGAAGCTCCTGATTTTCACTCCATAGGTATGGAACTGAGGGGACGTGGGCTTGGCACTAAGATTCAGTTTGTGCGCTCTCTCTCTCTCTCTCTCTCTCTCTCTCTCTCTGTCTCTCAAGCAGAAGGGGTCTCTCCATGTGATGCTCCTGGGAGAAAGGGAGGGATGATGCAAGCCACTGTTCCTTCTTGCTTTCTTCAATGGGAGTCACTGCAGTCTCTCACCTGGCTCCTAGGCTTCTTGTAGAGGTGACTTCGTGTGTATGACAGCTAGCATTGGTGTCTCTGTGTGGAGCTGCTCACCGATGTCTGTTACTGAACAATCAAAGATAAAACTCCATTGCCCACTTCTCTGGGAGCTAGGAATGACTTCTGTAATAAGACGTGATGGTACGCGGTTGGAAGGGAGGCAGGTGTCATCTGGCATGTGTGCGTCATGTAAGTCAGGTAACATCACCCTTTATTCTTTTTAGTCCTTTCTTCCTTGCTTTCTTTTCAATTGCATTTTCCTGGACTTTCCCCATATGTATCTCTAACAGTTCAATGCAGAAAATCACTGAGGTATTTCAAGGCGAGTTAGGTGACGAAATACGAATGGAAAGTCTGGGTGAAGGGGAGTATGGGAATCCCTGCCCCGCTCATGCTAAGACCCCAGGACCCTTGCGGTTTTCTGGCATGGAGGGAAGCTGTTGCTGAGTGTTTCCATCACGCCTCCTTCACATGCATGATGCAGGCATGAGATCATGGAAATGGAGCTCAGTCACCACAACACACAGTCTTAATTTGCTTACCAGTCAGGAGCTGTATTTGTACCATTTCAATCCCTGCTGCAGGAGGAAAGACAAGACTAGATATGATCAGAAGTGAGCAAAAGATGCAATACTTAGTTCCTACATTCATTATATTCAGCCTGTCTCTATTACCTAAATTTAGATGTGTCTTGGAAATACCATATCTAGCATTATTTTTTACTCTGAGTCTGACAGATTGTCTCTTTTAAGAGGAAAAGTCAGCCTTTATATTTTTGAAACATGATAAATCAACTAATTGGTTCACTCCCCAAAAGGCCACACAGGCCAGAGCTGGGCTGGTCTGAAGCCAGAAGCTTCCTCTGGGTTTCCCATGTGGGTACAAGGGTCCAAGCATTTGGGCCATGTCCACTGCTTTCCGAGGAACATTAGCAGGGAGCTGGATGGGAAGTGGAGCAACCAGGACTTGAGCTGCTGTCCATATGGGTTGCAGGTGCCACAGATGGAGGCTTAACCTTCTATGCCACAGCACTGGCTCCTAATTTTCTCATGCCTTGTACAATCCAATTTTCATGGTGACTGAATAGTGTCCATCGTCTTCATGAGATGTACCGCACAACACATTCAATTTCTACCTGAAATTCTGTATCACAAGTGGTAAAATTTTAATGAGTATCAATGTTCGGTTGTCTAATAACACATTGAATTAATATTATACTTAATCCTCTTATGTTCCATGTAATCAAATGTAAGCATTGTTCTCATATAAGTCATTTAATTTCTAATTGATATCTATAGGTAAGTTGAGATCATTTAGAAAATATTTGTTAAGGCTTAGAATAATAAAACACCTTTTGCAACATGATAAATTTCTATAATATATGTATTAATATCTGGTAGATAGTTCCTATAAAATGTGTATTTGGAAATGTTTTGTGTATGTTAGTAAGAAGGATAAAATATATGAAAATAAATAATATTTATATGACTAAAAACAAATGTTAATTATTGGAAAGTCCTTTCAAAACTCTGTAGTGCTTCTCAGACATTTAACATGTTAAAAATTATATCCTATAACTTGATGTCATATTAATAAAAAATTGTTCGGAATTTTATATGCATTTTATATATGCTTACCAGTTTGAACTATATACTTTCCATTGCTACTGCTTCTCTGAAATTTAATTATTAGTTTGGAAGCAATAATCTAAAGCTCATGTGGGTTTTGATAATATTTCTTAAACCTGACTTACATTTTCTTTACGCTTACCATCTGTCCATAATGCTGTTAAAACTGTTCAAAATATTATGATACCCAGAGAGAAATCATAAACAGGCAACAGAAACAATTTAAAAAGATACTTTGAGAAAAAATATGGGCATTTAGTTAAAAGAATCTTCATTTTCTTGTATTTCTGATTGCTTCTTATAATTATAAATACCACTAAAGATATTCCATATCCTATGTATCCTAATAACTATTTTACAATGAGTTTCTGAGTTTGTATACTTGTCATAGTTTTAGTGTAAGTGTGGATATGTCCCCAACTTCTGTTAATAATGAATTATTTAACAAAATTAACCTTGTTCATTGATGTTAGTTATTAATTAAAAAGCCCCAGAGAGATAATTTTTTAGGTTTTATTTTATAAACCAGTGGAAACAGAATGAAAGAGCCCATTGCAGCCAAAAATGTAAACCCATCTTGAGGGACAACAGTAGAGAAAGGATTTATGGAAAAATACACATTTAATAATACTTATGACAGTGACCATTTGTTTTATATATGACTGTAGATTTTTAATGCTTATGCTTCTCATTGATTTTTTGCACATTATGCAATTCATCATCCCAAAAGTAATCTCAGAAACTTGTTTACTGATTGTCCTGCAGGTAAGGCAACCTCACCAGTCACAGGCATTTCCACAAGAATTAGCTCTTAATGCCCTGAAAACGAAAACTGAATAAAACAATTCTCCAGCCACTGTGTGCTTCACATCCAGGTATTCAATTTGCTTATTTATTTCCCACAAAACAATTTTATTATTATAACATACATCATAACGAAAATTTTATCATATTTATATTTTGCTATATAAATTTTCCAACACAGTGCATTTGTTCTATCATATAGATAAAATCTATAAATGGTTGCTTTGTGGTGGAACATGAGAAACATTGCCGACACTTATGGTAAATGTCCAAATAAGCCAAAAGACCCATCAAGGTAGATTGTCAGAAATAATTGCACCTAGAGAATTCAGTATGTCCAACATTTTGTAATAACAATTCCATTTAAAATTAAATAAATGGTCATGCTGTAACATATGTGTGAATGGAAGAAAACACAACACTTTATATTTGGCTATATCAAATATAAAAGGAGCTATTCTGACAATAATTTTATCCTGAAAGTTATTGAATAATTAAACTTTGTCATTATTTATACTATAAAATTTTTAAAAAATGGTATTTGGGAAATAAATGCCAATATATGAAATGAGAAATGGAAACTGAAGTCTTTTCAGTCTTCCTCATATATTGGATTATTAGAAAACTACTAATGGAAGTAAATGTGGACTGCTAATCAAGGCAATGTAGTTAGACTTTGCTTCAGTAGTATTCTACATTTCATAGTGTCCAAATGCAATGTAATGTAAACATATGTAATTTAAAACTTTCTAGCAACCACAATAACAAAAGGCAAACAAAATCAGATGGTGTATATATATATATATATATATATATATGCGTGTGTGTGTGTGTGTGTGTGTGTGTGTGTATAAACAATGGATTTTATTTAAACCAGTGTATCTGAAACACGTTTCTTTTGAAGTGTAATTTATGTAAAATGATAGAGATTTTATAGTGTTTTGTGCTTAACTATCTAAATTCATAGCTCATTTCATTTATCTCAGTTCTTTTTGAAATATTCCAAGTTCAACAGCATCATCTGGGTTTAGGATATTGACTTGGGTGATGTAGCTCTTGCTAAATTAGGGGAATCCTACTTTAATCCTATAATGATAGACATGTGTCCTTATTGTTATGGGTGGATTATCTAGCTGTTAAACATTGACAGTAAAATATGTAATAATATGTCCACAGTAGAAATAGGAAAAGAATGAAAACAAATGAAATTTTTTATCACTGTTAAAGCCAAATTATAGCTGGATGGTAAAACCTGGTGCTAAAAGTCACAACCTGGTGGACTAATCAATAAAGAAGACTTAAAAGTAGATATTCACTCATTTATTGGAAACACAGAATGACAGAAAATAAGAGAGTGGAGAAAAGACCGGGGTAGAGAGAGAGTGAGAGAGAGTGAGATACAGATTTTTTCCATCTTTTGATTCACATTCCAAATGCCTATTATATCTGGTGCTGGACCAGACCAAACCTGGGTGCCTGGAGCTACAAATGGGTCTTCTGCATGGGTAACAGAAACCTGAGCGCATGGGCCACCATCTGTACCTTCCGGCTGCATCAGCACGGAGCTGGATCGAAAGCACAGAGAAGCTGGCACTTGAACCAGATACTCTAATATAGGGCGCCGGCATCCCAAGCAGCAGGTTAACCCACGACAGCTCGTGTCCCCATTAAAACAGTTATACTTTAAGCAAGGACTGAAGAAACAATGAGTCACAGGAAAGCATGAGACATCATTGATTCATAAAAATAAGATACAAGTCATTTCAGAATGAATTATTGGTCAGTGTACAATAGAAATAGAAGCCATCACAAATGCAGTAGATAGAAGACTCTGCACCAAAGTATACAGAGAATGGCTGATAGTACTAGTATCTTGAGTGATGAAGGACTGCTTAGTTGAAGTCCAACCACTCACTTAATGCAGTGTATTGTCCCCTCGGCAACAAGTTGAAAATTAAGATGATTTAGTTTAATATGATTTTCCTTTAGAAGTATATCAAAATGATTTTCCTATCTTGATTCCCAACTTTGGAAATGTCTAAGCACATAATATCTTGAAAAGAAAAGAATGCAAGAAGTTTGATATAAATATTTCCAGTTGGAAGTAAATAATTAAACAGGAAATTTAAGTAACTAATTATGTTTCTTTAACTCTCTGAAAGTCTTCGGTGTTTCCTGTCTATTTGGCTCCTAACTAAGCCCTGTGGGGTAAACAAAGACGAATAAATGCATGTTTCTACAGTCAGGGATCATCCAGCATGCAAATTAATATATTTGATCAATATGTTCATAACAAAGTATACAGAAAATGGAGCATTTATATGAATTATACTCTTTGCCTCCTTATTTCCTTCCTGGCTAGATGTTATTAAAGGAAATAGTGAAATGTCTTCTCCTGTGTGCTTTATAGGGTGTTGTCTTCAGTCAATGCTGTGGAACCACACAGTGGAAAAAGACAGCCAAAGCAAGAATGGGAAAGATTATTTTTTTGTTTGCCAACTACCACCAATGCACTAATACTAGCTTTCTGGATTGCAATCACAAAGATAGTGATAGGAACATCAATACAATCACCTTAGTTGGTTTGACTCCAGATTTAGAGTATTATTATTTGTCTGCTATAGTCCAGTGTTATGAACATATGTGTATCACGGAAAGAGATGAAGAAGTGCAGGTTGTGAGTGACTAATTCCAGAGTTTCAGTGAAGGAGACGGGACAGGACTGTGATGCGGAAACACAATAGAATATTTTAAAAATTAATCAAATTGAAAGGGGAGAGAGAGATACGGAGATAGAGATATGAGAGAGAGAGAGAGAGAGAGAGAGAGAATGAATGTTGATGAATGTTGGTCCTACCTGATGACTCATTCCCAGGTTCCTGTACCTGTGTCTAGGTGCGATATGACTGATTGCGGCGGATTGGCACTGAACTAGGACCTGGGAACTCAATCAGCTCTCCCAAGTGGGTTGAGTAACTCAGTTAATTGAGCCGTCACCACTGCCTCCCAGGATTTGCCTTAGCAGGAAGCTATAATCAGGAATCCAATCCAGGTACTCTGATATGGGGCACAGTTACCTTAACCCCTAAGCTAACAATTCTCATAAAGAGAATATTTTGTTCATAAAATATGATACACTATAAAGCACTGTGGTGTTTCAAGTCTATGTTTTGTTCTGTTTATCCTTATTTTTTCCTCTAAATATTAGAAAATAAAATGATACCTTCAAGAAATTTTTGTAATTTACAATATCTCATTTGAGTATGTTGCCAAACTTCTTTGGGGGATACTATTGGTAAAATTTTCATTTAATGACTTCCTAAAAATGGAACAGGTAGCATATTTTCTCCATTCTATATCCTTTAAAAAACGCTGCATAAACAGAAAACATTAGTCATTTAATAGCTGGTCTTTCTTCTAATTCAATAGTGTGCTTT
The DNA here is from genome assembly GCA_015711505.1 of Sylvilagus bachmani. Classification (NCBI taxonomy): domain Eukaryota; kingdom Metazoa; phylum Chordata; class Mammalia; order Lagomorpha; family Leporidae; genus Sylvilagus; species Sylvilagus bachmani. Next base: position 2,426,726 of record CM027401.1, on the reverse strand, counting down.
ATTTTTGTCTATGTTTTTGGGTAACCCATGTTAATTCCTATTCCTGCTTACATAAGTGCTTTTAGTAAGTCCATAGGTGTAATTGGATGAGCACTGTGTGGCTCTCTCTAATTAGAATGTTCAGTGAGTTGAGCAGGAATGGCTTCTCCTCTGATATGCATGTGTAATTTCCACTAAAGTAAGCAAGCATAACTAAGGGCGATGTTTTCCCCTTTGAGCACTTTGAATTCTATCCACTGCAGATGCCACGGAGGCTTCTGTGTCTACTCCTTTATTCAAACTGTTGATTTGTCATGGCTATATAATTCCTTAGGAATCACTTTTGTTTGTTTAAATGAAGTTTTAGACCCCTCCGAAGTGATGTAAGTTCTGCTTATGGAGGCGTTAACTTTTTGATGATGAAAGAAATATTTGCTAAGTGAAATGAAAATATTTGTCAAGCCATCATGCTTCTAGCTTGATGTTTCTGGACAGGATGCTAATACTGGCTGGCAGGAAGATATGAACATCCCTGCAGATTAAAATGCAAATGTTATTGCTGAAAACAGCAATACACAGAAAGGCCATAGAGTCTTTCAGCTCTCTGACAGCAGCTTGCAGAACCAGTGCACTGAATCCCTCAATATCTTTAAGTGTCTGTCCTATTCTGGAGCTCTAATAAACATCTGCTCGCACTGTACCCCTGCCAAGTGCCAGTTTTAAGAATATACAGACTTCAACATTAAATAACTGTTTCACTAAGCATTTTCTCTGGAGGAGATTGTGATATACTTTTAATTAGAAAAAACGTGGGGCCAAGTAAAAGGTATTGTAAAAAGAGATCTTAGGTCTTAGATATCTGAGGGCTCTCAGATAGTTCGTGGGGAAGGTTTATTATGAAAAAAAAAAAGTATCAACTTCAAAAATTTTTGCACCTTTATAAACTTCTTTTAACTCCATCTTCCAGGAGCTATTTGAAGTGCCCTGTTATAATACTAAGAGAATATAAATCACAATTTGAACTTGAATTCTATTGAATTTGGATGTTATTATGCATGTCAAAAATGAGATGTTTAATTTTTTTAATAAAAACAGATGATTCACAGGCTTATTCAGACAACACTTACTAGTAATCCTTTGATAGAAGCACCCTGTAATGCTGAGCAGATACAGAGGGTACAATGGAACAGACCATCCTGCAGACACTTCAGCAGGTGCATGGCCTGCTGAACAATTAATTCTGGTGTAATGTTGTAACACGTTGAAACAGCATGTTCTGGGCTCAAGATTGATTTTTTTTTGTCTCTCAATATGGAGAAGGAAGACTCTCTTCCATAAATGGAAAACATTTGGTCCTGGGAGAGTCGTTTATAGGACACGGAGTTTAACGGATAATCAAATAGTTTAATGCTGTCATCATATTATAATGGCTAGTTGTGTTTAGAATCGAGCTACCAAGAATATCAACTTTGATCTTGGCCATTGCAGGAAACATGGTCATGAGTTCAGAGCTCCTTTGTCTAGTGTGCTTCACGATCACTCATATTTATTAAAGGGTGGATTTTGAGCACTTACTGGGGGTATTTAGTTTTGATCAAAAACCCATTAGTGTATAATTTATTGGAAAGGATTACTTCTAGCTAGCATTGATTGACCTCATGTTTTTTCATTTCTCCATATTAAGTACTCTAACATTACATATGGAAGATACCTTGCTGTTGTTTTGGTTTCTTAAATTCATAATATTATTGCATTTTATGTTTAAGTTTTTTATTTGAAGCAAAGTAACTTTAGCTTAATATAAGTCACATACATATTAATATGATCAAAGTATAATTATGTTTTTGGGTCAAAATAAAAATGATGAGCGGGGATTTTGTTTCATAGATATTTATTTTAAAAATATATTCTGTTTCCTATGTTGTGACATAGCAGGTAAAGCAGCCACCTGCAATGGTGGCAATCCTCCCATCCCAGCTGCTCCACTTCCGATCCAGGTCTCTGCTAGTGGCCTGAGAAAACCAGCAGAAGGTGGCCTAAGTCCTTGGGCCCCTGAATCTATGTGGGAGACCCAGAAAAAACTTCTGGCTCCTGGCTTCAGCCAGGCCCAGCTCTGGACATTGTGGCCATTTGGGGAGTGAACCAGTGGATGGAAGATTCTCTCTCTCTCTCTCTCTCTCTCTCTCTCTCTCTCTCTGTCTGTCCCTCCTTCCCTCCCTCTGTGTGTGTGTGTAACTCTGACTTTCAAATATTTTAAAAATTATTCATCCCTCTGCTCTTCATCACTTGCAGTAACCTGGGGGTAATTGCATTTACCATATATTTAATTTCATTCATGCATACTTTGGTTTTGTGTTTTGTGTTTTCATTCATGCATACTTGGGTTTTGTGTTTTTCTCTTTATTTTCTCTAACTTTGAAGTAATATTTCAATGGCATTTTACATAGCATGAGATAGTGTACTTAATATACCTGCTTGAAATTTTCTTACAGTGTTATTTTTGGCAAATAGTTTCCTATTATATAACCACTGATTCTGAAAAACTATCAAACATGTATCCGATTTTTATAAGCTCATTTTACATGTAACAGTTTTTCATGTTTTGAATAATCCAATGAAAGGCTAGATAATAAATGCACATTAATGCTGTTATTTTTTTAATACTTAAGAATAGATACATTTCCCTTAAAGGTGAAAAAAGATGGCCATGAAAATTGAAAAGGCTGAGGACTTAGCTAAAATTGAGAGGAGAAAATGACATAAAGAGTCATCACATACTGATGTTGGTTTAGTTTATTTTTTCTGTGAGGGAATTCAAATATTATAAATCAATGAATGGCATCTTTATGCATTAAAGTCTATAGTAAAACAATGTATGCATACACTAGTTGCTTATAGTACAGTCTTTTTTAAAAGACTTCATTTATTTATTTGAAAGTCAGAGTTACACTAAGAGAGAAGGAGAAGGAGAGGGAGAGGGAGAGGGAGAGGGAGAGGGAGAGGGAGAGGGAGAGGGAGAGGGAGAGGGAGAGAGAGAAAGGTTTTCCATCTTCTGGTTCACTCCTCAACTGGCTGCAATGGCTGGAGCTGTGCCAATCTGAAGCCAGGAGCCAGGAGCTTCTTCCAGGTCTCCCACGTGGGTGCAGGGGCCCAAGGACTTGGGCTATCTTCCACTGCTTTCCCAGGCCATAGCAGAGAACTGGATCAGAAGTGGAGCAGCCAGGACTCAAACCAGTGCCCATATGGGATGCCGACACTGCAGGCAACGGCTTTTACCTACTACGCCACAGCACCAGTCCCCACAGTACAGCCTTGTTTCTTAATAGTTTTTAAAATTAAAACTGTTGAAAGGTTGCATTATGGCTCAGCAAGTTAAGCCACACCTGCAGTTGCAGCATCCCATACTGAAGCCTGAGTTGGAGTCCTAGCTGCTCTGCACCCAATCCAGTTCCCAGATAATGTGTCTTGGAAAGTAGCAGGTGAGTGCCCGGGTGCTTTGGCCTCTGCCACCACATGGGAGATTTGGATGGTTTTCTGGCTTGGATTGCACCAGCCCTGGTGGACATCTCTCTCTCTCTCTCTCTCTCTCTCTCTCTCTCTCTCTCTCTCTGTGTGTGTGTGTGTGTATAAAATGAATAAATAAGATTTTTTAAAAACTAATTAAAACTGTTGTATAAACAGAGTGAGTTGCCTATAGGTGGCCATGCAATGACCACAAAAATACAGTCATCTTACAGGTCTTTCTACGAAGACAGATTTTCTAAACATCAAGGATTAAAATAAGTTAGAAAACTGTTAACAATTTGGATATTTACATGTATTTGATAATTAAAAACGGTTATGTGAGAATAAAATGTCCTCTCTTAGGTGATGATTGGTTCTTAAGAGGTTAGACTTGGTAGGAGTCAGAGAAGTTACCCACAGAGAAAAACACAGCAACTCCTGCACACACTTCCATACTTTCATTTAATGTTTGTGCTCCCTAAATGTCTACTGGTGATTTGTAACTAGGCCTTGCTATCCTCTTATCCAATTAAACCAACTGAAAAGAGGGCAAGCGTACCGTTAATGCAGCGTTCATGCTTCCAAGGGCACTAAAATAGGCCTGATTACATTCCAGCAGCTGTAGCTCTAATCACGCAGTTGTTACAAGTCATGGACAGAGAAGAAAGAAACATGGCTGAAACGCTGAGAGTGATTACTCTTCCATGTTTGTCTTCAGGCTCTGAAGGCTGTTCATTTTCTCTGTCAAAGCTGCTCTGGGAATATTCTGTGACTTTAATATTCTATTTCACTTTTATTATATTTAGAATAAGAAAGATGTATCATATTATCTTATTTTGAAGTGCATTCTGAGAGGGGCGATGCCATGTTGACATTTACCCATAAGGTGATATATCATTTGGTAAATTATGAAGACAGAATAACATTTATCTGGTCAACATACTCTACAGTGGAATTGGAGAAACAGGTAGAGCATAAGTATAAAACATACATATTTACATATTTTAAAAAGAATTGCAGAAATAAGTTGTAGCACACTTATTTAGTTTTTTTTTTTTTTAATTTTGCCTGGATCATCTCTGCATTTTGTTTTCCAGGAAAGTATTAGACACATAATAGTTTCTACCTTGCCCTAGCTTGCAGTTGATGGCAGTATGGGTTATGCGTGTATATGTGAGGCTCTGTGTGTGCTTCCTGAGTTTGTAAGTCAATAAAAATGAAAAATTCTTGCAGAAACCTCATTTTCTCCATCTGATCAAACATTTCCTAGTGCTTAATTTATAACAAATTGTAAAGAATTACTTGTTTGAGATTGATTTTTATTTGTTTGAAAGGCAGAATTACAGAGAACGAAGAGAGAGGGAGAGAGAGCGAGAGAGAGTGAGCGAGAATCTTCCATCCTCTGGTTCGCTCCCCAAATGGCTGCAATTGCCAGGAGCCAGGAGCTTCTTCTGGGTCTCCTACAAGAGTCAGGGCTCCAGCACTTGGGCCATCTTCCACAGCTTTCCCAGGAACATTAGTAGGGAGTTGGATTGGAATTGGAGCAGCTGGGACTGGAACTGGCACCAATATGTGATGCTGGCTTGGCAGGAAGTGGTTTAACCAGCTATGACACAATGCTGGGCCGTAATTTCTTGTTAACTTTAACTATTTTCTTTATGTATACATCCAAGTTGGTCTTTGAAATCAACATTTGACTATTTTTGTAATTGTCTATCTGGCCTAAAATATTTCATTATATATCTAACCTTATTTGTTGTTCAGAGGTTTCCAGTTAGGCATCTGCATAATTCAGAATTAGTTATTTAAAAAGGGTATGCCCACACAAGAAGGAATGCCATTGGCGAAATGCCCTTGACCACTACATATCAAGCAACATCCTTTGGGCTGGCAAAGGTTACGACTGGCAATTAGCTCTGCTTGCTTCCCGAATTACACTGAGCATGCTGACACGTATTTGTCTGATTCCAATGGAATGAGAGTTTGAGTACACAAAGCAATTACCTGAACGCTGAACAGATTGGATTGGACATTGCGTGCTCATCAGAATTCAGCAGCAGTGTATGTAAAAGAATGAACATAAGCATGCAATGAAGAGGAAATAAAATAGTGGCACAGGAAATGAGGAATCCATGTGCTCCTTAACTGACAGGAGGAGAAAATGGGTTAGTATGACCTGGAACCTTCTGTTCCCACTGCTCTTGGGTTGGCATATGGTTATGAACTTAATTGCTCTGAATATTTCAAGTTATCATTTAAGCAATCTTTAAGAAAACCAAGTCTTGTCAGGAAGGACACAGGTGGATAGGGTACTGCCCCAAACCCTCCTTTGGACATTGGCACCATCTTGGTTTCCAAAAGCGTAAGACTCCAGGATTAAAATAGATGCAAAAAAGAGCATATCGCCTGTCATTGGACCATGCAGAATTTTCCCAACTATAGCTATATATTCAGTAATGGTCTCTTACAAGTTCTTTTAGGTGATCACACTAAAAGAGGAAGAACTTGGAATAAATGACACTCATATGAAAAAGTTTTTTTTTTAATTGTTTACTAAGACTTGGATCAATGCGTCACTATTTTACATATGACTATTTCCTGGAATCAAAATAAATAAGGATGATGAGTAGAAAACACAACATACACCACAATGGCTTTTTTTTCCTTTTTTTTTTTTTTTTTTGGACGGGCAGAGTAGACAGAGAGAGAGAGAGATGTCTTCCTTTTCCGTTGGTTCACCCCCCAAATGGCAGCTACAGCCAGCGCACTGCGGCCAGCGTGCTGTGCTGATCCAAAGCAAGGAGCCAGGTGCTTCTCCTGGTCGCCCATGGGGTGCAGGGCCCAAGCACTTGGGCCATCCTCCACTGCACTCCCGGGCCACAGCAGAGAGCTGGCCTGGAAGAGGGGCAACCAGGACAGAATCGGACACCCTGACTAGGAATCTGGCACTGCAGGTGGAGGATTAGCCTAGTGAGCCATGGCACTGGACCTACAATGACTTTTGATAGGAGCTTCTTGTAGACATCGTGAGTTGCTGTTATGAGATAATTATTCGTTTAGAAAAGGTTTAGATAGGTCGCATTGAACTTGGCAGGATATTGTGGGAGAATTTCACTAGTGAGTTAAATTCAATGTATTTAGAATGTAAAGCTGGTTGTTGCATATGTAGAAAGCAGAAATGGAAAATCAACATGAGATGGGTTTCGATTTAACAGAGTATACTGTGTATAAAGTTAACTGAAAATAGATTTTATTACATATAAGAATGGGAATAGGAGAGGGAGGAGGAAGAAGGGTAGGAGAGTGGGTAGGAGGGTGGGTAAGGTGGGAAGAATTGTTATGTTCCTAAAGTTATATTTATGCGAAGCATGAAGTTTGTATACCTTAAATAAAAGGTTTCTCAGGGGGAAAACAAGAATAAGAAATGTTTGTTCCTCAGGGTACAAGTTATGGGTATAAAACAAAGCATAGAAAGGTGTACACAGATATTCTTTGTGGTATTCTTGGTAATAGAATAAAATATAACTAAAACTTAAATATCCATTGACATATTACTAAATAAACTGTGAAATATGCATCATGAGGAATAGTATCTAACTATAAAGAGTGATAACGACCATTCACAGGCAGTTATTAGGAGCTTCCAGAATAACCATGCGTCTTGTAGAGCCGGGTTTGTAGTGTGGTTCTGAATGGGTTAAATAGTAAAAATAATGTGTTAAAGTTAATGAGTACAAATTTAAATATAAGTTTTAAAGTCAGAAAAAGATTGCATTTAAATACCAATTCTAGTATTTCCCTTATGCTCATATGAAGTGTGACACTTTATAGAAATAAAATCCCGTGTTTATAATCATAAAATATATTTTTGAAAAGAATGACTTCTCCATCTCTTTTTACCCCTACATTTGTTCATCTTTCATAAAATCTAGCTCAGTGTATGCACGTGTTTGATCAATCAGGAAATCCAAAATACTTTGAGGGGATATGCCAAGGACTTGCTGTTTACTTCTTTATCCTAACTTGAAAACAAATATATTGGCTTATAAGAAAATGTCCATGTCTAATGTCTGATTGAGAAGCTGATTTCTGGAGAAAATATTTGCTGTCCTGATTTCAAGTCAATCAGAATAGCAACGATTTACACTCAATATCATCTCTCTTGGAAAGCAGGTATAATGTTTCTTTAAAAATATTATAAACTGGCCGGTGCTGCAGCTCACTTGGCTAATCCTCTGCCTGTGGCACCAGCACCCCGGGTTCTAGTCCGGGTTGGGGTGCCGGATTCTGTCGTGGTTGTTCCTCTTCCACTCCAGCTCTCTGCTGTGGCCCAGGAAGGCAGTGGAGGATGGCCCAAGTGCTTGGGCCCTGCACCCCATGGGAGACCAGGAGAAGCACCTGGCTCCTGGGTTCGGATCAGCACAGCACGCCGGCCGCAGTGCATTGGCTGTAGCTGCCATTTGGGGGGTGAACCAACAGAAGGAAGACCTTTTCTCTCACTCTCTCTCTCCCTCTCTCTCTCACTGTCTAACTCTGTCAAAAAAAAATATAAACTAAACTCATTTTCAATATTCTACATCATTTATTCTAATATTATTTTCAAATAATACTCTTTTTAGAACTATATTGTAAAAATTCTACAAGATGTAAAAGAAATAATTTACATTTTAGGATACATACTTAACCAAGTGAGGAAATAATTAAAATGATCCAATGGAGGTATATGATAAGTGAGGAAAAATGTGAAATGGAAGCTAGGGAGAGAACAGTAGAATTGAGATGCAAATAGTCTTTGTTGTGTTTGGATTACCAAGAGAAAATGGGGAAAGAAAACAGGGTAGAAAAATAAGGCACCAAGATTTGAAAAAAGCCCTAGAAATTGACTAAGGAAGAGTGGTAAGGCTGAGTCAAAAAAATTCTGAGTTTCTTCTTGGTAATGGAGGAGAGGAGGCATTTCATATGAATTATGGATCCAGATTGAAAATGCTGTGATTAGATCTTCCTATGTATTTGATTTCTTGTCTCTGTTCTCTTATTAGGCAATATGTGTGAAATCTCTTACAACAGTAGTTGTTCAGAAACCACATGGTAGTGTTTGATGAATAAGGTTATAGTGACTTAGACACAGAGAGGTCAGAGGGTACCTCCATGCCAAACAGATTCAGTGGAAATTAGATTTCAGTGAGCTGAGGACTAAAACTGGGACAGAAAATGTTCACTCTGCCTTCAAAAATACTTAAATACAAAAAAAGAAAGACCAGAAAGAGGCAGGTTAGTAAGACTTTCAGACACAGAAATTATTAATAGTTTAAATGTTTTATGACCAAAGGTTGAGAACTAATACAGGATAACCCCAATTTTTATCAGTTTATTTAATAAAAACATCAACTGTAGTAGACACCTAGGACTAGAATTCAGTGTCAAAGATACAAGAAGTCATCACAAATTTCATACAAAAATATATTAAGAAACAACAGATATAATTTTTTAAAAATTGCATCAAAATAAACCAATTCTTAAATTCCATTTTTCCATGAACATTTTGAAGAAACTTCTTATAGAAGCATGGTTAGGTGGGATTAAGTTTCTACAAAGGAAAAGTTAAAAAAAGATTTATTGTCAATCGGGAACAAATGGCACTTCCTCCATCCTCTGATTTTATATTGAAACGTCTACTTGTCCCCTGAGAAATGAGGGAAGGAGCAAATTCTCTAGTTCAAGTCAAGGATATTAATTTATTAATCTCTTTTCACTACCAAGGTAGTATTTTTGTTTCCTCAGTTAACGTTAATGAAGCCAATGGAGTCCAAAATATTTTAAATCTTTTTACCTACTTCAAACAACTGCAGGGGTAGCTTTGTTTTCATGATGAGAAACCATATAAAAAGAATATCAAAGTTACTGGCACTGCAGGTGAGGGCAGAGGCCACCACAGCGGCGGATCCTTGTGGCTGAACAAGCCATTGGGGAGGAGGCAAGTCCCCTGTGTTTTGTGCTTTGGACTTTTTTCCCTTTTGTTTCCTTGTTGTTTATTTGTGATATTGATAAAGGAATACACGTGCTTTCTACACCTGTAAGGTGTTGATTGGGGTTATCTTGGTTGTAACAACTCTCTTTGCGTTTGATGCAATAATTTATTATCTAGTTCTGCGCCTCTCTAGTGAAGAACTTTGGTAGGCACAGAAGGAATTAAAATAAGAATAAAGTCTTCCCGTTTGTAACTCAATAAAGACAGATGAGAACGCTTGAAGAGAAAGTCGTCTACACCTGAGCTGATAGCGTGGATTACAGATGGCATGGTGTACCATAAATAGAACAGCCCGATCAGTGGAGAAATAGCAACTGCCAATCACTTCATGGCAAGCTTGAATAAAGGCTTCTGGGACAGAAAATCCTGGGCAACGTGGTTTGAATATTGGGAAACTGTCTTGAAAGCCCAGCCTCCTAGTGGGCCTCTGTTTAGGTCTGGTGGGCTGAGCCGCCGCCTGTGGAGCGGGCATCCACCTGGGCACGTTTGTCTCAGCTGCTCCACTTCAGATCCAGCTTCCTGGCAATGACCTGGGGAAAGCAGTGGAAGATTGCCGCGTGCTTCGGCCCCTGCCACCCACGTGGGAGATCTGGAGGAAGCTCCTGGCTCCTGGGTTTCATCTGGACTAGCCCTGGCTGTTTTGTGCCATTTGGAGAATGGACCAGTGGATGGAAGAACTCTCTCTCTCTCTCTCTCTCTCTCTCTCTCTCTCTCTCTCTCTGGCTATCCCACTCTCTCTAACTCTGATGTTCAAAATAAATGGACAAATTTTTAAAAAGGAAAACAAATCAACACCCTGTCTTCCTACGGGAGATGATCTCTGGAAAAATAGACCTCAGAGTCTCTAACCCTGAACATGAAATGAGGAATCCGACTGAAAACAGATGCAGCTGCTCTTCCGTAAGAGGACGAGGTGAGGATTCGGGAGCAGATGCTCGGCTTTCCCTCAGTGAGAAAGCACATTGGTGATTTCAAGTGAGCCTGGCGTCTCCAGGAAAGCAATTAGGTGCTTTCTGAGTGATGGTGGTGGAGAAACCAAAGTGATTAGGACACGTGAAAGTAAAGAATGGTAAGTATCTTGTGCAGACAGAGGTCGCAGTTACAAGACCATAATTACTTTGGCAGGAAAAAAGGTGATGCATATGGACCTGGGTAGCAACCCCTGAATGTCCCAACTGTCTCTCTCATAGAACATGGTTACTAGAATGTTTAATTTAAGATTCCATATGCAGCCCCATCAGGAAAGTATTTTGGTCAATTGTGGATAGTCTTTTAAAATAGTTAATCAATAAGAGGATTTGAAAAATTAGACCAAGAACATACATAAAACAAATTCTAGAGATAATCTCTGAGTTTGAAATCTGTTCTCTGACTTTTCAGAGATCTCATCTATTTAGAATGTAGAAAGTCCAATTTTTAGGCACACTTGCCTACATCTGCACTTTTGCTGGTCTGCTATTGTGACATAGTAGACTAGCATTATGAATGGTAATTGCTGGTGATAAATCAAGCACAAATAATAATAACTAAAATTACTTTGGTTAGCCAGTGCAACCAAAAAATACACCCCAAAATGGTGACTTAATCATAATTTTCTTTCTAGTCTTCTTAAAAATCAAAATTAAAGTTGAGAAGGATTCTGTGGGTCTAAGATTAACATTTGAGGAATTAAATAATAAATGTAGTAGCTAGTTTCACATGTGGAGATTAAGAAGCTGTGTTTATTCTGTCACCAAGGATCAGAGTCAGTTACATTCTACCAGCCAGTTCAGACTGATAGGAACACTTAGGTCCTGCAGACCACTCTGCCATTTATCTGTTTCCACAACTGACATGGGTGTCTCTTCTAGATTGCAAGTGAAGGTTCTAGAACATACTTATGTGATCTAAGGATGTAGGGTTTTATCTTGAAACTGTTTAGGAAAAATGGACTAACAAACATGTGGCATAAAAAATTACCACCTCTACTAACCTTTTAAAACCCATCTACCATGTAAATGTTGGGGCCTTTTTGATTTTAAGGAAATAGAACAGACTGAGAGGAGCATCCACTGTGCCATTGGATTTAGATAGTAACTTTGTCCAAAGTTGATTTGCTGACAGTGCACTGAATTTTTGTAAGTTCTACTATCCCACTAAGTCCTCCAGTCTGTTTGTAAGTTCATTCATCTGATAACACCATGGCAAGCCAGAGCAATAGGGTCTACAAACAAGGGTTCATGGGTTATCTATCTTTTGGGGGATTTGCTTAATTTTTCCTTTGATGATTCACTGTTCACAGCACTTAACAATAATTTGGACAGTTTGCACTAAATAGCTCAAATGCATCTTTCTTCTTTTGTTCTCTTTCGGAGCATTGAACTGAAGTCACATAAGTGAAATAAGAAACAACAATATGAATTAAAATTGCACGGCCTTCAAAAGGCATCTTGAGGATGACTGGCAGCAGAGAATGGATATCCATAAGGAAGTCTGTTTTCCCTCAGTGCTCCAGGGTAAGTGTTTCAGTATTTTTCAACACATAATCACAAGTACATTGCTTGTTATATTTGTATTTTCCTTATGGTACAGAAATAGAAAATGTATAGACTATTTGTTAATTTTTAAAACTTCAGTTTTTAAGGAAAGTTAAATTAGTCATGAAATGAAAATAAAACATTTAAATATTATCTTAAGACTTGAATTTTAAAAGATGTATTTATTAATTTTAAAGGCAGAGTGACATAATAGACTAACATGGTGAATGGAAATTACTTTATTATTTCTTTATTATTTAATATTATTTTAAAGGCAGAGAGAGGGAGATAGACTGAGAGAGGTACTCCATCTATTTGTTCACTTACCAAATGTCCACAGTCTGGAGATGAACCAGGCCAAAGCCAGGAGCCTGGAACTCTATCTGGGTCTACCATGTCGGTAGCAGGGTCCAATACTTTGGCCATATTCCACTGCATTCCCATGCATATGAGCAGGGAGCCACATTATAAATGGGGCAGTAGGGACTTGAACCAACACTCTGATATGAGATGAAGGTATCATCAACAGAAGTTTGACCCCCTGTACCACAACACCAGCCTCCAAGACCTGAATTGTTTTCAATCAACAAATAAAATTAAAGTAAAATACAAATTCAGTATGTGACTGAGACAAATCTTTTTATTTTTATTTTAGAAAAATAAACACATTGAATGTTATTTATTTCTGGATTTTGAAGTGTATAGATTGCTTCATGGTAAATAGTCCTTTAGAGACCAAAAGAAAGGGGAAAATAATGATAATTTAAAATATTACGAAGTAATTTAAATTCATGTAACTCCTTCAGATTTTGTGACATCATCAATTTTACATATCTTCTTTCTTTTACTCTAAAATACTTCTTTTACCTTTATATTTTTGGATTTCAATTATGACAGAATGAAATGGTAATATTTCACTGTAAGACCAATGAAGGTATATCAATCCTCAAAGTCATTGAGAAATATAAAATATTAATTTTAATATGAAAACATGACATTATTTTATAACTTAATGAATGGTAATTATTACTGTTTAAGTTAAGTAACATTAAATTTACACTCTAATCCAGGAAGTAGGTAGAGTTCAGCTGATAAAGATTAACATCAGACATTCTGAGATGTGTAGACATTGATTAAAATGAAGAAGTAAAGGCAACAAGAAAGTAAGAATACACGCTTTGTACTCCATGTAGGCTGGAAGAAAATAAGCTTGGTTCATTTTTCAAAATTTTAAATGCACGAAATGCACATGTGATGCAGAGGAGTGCTAATTCAGCAGCTATTGAGAGATGGAAAAATGGCGGCACTGTTGTACAGAGGGTTAGGCCGCTCCCTGCTGCACCAAGCCTACATGGGCGCTGATTGGAGTCCCAGCTGCCCCACTTCTGATCCAGCTCCCAGATAATGTGCCTGGGAATGCAAAGAGGATGGCCCAAGTGCTTGAGCCCCTACACCTACCACTCACGTGAGAGACCTAGGTGAAGCTCCCGGCCCCTGACTCCTGGCTTTGGTGTGGCCCAGCCCTGCCGTTGTGGCTTTTTGGGGACTGAGTCAATGAATGGATGAGATCTCTCTCTCTCTGTCTCTCTCTCTCTCTCTAATTCTGACTTTCAAATAAGTGACAAATAAGCCATTAATGCAAATTAAAAGTAAAAAAGATTGAAAAGCTGGATGAAAATACTAATTTTGACAGAATTTGCTTCATATTCATTAGGCGAGAGGGATGTGAGATGAAGTTATTATTCAGAAATATGTCTTCCCCTGTAGTAAATCAGTTCTCAGAGGATTGATTAGTGCTGGGATAGAATGGGTTGAGGTTAGAATAAAGATGAAGCAGCACATATGAAAAGAAAAATTACAGATGAAAAACATTCTCTGGAAAAAATAGTTTTGGGTCTTTTTATAGCAGAAGTGAGTCCCAAGTCAGAGCAAGCACTGTGAAAGTTACCCAGTGAATTTATCTCAACTTCATGAAAATACCTCTATAAATAGAGAAATATAAAAATTACCACCAGTCATTTAATTAACAGAAGACCACAAACCAAATTGTTGAGGATTTTCCAGTCATTATGCAGCAATGTGGCTGGACTATGAAACTCAACTTCAGACTGAGTCTGTTCTTTGTGCTTAACTCAGTGGATTGACAGCCCCCCAGGTTCCTTTGCAAACCAGGAACTTTTCCAGAAAACTCTGTTAAATGCCTTTCACTCAAGGAGTTAGTGACTTCAGAGAACAAATAGCATTCAAAACCAACTGGAGGCCATCGTCCAGTTCTCATTTTCTGAGCTTCTTTGACCCCAAATCATACTTTATTAGTCCTCCACTGCCACCTGCTTTCTCTTTTTCACATTGATTGTGTTATCATATCTAACAAAGCACAGTCCAGGAGAGAGTAGAGGATTCGCAGAAAAGGTGAAAAATATCCTCATTTCCTTTGTCCCTGAGAGGGGAATATGAACACTCCAGGAGAGTCCAGAGTGATACCAGAGAGTAGTGAATACATGGGCTGTTACATTCCATGCAATGCAGATTCCAGCGCATTCACGCTGCACCAAAAGCACAACTGTTGAGCAGGACGAGAGCTTTGATCGCAGTTCTTAAAGTCAGTAGAGAAGTACAGCCAACATTTTCTAAATCAATCTAACGTAATGATCGTAAGCCTGATAAGATATGGGACAAATAGTCTATTATCTTGCAATGGTTTCCACTAAGAGTGTAACCTACCTGCATGCATAACTTGAAAATATCCTGTGGGGCTGGCACTGTGGTGTAGTGGGTAAAGGCGCCGCCTGCAGTCCCGGCATCCCATGTGGGCACCGGTTCATGTCCTGGCTCCTCCACTTCCAATCCAGCTCTCTGCTATGGCCTGGGAAAGCAGTGGAAGATGGCCCAGGTCCTTGGGCCCCTGCACCCACATGGGAGACCCAGAGGAAGCTCCTGGCTCCCGGCTTTAGGACCAGTCCAGCTCTTGCTGTTGCGGTCATTTAGGGAGTGAACCAGTAGATGGAAATTCTCAATATCTTTTTCTCTCTGTGTCTCTGTCTCTGTCTCTTTCTCTCTCTCTGACTCTCCTTCTCTCTCTATGTAACTCTGACTTTCAAATAAATAAATAAATCTTTAAAAAATACCCTAACTATAGTATAGTACATATATAAAATTAACTATGTAAACTAAAACAGATTTAATGGACGACTTAGGCAAATAGTATTTTATCAGTGCCCACTACTGTGGAATAGATATTCCCCTGAAATTACACAGGTAATTTCTGTAGATTTTAGAGTTCATTTCTGGAAAACTTAATCATGATGTCAAAATTACATCCACATGTTTAATTATGATCTGTAAAAGATGGTCTCAAAAGCTAAGCATCTGGTCAATATGTACACTCACTCTCAACTACTGAAAAACGTAGTATCATAATCTTTATTTAAAAAAAAATCAC
>CM027401.1:2333006-2410757 GCA_015711505.1 Sylvilagus bachmani | reverse complement strand
CATCGCTTCTCTAAGAACTGCAAGGTGCAATCAGTCAACAGAAGTGGGATATTAATAATTGAATTAATGGTGCTCAGCAAAAATGGAGCTCAACAATATCGGCAGCTTGAAAGAGTTTAAATTAGACTTGAGTCACTTCTCACAGAGTAGAAAAGGGCATATTTGTGACATAAAGATATTAAATAGCATTATCCTGTAATAGCTGAAAAGAGTTCAGGAAGGGAATTTTTATAACACATTATCACACTATGCTAAGATAATTGGGCCTTCTACATTTCTTCTTACAGTGTAGTGTACTGACTAGAATACTGACACAATGGATTATGATTTAAGAAATGTTATAATCTAATACACAGAATACATATAACCAATTTTTGGTTATTTCATATATTCAGTCTCTAGACAGGTTTAGGGTTAATAAACATTATTTAATATAATGATTAATGAATCTTTGTATTACTATCATTTTAAAAAGCATTAGTAATACATTCATTCATTTCTGTCAATTAAATTGCTAGCTAACATGTTTGCGGATAATATTACAGGATCATCTCATAAAATATCTTTGTTTACTGAAAAAGATTACAGGTGGCACTGTTGATTCTAACTATGAACCTTCCAACACTGATGTAGTCTTCTTACTTTAGATAAACACCTCAGAATAATCTTCAGAAGTAATGTTCTCCAAAGTGGATAACACTCAGAACTGTATAACATCAGGGTACCATGGCAAGAGTTTTCCAGTCTGTTTCAAGGTTCCATAAAATACTAGTGGCAAAAATTAAACCCAAGCCTGGTTATAAAAACAAATCTCTCTTCACTAAATGAATGAGACAGGTCCAATCAGATTTGATTTCTGTGCTTCTGTTTAAATAAATGGATTTAGTAAGGGTGAAATTCAGAGACTGAGAAGTGTCGAGTGCTGCATTTGACCACCAAGCCATAGAGACCTAAAGATGTGATAACCCCCAAGCCCCTAAGTCATACATACTGTCTCTGAATGCAAATTGTCAGATTCTTTTGTCATTCTATTCTTAAGAAATAGGAGGTATGCCACAACATATGAATTGAATCATCTATCCTGCCAACAACACAATAATACCAATGAGCAGAATTTCAGAATGCAGATTGGTTTTGGACAATAGCACACACTCATCTAATTTCACGATGTGAGCACTGAGGCTTACAAAAGCCAGAATGCTGTCCTGAATGCTCTTCTTAGGGTAAAACCCAGGGGCTCATGCATCTGTGCTTTATAACTTGCTATAAATATTATCTCCATATGCCCGTCATTGACAGCTAGTTCGGCAAGGTAACCAACTGTAGCTGAAACAAGCAGTATGAACCTGTGTCCATGCTGGAGTACCAGCTAAATGGGCAAGCTTCCCCTATGCAAAAAATCACACATACGTCAAAATCATAATGACACTCCTGGATATTTCCCGACAAGTTATTTAATTAATTTTAATAGAGGAAATTTTCTGCATCAGTTGATAAAACATATGCCCTTTCAAATTATCCCAGTTCCATTACCCTTACCTTTTAAATTCATTTATTTTATTCCACTTATATATAATCCCAAAACAATTCTGATAAAACACTGAATTTCTAATCATGGAAAATAATATAAAACATTAGAAATATATTTTGATATCCAAAATCACATTTAATAACTTTTAAAATTCTGTACCCATTCTTTCCGAAATAGCATGATTTTCTTCCATCTCCAGAACTCACAATAAACAAATAATAAACAAAAGAATACTTCATATGTTTGAAAACATGATAGACTTTTTTTGCTAAAAATATTTATACTTGGTGAAGTAAATTGGCCAAAAGCACATGTAGAAGATATATAATCAGTTAATTTAGTGAATATAGGCATAAGTAACTAGGTCAAATAAGCTTTGAATATGTGTTTTGCTTTTTAAAGCTTGCAGCCCGTCTGTATCTTTTAGTTAGAAAGCATAGCCCATTTATACTCAAGTTTATGAATGATATAAAATAACTTGTTCTTGACATTTTTCTATAAACATTCTTATTTTTTCATATCTCCTTTGTCCTGTACTACTAGGAAGTTTCTTATCTTCACATGTTTTCATGATGCTGGTCATCTTTCTGCTGTCATTTTAAGATTTGTTTTATTTATTTATTTGAAAGGTAGAGCTACAGAGAGGTAGAGGCAGAAAGAGAGAGAGAGAGAGGTCTTCCATCAGCTGGTTCACTGCCCAAATGGCTGCAACAGCCAGAGCTGAGCCAATCAGAAGCCAGGAGCCTGGAGCTTCTCTTAACGGGCACTATTACAGAGATGCAACATTTCTGAACCTTTAGAATTCTCCAGGAAATAAATATCACATGTTGGCAAATGTCATCAATATACTGCAAAAACAATCTTAATTTTTTAAAGATTTATTTATTTATTTGAATGTCAGATTTACACACAGAGAGAAGGAGAGGCAGAGTGAGATAGAGAGGTTTTTCATCCACGGGTTCACTCTCCAGTTGGATGCAACGGCCGGAAATGTGCTGATCTGAAGCCAGGAGCCAGGAACTTCTTCCGGGTATCCCACAGGGGTGCAGGGACCCAAGCACTTGGGCCATCTTGTACTGCTTTCCCAGGCCATAGTAGAGAGTGTTATTGGAAGTGGAGTAGCCAGGACCAAATGGGATGCTGGCACTGTAGGCGGTGGCTTTACCTGCTACACAACAGTGGCCCCCAATAAAAGCAATCTTTAAAGCTACACATTTTTAATGGTCTGGGGTGATGAATTCTCAGCTGAAACAAGCTATAGAGCTTGTTCTACCATTTGAGCCATATCATCCAGTAGATCCAGATTCTATTTCCCTATTATTTTATGTAAATGTCTATTTACACAAATTGTACAGTTCAGGCTTTAGCTTACAAAATCAGGACAGGATTGAATTAAAAGAGGAGTAAATACTATCATCAAAAGTTTTATATAGTGACGGTTGTGGAAAAATAAACAGACACAAAAGACAACTCACAGCATAGAGTTCTGTAAAACAGAGCTAATTACGGAATGCCTCATGTAGAAGGAGGTATTACCAAGGCAGGCAATCCACCGAACTATCATTATTCCTCAGGAGGACCTCAGCTGCCTAGAAGAAGATTCTAGTGATGGAGACAACACATTTGTTCCACTTATCTATAGGAACAAAAAGGAGAGTAAATCTAATTGGTGTTTTCAATAATGTACTCAAAACCAGATTAGAATCAAAGATTTACATGAAAATATTGGAAGAGATAGCACAAAGTGGTTATTGGTAAGAAAGATGATGAAGTATATGTTTCATGAGCAGTCTTCAACTGTCGATATTGATCCATCAGCTCCTATTTGCTATTGATTGGGAAACTCCTAATATCAGTAACTCTTCGGCACTTGTAGCCTCCCACATGAGCCCCACGTCATGAGCTTTTTTGTCAATGCTGTCCTAGCTACTGCCGGTGCTAAAGTCAACAGCAGAGACCAACCTGCTCCACCAGCCACAGACATCTTTTCCAGCATCCAGGCAGATGCTTGCAGTAGGAAACACTTGCATTGGCTTGAAAATGATAATACAAATGGAGGAAACAACAGTATTTTGTGCTCTAGTCCACTTCTTCCACAATTACACCCATCAAGTTATGCTACTAACTCAATACTGGAATGGGGGGCCAAAACTTCAGGACTAGTTACAACAGTAATGTTAATAGTTAAATGTCACAGGTGATAACTGGTATTTATCATGTCATCTTTGAAATTGACGAGATTCTATGGCAGAAATTCTTTTATCTTTCATGGTGAGAAGGGGCAAATCTGATTATTGTACTTTTCATCAAGGAAAAGTTTATTTTCTTAATGATAATAACATTATGGTGGTGTTCTTTATTAAGAGTTTTTTTTTTTAAAGATTTATTTATTTATTTGAAAGACAGAGTTAGAGAGAGGTAGAGAAGAGAGGTTTTCCATCCACTGGTTCACTCCCCAAGGCCGCAACAGCCGGACTGCAACGATCTGAAGCCAGGAGCCAGGAGCTTCTTCCAGGTCTCCCATGCGAGTATAGGGGCCCAAGGACTTGGTCCATCTTCTATTGCTCTCCTAGGCCACAGCAGAGAGCTGGATCGGAAGAGGAGCAGCCGGGACTAGAACTGGCGCCCATATGTTTTGCTGGCACTTCAGGCCATGGCTTTAACCCGCTGCACCACAGCGCTGGCCCGTGGTGTTCTTAAGATTGGTCTCTGCTGGTGATTCTAGCACTGGCAGTAACCAGGCCAGTATCAGCAAAAAGAAGTTCCATGCTGCTGAGTGCATGTAGACTCCTCATACATGACACGATTACGATTCTGTTCAGGGGAATATTAAGCAAGCCCAGTGCTGATGGAGGAGGGATGGATACTAGCTAACATCCACGAATGAGTCCTTCTCTCTAATTATGTATCTAGCATTCATCTATCTTCTATCTACTTTTCCATCTATACACACCATATATAGTAGGTCAGTGTCTCTTCTGAAAAAAGATGCTTCCAGGCTATGAGACATAAACATTCTGACACTTGCGCTATTATTCCCATAATAGCACAAGACTTTGTCCTAGACTTTCTTGCCAGGAATGTTCCAGTCTTGCTCCTGTAAGGACCAGCCCACATCAGCATCCATATCAGCCCGGGAGTCTGTGTACAACATTACCTCCAATCACTTCTTCTCCCACACAAAATTGATGACCAGATTTACAACTTGAAAATCTATCTACTATTTCTCTGTCCCTTTTCTCTTTGTGCATATTTTTCATTGGGACAGCCCATTTGTGGTTTGCAATAACATACTGATCTGACCAAATCTTGAACCTGGCCTGATATTTTTCCAACTCAGAAAGAAACCTTATAAGGTCATAGGTGTGAGCTGAGAGAGCGATGCTGGTGGAACAGTGGCAGTTGACATGAGAATCTGGGACACGAGTGTAAATTACTAACACCACCTGAACCTACTTTCAACTTTCAAAAATATATATCTTTTCTCAGCATGTCATTAACACTAATGCAACTTCATTACTATCCTCAGAGCTTCTGCCTTTTTCTAACTATATTTTTTTCTCAAAGAATTAGTAAAAAGCAATTTTTAAAGCTATATAAATGATAAACATCAGTTCTTTGGTCTAGAGGTTAAGATGCCCATGTCCTATATCAGTGTCTGGGTTCAAGTTCCTGTGCCTCCAACTCCAGCTTCAAGCTATCATGTGTCCAGGAAGCCATCAGGTGATAGTCCTCTGCCTCTCAGATGATATATCCAGTTATCTCAACACATTTTATTTCCATAACATTGAGTCCTAACTCAAGAGGACCGACAGAATGCTATCTCATCTGCCTGCTGACCTAAGACTCAGTTTTTTAAATCCCTTCCTGTTAAAAATTTCTTCCAAACTTATCATTTTATTTGTTATTTTAGACAAGTAGCTCTTGAGATTTGGGGAGGGTTGGAGAGGAGAAATGTATATTTATTTGTTTATTACATCAATAATTTGCATTAAAGTTCAGCACCAACTTGACTAGAATAACCCTGTATTTTGTATAAGCTGTTTCATATCTAATTAAACAAAGACACTTTTGAAAGTATAGCGTGATAATTTTAAAAAGATACAACTAGGAATGAGGAACAATTTTAGTTTGTACACAAGCATACTATTGTATAGATTTACGCTTGTGCTGATGTTAACATTTATAACTATCTTTGATGCTTGAATGCCTCAGAGCTTTAACATACATATGTAATTAGGGAAGGACTTTTATCCCTCAAATACTTTCAATACCTCAGTGTAGTACTTCGTGATTTTATGCCACCTAATATTCCACATAATAATTAAAATACTGTGTCAGATAGGATCAATAAATATTGAATAGTAAACTTAGGGAATTCCCAAATCAGGGCTCTTACATCAATGCTAACTCAATCATCTACTATGTGCTCAATTTTATGTATTCAAGAATGGATAAATACTATAATTGCTGTGCAATTTAGCAAGTAATTTTTTGATGTGGCATTGTGGTGAAGCAGGTAAAGCTGCCATGCACGATGCTGGCAGCCATATGGTTGCTGGTTGGTGTCCTGGCTGTGCTAATTCCAATCCAGCTCCTTGCTAAAGGCCTGGGGAAAATGACAGAAGAGGGCCCAACCTTTGTGCCCCGTCACCCACACAGAAACCTGGGTGACGTTCCTGGCTCCTGGCTGTCGCCTTACTAAGCCTTGGCAATTGTGGCCACTAGGGGAGTGAGCCAACAGATGGTAGAATCTCTCGCCCTCTCTCTCTCCTTCTTTCTCTGTAACTCTTTCAAATAAATAAATGTTGTGTTTTTTTTTTTTAATTTTAGAAGCAATCTAAAAATGTGTGATATAAACAGTTGTTTTCATACTTTAATACTGAAATTATTTTAAAGCAACATTTGGCGACAAAGATTTATGGAATGCTGTGTCTTTGGAAAAATGAATAAAAGACAAAAATGTGTTTGCTGAACTAGAAAAAGAAAGTAATTTGTATTTTCTGGTATTTTGAAAAGCATGACACAGTTGGAATAGTTAAGAAAGACTGTCAAAAATTTCAATAAATTATTTTTAACTAATATAATTGTGACACTAATATATTATTTTGGTGATTCATTACATAATAATAGAAAATTATAGTAAAATCTAAGGAAGATAGTGTCTTGCAAGATAAGAAATGCCTCCTTTTAACATAGAGTCCAGATGTCTTATGGAAATATCTTGCACTTCTATGAGCAGAGGTGGTGGGTAAAAGATGTCTCAACAAATAAATTAGAGAAGAATTCTCTTAGGCAATATCACAACAGATGTGGATTTGAGCTTTGATGGTGGCTACCAGCTGTGTGCTCCTGAATCCATCAGAAATCGTACACATGTATCTTCTAGGTACAAAATTAAATGAAAGGAATCAGCAAAAGACTCTCCCTGGTATTATTAGGAAAACCACCTCTTTCCTTTACTTGGAAGATCCCGTCCCCTTCCCAATGTGTGTATTTTACATAAATAAACATAAGTAGTGATTTGGGGGTCTACCATATAAATTCAAAGTTTAACACTCTTTCACTAAGATCAATGTTCTCATTGATAAGTTTTTCCCTGTTACACATAATTGTATAAGGCAAATAACTTTGAAGATATTTGGGAGGTTGTTTTTAAGATTATCTAAAACTTATTATGTGACTTTCTTTTTCAGGATCTTCAGTGTCTCTCTCTAAAAAAAATAGGCAATCCAGGATTCTCATCGTACTAACTCCATATTAGGTTTATGGAAAAATCAACCATAGGATAGAGTTCCGATGTAGGTCCTTTTTACAGTTGCCTCTATTTTATTCTTATTTATTTATTTATTTATTATTTTTATTTACTTGAAAGGCATATTGACAGAGAGAGAAAGAGAGGGTGTGTGTGTGTCAGGGTGAAGCCAAGAGCCAGGAATTCCACCCAGGACTCCTATGTGGGTCACAGGGACGCAAGTCCTTGGGCTGTCCTGCATTCTTTCCTGCCTCTCGAATGCATTAGCAAGAAGCAAATTGGAAGCAGAGTAGCCAGTACTTGACACAGACACTCCGATATGGGATGCCAGAATCACAAATAGCTTCTCCACGACATCTGACTCAGTTTTCCTTATTTTAACATCTTACATGAGAGTGGTACAATTGTTTCAGTTCATAAACCAATATTGGTGCAATATTATTGAAGCCCACTTGGCACATTATGGTTCACCCTTGATCATACATGATCCTGTGTGTTTTGAAAATCAATGTTATCAGACATCCATTGCCACAGTATCTTACAGGTGAGGTAAGAAACCCTAGAAATCACTTGTGCTTCACCTTTTAACCGATGCACTCCCAGACCCACTATACACCACTGTCTCCTTGACTTTTTACTGTTTAAAGTTTTCTTTTTCTTTTCCCAATGTATCATATGAGAATCATACAAGTTTTCCTGGAGATTCTTTTTTCCAAAACCATTTATTGAAATGATATTTTGAACATTTTTGCTCAATTATCTAAGGTTTGCTGACTAAATTTGGGTCTTCTTCTTATATCTCTATTAAGTTCTATCAATCCATTTATATATTTTCTCACCACTCGTTTGATGTACCAATTACTGTAGCTTTGTAGTAATTTATGAAGAGTAGTGTCAGTATTAGAACGGTGTTTTTCTGTCTTTTGTTAGCTATTCTCTGTCTCTCTCTCTGTCTGTCTGTCTCTCTCTTTATCTATATATATGCACATACACCCAATGTAAGACCACCCATATGAAAACAACAAATACTATATGACCTAAAGGGAGACATAGCCTCCAGTATTATTAGTGGAGGGCGTTAATGTCACACTGTCATCCACAGACTGATTATATAGACAGAAAGTCAACAAAGATATATTGTAGTTGAACCATACTTGAGCAAATGGACAAAACACACATTTATAGGACATTTAATCCAACTGTTATAGAATATACATTATTCTTATCAGCTAATGAAACATTTTCTAGGATAGACCACATAATCAAGTTGACCACAAATCAAGTCTCAGTAAATTTTTAAAAGATTGAAATAATTCCATCTATCTTCTCAGACCACAATGAAACAAAAATCAATAACAAGATAAATATTTAACATTTACAAAAACACAGAAATTAAAAATATGCTACTAAATTACCTTGAAGATATTAAAAAGGAAACCAAAAACTTTGTTGAAGAAATGAAAATGAAAATGCAACATACCAAAATCTGTGGGATATAGTAAAAACAGTGTTAAGAGTGAAGTTTATGGCATTAAAAGGTTAAATTGAAAAAGAGAAATGTCTCAAATAATCTAATGATGCATCTCACAGATTCAGAAAAGTATGAACAAACCAAATCCCCAATTAGCAGGTGGTATAAAACAGCAAGAATCAGAACAGAAGAAAATGAAATTGAAAATAAAAATAAATCAAAAGCAAAAGCTGTGTTTTTATTTAGATAAACAAAATGGGCCGGCGCTGTGACTCACTTGGCTAATCCTCTGCCTGCGGCGCAGGCACCCCGGGTTCTAGTCCTGGTTGGGGCGCTGGTTCTGTCCCGGATGCTCCTCTTCCAGGCCAGCTCTCTGCTGTGGCCCGGGAAGGCAGTGGAGGATGGCCCAAGTCCTTGGTCCCTGCACCTGCATGGGAGACTAGGGGGAGGCACCTGGCTCCTGGGTTCAAATCCGTGCAGCGTGCCGACCATGATGGCCATTTGGGATGTGAACCAACAGAAGGAAGACCTTTCTCTCTGTCTCTCTCTCTTACTGTCTAACTTTGCCTGTCAAAATAAAAAAAAAAATTAACAAAATGGAGAAACCTTTAGCTAGACTAACAGAAATAAAGCACTGAAATAAATAAAATTAGAGATGAAAAAGGAGACACTACAGTTGACATCACTATAATATAGTGCATCAGAAGAAACTATTGTGAACATCTATGTGCAAACAAATCCGAAAACCTCAAAGGAATGGAAAACTTCCTGAATACCTGTAAAATACAAAGATTCAATCAAGAAAATATGGAGAAGCTAAATAGAAACGTATGAAGCAAGAAGACTGAAGCATTATTTGAAGTCTTTCATAAAAGAAAAGCCTAGGACTGAAATATATTAAACATTTAAAGAGGAACTAACTCAAATACTTTTCAAACTATTCCAAAATATTGAACAGGATGGAACTCTGCCATATTATTTTCATGAGACTAGCAAAACTCTGATACCAAAGCTTAACAAAGACACAACACAACAGGAAGGCTACAGACCCATACACTTGATACACACAGAGGCAAACGTTTTCACAGTCAGAGTACCTGCGATGCAAGGAATAAATCACAAACAGTAACAGGCTTTAGAGATGCTCATGTCTCAGTTGGCTGAGATTGCTTTACCTGGGTTTTACCCCCATACATGGCTCCTGATTCCAGTTTTCTGGTAACTCAGACTCGGAAGCTGAGGTGATAACTCAAGTTACTGGGATCTTGCCATCCAACTGGAAGACCCGAATTGAATTCATAGCTCCCAAAGTTTGCTCCTTGCCATTGTGAGCATTTAAGGAGTGAACCAGCAGATGGGACAGGAGCTCCCTGTCTCACAAGTAAAGGAAGAATTTAATTGTTTACAGGGAGGGGTCATTTGTAATCATAAAACCTGGATTTTCTATGTCAACAACAGGTGGAGTATGGCTCTCCTGGCAAATAGAGACCAGACTGGACTGAAACCTCAGAGATCTCTGTGCATGGGATAAGATGGCACTGGACCATGGGAAAGATCTGAGAGTCTGAGATGTAGGCTTAACCACTGTGGACTGGAACATTTGGGTGGTAAGATCAAGTGCCTGAGGTATGATTAATTTTGGGGAAAAGTTTTAACACAGCTGATTCACCTCTTTCTACAAACACTAGAAGTCAACTTTGAATACCTGGAAGTCAGTGGGAATGCACAGGTGAGGGAGACCGCGGTCTTTAATAACACCGTCGCAAATCTTTTCTCTGCATGGAAACGAGACCGGAGCGCAACCAGAATACCACCTGCCACAACTCTTTCCAAAGTGAAGGGTCATTGACCAGGAAGATTCAATGCAACACCCCAGTCAGAACTTGCATCCATGACTTATACACCCTAACCATAACCTACTTCAGGCCCCATGCTGCAGACACAGATTTGAACTTTGTCTCCTGTCTCCTTGCCTGTCACTCTCATAAAACCTTTCTTTTCTCATAAGCCAATGCCATGGTATTAGCTTCTGTGTGTGTCAGCCAACATGTGCTTGCTCAATAGCAGTTTGCTAACTTATTGATTTTAGATATTTTTCAAATATATGCATTAAATTCTATACATTTCCCATAGGCATCTGTGTCAATTTATTCCATAAATTTTGTCAATTGCATTTTTATTTCCATTTTGCTCAAAATGCATTTTTTTGAAATACGTTTTTGACTCATTTCAGAATGTGTGGTTTCGTCTCTAGCCATCTGATCGATGTCCATCCTGCTTTGTGCTATTGATTTCTATTGTGGACCGAGAGCAATGTTTTATGATTTTGATTCTCTTAAACTCATTATGGTGTATTTTGTGGCTTGGGATGTAATCACGATGACATGATTGCTTCATATCAACTGGAGAAGAGTGCAATGTGGAGTCTGATAATGTTCATCGGCTCAGCTGTAACATTTCCAATGATTTGTCTGGGGGTCTGCTCATTACTGAAAATGGGTTTTGAAATCCTTGACTATAATTGTGTAATTATATGATATGAATTTAAGTATTGAATTCTTTACTTCCCCAATAATGTTCTAAAGGCTTCATTTTACATCATGTAATGCTATGTGCTTTGGTGCATACACATTAGTTTTCTTATGTCTCTTTTCAGCATTGACCTCTTTAGCATTATCTAATGTCCCTTTTTTATGTTTTATCATTACTTATTCTGAAGTGTTTTCTTTTCCTGACACTAATATAACTTCTCCAACAATCCCTTGATTTTATGGAATCTCTTGATTATATGGAATATAATGTGGAATATCTTTTTTCAGGCCTTTAAGTCTATGTGTGTCTATTTTTATAGTAACTTTCTTACAAAAACAGTTATTGTGTCATTTTTTTTTGGACAGACAGAGTGGACAGTGAGAGAGAGAGACAGAGAGAAAGGTCTTCCTTTGCCGTTGGTTCACCCTCCAATGGCTGCCGCAGCCGGCGTACTGTGCTCATCTGATGGCAGGAGCCAGGTGCCAGGTGCTTTTCCTGGTCTCCCATGGGGTGCAGGGCCCAAGCACCTGGGCCATCCTCCACTGCACTCCCTGGCCACAGCAGAGAGCTGGCCTGGAAGAGGGGCAACCGGGATAGAATCCGGCGCCCCGACCAGGACTAGAACTCGGTGTGCCAGCGCCAGAAGGTGGAGGATTAGCCTGTTGAGCCGTGGCACCGGCCTATTGTGTCTTTTTTTTTAACTTTTATTTAATAAATATAAATTTCCAAACTACAGCTTTCGGATTACAGTGGCTTTTCCCCATCCATAACTTCCTTCCCACCTGCAACCCTCCTGTCTCCCGCTCGCTCTCCCATTCCATTCACATCAAGATTCATTTTCTTTTCTTTTTTTTTTTTTTGATAGGCAGAGTGGACAGTGAGAGAGAGAGAGACAGAGAGAAAGGTCTTCCTTTGCCGTTGGTTCACCCTCCAATGGCTGCCGCGGCCGGCGCGCTGCGACCAGCGCACTGCGCTTATCAGATGGCAGGAACCAGGTGCCAGGTGCTTTTCCTGGTCTCCCATGGGGTGCTGGGCCCAAGCACTTGGGCCATCCTCCACTGCACTCCCGGGCCACAGCAGAGAGCTGACCTGGAAGAGGGGCAACCAGGACAGAATCCGGTGCCCCGACCGGGACTAGAACCCAGTGTGCCGGCGCCGCAAGGCGGAGGATTAGCCTGTTGAGCCACAGCGCCGGCCAAGATTCATTTTCAATTAACTTTATATACTGAAGATCAATTTAGTATATATTAAGTAAAGATTTCAACAGTTTGCACCCACACAGAAACGCAAAGGGTAAAGTATTCTTTGAGTACTAATTATGGCATTAATTCACATTGAACAACACATTAAGGACAGAGATCCTACATGAGGAGCAAGTGCACAGTGACTCCTGTTGTTCACTTAAGAAATTGACACTCTTGTTTATGGTCTCAATAATCATCCTAGGATCTTGTCATGAGTTGTCAAGGCTATGGAAGCCTTTTGAATTCACCAGCTCCGATCTTATTTACACAAGGTCATAGTGTCATAGTCAAAGTGGAAGTTCTCTCCTCCCTTAAGAGAAAGGCAACTCCTTCTTTGATGGCCCATTCTTTCCAGGGGGATCTCACTCGCAGAGATCTTTCATTTAGGTCTTTTTTTGTGTGTTTGTTTGTTTTTTGTTTTGCCAGAGTGTCTTGGCTTTCCATATCTAAAATACTCTCATGGGCTCTTCAGCCAGATCTGACTGCTTTAAGGGCTGATTCTGACACCAGAGTGCTGTTTAGGACATCTGCCATTCTATGAGTCTGCTGTGTATCCCATTTCCCATATTGGATCATTCTCTCCTTTTTAATTCATCAGTTAGTATTAGCAGACACTAGTCTTGTTTACGTGATCCCTTTGACTCTTAATCCTATCATTATGATCAATTGTGAACTGAAACTGATTCACTTTCACTAGAGAGATGTGTGTCTATTTTTATAGTACCTTTCTTACAGAAACAGTCATTGTGTCTTTTTTATTGTAAGCCACATGTGGGTGTCTGTCTTTAACTGATGTTCCTAAACAGCTTCCATTTACAGTGATGTTGTTACAACTGGAGTTACATCGATCATGTCTATTTTTGCTCTCTGTTCATTGCCTTTGCCTCCTCCTTCCTACCCCCATTTGGCTTCCACCTTTTTTTATTTACCCTGACTTATCCTGTTTTAATTATTCCATGTGGATCAGTTTTCTCTCTGTATACCATAAACAAAAAAACCTTCATTTTAAACTTGTTTTAGCAATTGAGCCACATTTTTAAGTATTTATTTACAGTTTTTCCCAGCTCACTTCCGAATAGCCATGCACTGCTTTTCAGGCATTTCAGGCAGCTTATCATTAAATATTCCCAGTTCCTCCCTCTCATTTCTTACTAAAGTTTACCATTCAAAATCCATATGCTATATCATAACCAAACTATTGCTGTTATTTGTGAGTAAAGGATTATCTACAAAATAAGGAAAATAAGAATTTATTTGCCTTCATTTATTCTTTCTGTGATGTTCTCCTTTCTTTATGTAGTTATCAATGTTTACCTCTAATATTTTAATTGTGCCTAGAACACTTTAATATTTGACAGAATCACATTGCTTATGCGTTTCTTCAGTGTTACTCTGCGGAAGTCAATATTTAGAATTCACTTTGAAGGACAATTTCAATACAACAGAATTCTTATTTGGTAAGATTTGTCTTTGACTTTTAAAAGTATCATTCATTATTTCTTGCTTGCATGGTTTCTGAAGGAAAGTCATGGTATTATGTTTGCTC
This sequence comes from Sylvilagus bachmani, assembly GCA_015711505.1. Taxonomy (NCBI): domain Eukaryota; kingdom Metazoa; phylum Chordata; class Mammalia; order Lagomorpha; family Leporidae; genus Sylvilagus; species Sylvilagus bachmani. The sequence goes on along the minus strand of CM027401.1, from coordinate 2,396,678 downwards.
CTCAGTAAATAAAGTAGACCAGATACTTTCAAGATTTTTGCCTTCCTGTTATTTGGTGATGGGAGTATTAGGACAAAGAGTGTTGTTTTTCCATCTTGCCTGTTTTCTCTGAGCTTGTCAAAACCTCCTGTTTGATGTCTGCCATTAATTTTGGAAAATCCTTTAGCCATTTTAAAATATTTATTCTCCTTAATTATCTGTTTCTTCCTCAAGTATTTTGATAATCCATGTGGTATACTTTATATCTGTGCAAGTGTTTTGGATATTCTGGTAGGTTATTTTTCTATTCTTTCATGTTATTTCTGGAAATTTCCAGTGACATATCTTCACTGACACTACATATTTCCTCTAGTGTCCACTATGCTGCTGAGCCTGTCAAAGCCATTTCTGTGGTACGTTTTCCTATATTCCTCTGATTCTTGCATGGATTATCTATATATCTCTGATTATTTAACACTCATTTCTTACATTATTGTTTTTCCATGAGAGTCTCTAGCATATTAATCACAATTGAAATTCCTGGGATAATGGTTCCAAAAATCTCTGCACATCTGATACTATTTTGTCTCATTGGGCTTTGATTTTGTTTTCTTTTCTCAGCCTTCCTTATAAATTCTCTGTTTTCATGCCAAGCCTGATGTTCTGAACGACAGGAAATGAAGTGAACTTCCCTGTGGTGTGAGGGTTCATGCTCGTCTGGTTAATGATCACGTAGTGCTCAATGCTTCCTGGAGCTCTTCACTGTCATGAGCTTCATGACACCGTCCTTTAGTGTCACTGGTATTTTCTCCTGTCTTATTTCAGGTTTCCCCATGGACTCTCTATACACAGCCTGCTTTCTTCAGCCCTTCAGTTGTAAATCACGGACATAATCCCAGAGTTTGCTGTGGTGATGATAGAATATTGGTTTAGGGAAGAAGTCCATGGCCTTTTGATAAGATCTCTGTTTTTGTTTGTTTTTTAAAGGGACAGCGTTCCTGGGCTATGAGTTTTAGAATAGCTTCTTGACCTTATTTTTTTTTTTTTCTTTCTCTACTTATGTGAGACAGGAAGTCTATATGCACCCACAGATGTCTACACTTCTGGTCAAATAAAGCTGTGGTAAATTTAGTTTCCATTGAACATTACTTTTTGTAACAAAGGATATAGAATTGAGTTATAGAATTCTCTGGATACATTCTGAAATGATTAATTTTGTCATCTATTCTCTAAGAATAATAAGATTAGTAGAAGTGTAGCAGCAGTAATAGTAATATGCACAATTGTGAACCTGGTGGGTCCCTTGGAAGTAAAACTCAAGTGACTATGAAACAAGAAGGGCTGACTGAGACAGTGTCCCCGTTTTTCTGCACTCTTCTCTCTCTGTACTTTGGGAAATGACTGTTTTCTCTGTAAACTCAATGGATATAAGAAGAGTTGTCGATTTTTCATTCCCAGACATTTATGAGTCAGAAAGGAAAATGGAAGTTACTTTATGATTTGGGTTTTTTTAAAAGTAATTAAATATATAATTTCTATTTATTTGAAGCACTCTGATACTTCATACATAATTTGAAAACAAAATCATTTAGCTTTTTATTTAAAATTTCCTTTATCTCACAAAGAGCCACAGGCACTTTACATTGAAAAAAAAAGTATTAAACATTATTGAATAAATCATGAAGTCCTCTAAAACATAAAACTATAAAAGATAAATAACATAGCCATATGATTAAAAAAGAGACTATCTTTTTCCATGAACATTTAGTAGAATCATTTTAGTGAAATTATAAGCTTTATATATATATATATATATATATATATATCCTAGATACTTATTTAGCTCAATACTCAAAATTGCAAAAATTTATTTTATGCAGTATATTTTTCATATTTTTTAAAAAATAAGTATTATTTCAGCTGTAGATATAAGTCTTCACATTGCTGAATTCTCCATTTTTGTTAACTACTTTTAAAGATTTATTCTTGATCTTTCCAATTATACATTAGTTGTTCTGATAATCTCATTTGAAAATGACATATGGCATTTCATTTCATAATATGAAATCCTCTGTGCTTTTACACTACATATTGATACAACACACACGATGATTTTGACCAAATACATTGGCTAGTATGATGACAATGTTATAGAGCATATCCACAATGAGAGCCATTGCCTAGTATAACTTTTAAAGAGTACGTTTAGTTTTTCACTACTAAACACTACCTTCGGTTCTGTCTTGCAATCCTCTCTCTTGCTTTAAACCTCCCGCTCTACATGTCATATATGGCCAGAGAACTTTCATAAAAGAATGAATTTACTATTTTTTTGGCCCCTGCTTATTTTCTTTCTGGATTATGGTCTTTTCACTCTTCATTTATTTATTTAGCAGAGGCATTCAGCCTTTTGCTGCAGGGTAAATTTAAAGTATGCTATCTCAAAAAATAAAATATTAAGTTTCAGAAAATAATAAAAAAAAAATCTTGCATTTTCCTATGAATAGAATGTAAGAAACTGTCAAATACTTTCAGATTGTATAGAAACAAAACACTACTGATTTTTTTTTTTTTTTGAGGAGAGGGCCAAGATGACAGTATAGCAGCAGGACTTTACGAGTCACACAAGGCAAAATATATAAATAATAAGGAAAGAGGATACAAGCTGGTGAGAGAGCAGTGAAAGAGAAGCCCAGGAGTTCAACAGAGACTTGTCAGGTCCACACAGAGGGGGCAATAAAAAAAAGGGAAGTGGTGAAGGCATGGTGGAGGTATTATGGGGAAGCCAAATGGACAGACTGATGCCACCCCTGCCCCAGCAGACCAGTGAGACATGAGGTTGCAAGTCCATGGAGCTGCAGGTAGAAGTAGGTGGGGAAGCCAGGCAAACTGCATTTGAGGTTACAATAGGGGAACAGACAGGTAGGGCACACCCCTGTCCATCTTTGTTGCCTCCCTTCCCCTACCTGGATCTTCGGCCAGCTGAGAGAAACCATATTATATGTCTACATGTTTGAGCACAAGCAGGGGCTACCATGTTTGCCTCCCATGCACACGCCCATCAATTGCGGGGTCCACATCACAACACCTCCCACCTGGGAACGAAGATCACAACATTTCAGAGTAATTTCCCCCTACCACGCAAGCTGTACAATAAGGAGAAGTCCTAAATGTTGAAATCTCCAGCTCGTTTCATGCACCAGTGAGAAGAGAGACAGGCCCTCCAGTAGACGGGGTTTAGTGCAACAGAGTTCTCATACCTGTCCACATCACAAGCACGAAGTGAGCCAGGCTCCTGGAGGCACGGCTGTGTGCTTCCACATGTAAGGCACAGACATGCCGCAGCTCATAGCAAAGGGGAATCTCACACTAAGGGAAAAGTACAATTCTTCAATAACAGAAGCTAAGGAAGACAAAATCGAGGATATGCCAGAAATGGAATTCAGAAAATTAATCATCAGATTACTTAGAAGCAAGCAGAAACAAATTGATGATCTAAATGAAGAACATTCCCAAGAAACTGATATATAAACGAGAAGTCAGAATGAAATATTAGAAATGAAGAATTCAGTAGATAAATAAAAAATGCAGTGAAAAGACTTAACAAGAGAATAAATGAGACAGAAGAAAGAATATCAGAAGTAGAAGATAAAGTTCTGGAAATAATACAGTCCGTCCAAACACAAGAGGAAGAAATTAAAAAACTAGAAAACACAATTGGAGATCTACAGTATTTTATCAAATGGCCCAACATAAGGATCCCAGGAATTCCAAAAGGCATGGAAAGAGAGAAGGGATTGGAAGGCCTTCTTAATGACATAATAACAGAGAACTTCCTCAATCTGGAGAAAGAGACATCCAAGTGCAGGAAGTACACAAAACTCCCAATAATCACAACCAAAAAGATCTTCACCTCAACACATTGTCACAAAGTTCTCCTCAGTAACACGTAAAGATCTGAAGACACACGCATGAGAAACCACAAATCACATTCAGAGGGAACCCAATGAGACTCACTCTGGATGTCTCATCACAAATCTTACAGGCAAGGAGAAAATGGGGAGACATACTCCAAGTTCTAAGAGAAAATAAGAAACTGTCAATCCAAATTACTGTATCCTGCAAAACTCTTATTTATGAAGGAAGGAGAAATAAGGATCTTCCACAACAAAGAGAAATTGAAAGAATGTTTAACTTTTCACCCAACCCTGCTAAAGATGCTCAAGGATGTCCTACACACAGAAACACAGAAACAGAAATATCACTACAAAAGTAAATGAATGCAGAAAATGACCAGCTAAAGTACAAATGAATTCCAAAATAGATAAACAGAACTATTTATGGAAACATGGCAAGGCAAAGTCGGTACTTAACAATAGTCACACTAAATGTAAATGGTCTCAACTCCCCAGTTAAAGGACACAGATTGGCAGAACGAATTCAAAAAGAAAATTCATCTATTTGCTGCCTACAAGAAATACATCTTACCAACAAAGATGCAAAAAAACTGAATGTAAAAAAATGGAAAAAGATAATGCATGCTAACAGAACCAAAACAGTGCTGGTGTGGCCATCCTAATATCAGACAAAATATACTTTCATACAAAAACAGTTAAAAGATACAAAGAAAGGCACTATGTAATGATCAAAGGATCAATTCAACAGGAAAATCTGACTACTGGAAATGCATACTCACTTAATTACAGGGAACTTGGCTATTAAGAGACTTAAAGGGAGATATAGACTCAAATATAATAGTAATGGGGGAGTTAAATACCTGACTTTCAGCAACAGATAGATCAACTAGGCAGAAAATCAACAAGGAAACAACAGAGTTAATTGCCACCACAGAACAAACAGACCTTTCAGATATCTACAGAGCCTTCCACACTCCAGCCACAGAATACATATTTTTCTCTCTGGTAAATGGAACATTTTCTAGGATTGACTACATACTAGGTCATAATGCAAGCCTCAGCAAATTCAAAAAAATCGAAATCGTGTCATGCATCTTCTTGGACCACAATTCAATGAAGCTGGAAACCAACAACTCAAGAATCACTACATCATGCAAACATATGGAGAATGGACAACATGCTCATGATTGAACTGTGGGTCAAAGAAGAAACCAAAAGATAAATAAAAAAATTTCTGTGAATATATGAAGATGACAATATAACATACCCAAATGTGTGGGATTCAGCAAAAGCAATGTTAAGAGGAAAGTTTATAGCAGTTGGTGCCTATATCAAGAAATTGGAAAGGCACCAAATAAATGAACTATCTAAGCACCTCAAGAATCTAGAAAAAACAACAGCACCAAAATATAGCACCAAACCCAAAACTTGTGGAAGAGAGAAAATAATTAAAATTAGAAAATAAATCAACAAAATGGAAGAGCTGATTTAAAAAAAAAAAATAAACAAATTTACATACCATTTGTCCAACTAACCAAAAACAGAAGAGGTACGACCCAAATCAAGAAAATTAGAGATGAAAAAGGAAATGTAACAGCATACACCACAGAAATGAAAGAATCACCAGAAATTACCACAAAGAGCTGTATGTCAACAAACTGGGAAGCCTAGGAGAAATGCATAGAATCCCAGACGTATACAACCTATCCAAAGTGAGCCATGAAGACACAGGAAACCTAAACGGACATATAATCAAGATGGAAATTGAATGGGTGATAGAGACCCTTACAACAACAACAACAAAAAAGCCCAGGACTGGATAGCTTTACTGCTGAATTCTACCACAGATTTAAAGAAGAACTAAGTCCAATTCTTCTCAAGTTATTTAAAACAGCTGAAAGGAAGGGAATCCTCAGAAATTCTTTTTAGGAAGCCATCATCATCTTAATTCCTAAATTCAGAAAAGATGCAACAGAGAAAGAGAACTACAACAGCCTTTCATGACAGAAACTCTAACCGAAATGTGTTTACAAGGGACATACCTCAACACAAGCAAGCCTATTTATTACAAAGACATGGCCAGCTTCCTATTTAATGGGGAAAAGTTGGAAGCATTCCCAATGAGTTCCAGAACCAGATAAGGATGCCCTCTCTCACCATTGCTATTCATTATAATTCTGGATGTTTCAGGCAGAGCTACCAGGTAAGAAAAAGAAATCAAAGGAATTCAAATCAGTAAAGATGAAGTCAAAATATCCCTGTTTGCAAATGACATAGTTCTACATATAGGGGACCCAGAAGAGACCAATAAGAGATGATTGGAACTCATAGAAGAGTTTGGTAAAATAGCAGGCTATAAAAACAACACACTAAAATCAACAGCCTTTGAATACAAACACAATGCCACAGTTGAGAAAGTATTTCAAAGATCAATCCCATTCACAATAGCTACAAAAAAATATCTTGGAATAAATTCTACCAAGGCTGTCAAAGATCTCTACAATGAGAATTATAAAACTTTAAAGAAAAAATAAAAGAAGTCACAAAAAATGGAAAAAATTGCATATTCATGGAAGAATCAATATCATCAAAATGTCCATTATTCTGAAAATAACTTGCAGATTCAATGCAATGCCAATCAAATTACCAGATCTACAAAAAAATGATGCTGAAATTCATTTGGAAACAAAGAAGACCTCAAATAACTAAATCAATCTTATGTAACAAAAACAAAGCTGGAGGCATCGCAATGCCAGATTTGAAGACATACAACAAGGCAGTTGTAATCAACACAGCCTGATACTGATACAAAAACACATGAGTATACCAATGCAATAGAACAAAAACACTATAAATCAATCCAAGTAATCTACACCAGCTTATATTCGACCAAGGAGCTAAAACCAATGCCTGGAGCAAGGACAGTCTCTTCAACAAATGGTGCTGGGAAAACTGGATTTCCAAATGCAGAAGTATGAAGCAGGATCCTTATCTTACACCTTATACAAAAATCCATTCAAAAGAGATCAAAGACCTAATTCTATGACCTGATACCATCAAATTACTTGAGAGTAGTGGGGAAACCCTGCAAGACATTGGCACAAGAAAAGAGTTTCTAGAAAAGACACAGAAGGCACAGGCAATCAAAGCCAAATTAACAAATGGAATTACATTGATAAGGTTCTCTACAGCAAAAGAAAGAGCCAGGAAAGTAAAGAGGCAACCAACAGATGGGGATGAATTATTTGCAAACCATGCAACTGCTAAACAATTAATAACCTGAATATATAAAGAGATTAAGAAACTCAACAACACCAAACAAACAACCCAGCCAAGAAATGGGCACAAGGCTTAAACAGACATTTCCCAAAAGGATAAATCCAAATTGTCAACAGACAAATGAAAAATGCTCAGGATCACTAGCTGTCAGGGAAATGCAAATTAAAACTGCAATGAGGTTTTACCTCACCCCAGTTAAAATGGCTTTCATACAGAAGTCAATAGACAACAAATGCTGATGAGGATGTGGGGAAAAAGGTACCCTAATCCACTGTTGGTGGGAATGCAAACTCGTAAAGCCATTATGGAAGATAGTTTGGAGATACCTCAGAAAGATGAATATACATCTACCATATGATCCAGCCATCCCACACCTTGGAATTTACCCAAGGGAAATGAAATTAGCAAATAAAAGAGTTATCTGCACTTCAATGTTTATTGCAGCTTAATTCACAATAACTAAGTTAGGGAATCAACCTAAATGCCCATCAACAGAAGACTGGCTAAAGAAATTATGGGATATGTAATCTATGGAATACTACACAGCAGTAAAAAATGAAATCAAGTCATTTGACATAAAGTGGATGAAATAAGGCAGAACCAAAGGGACCAATACCATATGTTCTCCCTGATCTGTGATAACTATCTACAAGGAAACCTTTAGATGTGAAATAGACACTATGAGAAGCAATGACTTGAATAGGCTTTTGCCTTGACTTTGAGGAAGTTTATTATTTTATTTTTTTTATTATTTTTTTCTACTCAATACCATTGGTTGAACTCTTTACTTAACATAGAATTAATCATGGGAGTATAAAGTCAATTGAAAATAGATCCTAGTAAAAAATAAGAGTGGAAAAACTAGAGAGAGGAGCAGTATATTTCAGCACAAATTCCTATGGACTTTCTCCTAAGAGTAAAGCTAAAAACTTGTCATGGGACTCCAAATCCCATTCAGCTGAGTGGTACTAATACCATCTTATGTGCTAAAGTGATCATATTAAATGTGTAATTGATCATATAGATAGAATTAAGTGTCAAAGGGATCACATAAATAAGACCAAGTCTCTGCTAATAACAATAATAGAATTAAAAAGGAGAGAATGATCCAACATGGGAAGCAGTCTATACAGCAAGCTCATAGAATGACAAATGCCCTACACAGAACTCTGACCTCAAAACAAGCCTTTAAGCCATGCAGATCTGGCTGAGAAGCCCATGAGAGCATTTCAGACATGGAAAGTCAAGACATCATGGCAAAAATTGTTCTACATGAAGGATCTACATGAGTGAGATCCCAGGGGGAAAGAAGGGGCTATCAAAGAAGGATGTACTTTTCTCTGAAGGGAGTTGAGAACTTTCACTTTGCTAATAGCCCTGCTAAATACTGTTAGAGTTTGTGGACTAAAAATGCTTCCATATCCTTGGTAGCTCATGCCAAGAGCATCGGGTGATCACTGACATCATACATAGGAGTGTCAATTGTTAAATCAACTCCCTATCTAGGACTTCTGTCCTTAATGAGTTGTATTATGAGAATTAACTGTAAAACTTGTTCTCAAACAGTACTTTATGCTTTCTGTGTGTGTGTGTGTGTGTGTGTGTGTGTATGCAAACTGTTGAAATATTTACTTAGTATAGAGTTGCTCTTCTGTATATAAATTTAATTAAAAATGAATCCTAATGAAGAATGGGATGGGAGAGGGAGTAGAAGGTAGGATGGGAGTGGAGTGGGAGGGTGGGTGTGGAGGAAAGAATCACTATATTCTTTGTACCTATGAAATTTGAATTAATTCAATAAAAGCTTTCTAAAAAAAAACTATATTATCTCCTATTTCCAACAAAAAATGTGAAACCAGCAATATAACCTCTAATCAAATAAAATAAGAATTAAATTTAGGATAGTTCTCTGTTTCACTTTTATATAAAATGTATTATTCATGCTGTTCTATATAAATTATTTCCTTCAACTTTTCAGAAAAGTTATGATCAGAGTAGTGACTGACCATGGCATAAAAAGTTAGAGGTTGCCGAATGAGCTTGAGACAAACAATTAACTTTAAAATTGACTGTGGTCAATTATAAGTGACAGGGTTACTGAACTGTATTTCTTCACATTCAAGATAAGACAAAAGAAAGATGCTTTTTGCAAATTAGTTCGTTACTCAACCTCTCCTTTAGTCACCTGAAAAATAAACTTCACTATTTAGATTTATATTACCTCCCAAAATTTTTATTGTATTGCTTGAGAAAGTTTCCAAGTTATGCTTTGGTTATGGGGATATGCAAGGAAAAATATTAGGAGATTTACCTACCATTGCTTATTTGATGTATACATAAAATTATTTTTCTAGTTTTACTTTCTTTTTTTCTGTTCAAAACCAAAACTAAAATAATCCTCCAACATGTTTTTGTGTGTGTCTCAAAGTGACAGCAATACTGTGTGTTCTACCTTCATCAAAAGCCAAAAAACAAAGCAATAAAGTTGCCGTTGACAGTTTCTGAACCTAAAAAAATTGAGCTTGGTTTTTATTTTATACTGTAAAGGCAAGAATGACTCAGGGTTCATTAAAGTTTCAATCTACTCATTATTTCTAAATTACCTCATACAATTCCCTGGCTCTGGGTCCAGTGCTGCAGTGTAGTGGGTAAGGCCATGATCTGTAGCACTTGTGTCCCATATGGGCACTGGCTGGATACCAGGATACTCCACTTCAGATCCAGCACCCTGTTAATGGCCTGGAAAAAGAGTGGAAGATGGCCCAAGTGCTTGGGAACCTGAACCTATGTGGGAAACCCAGAGCAAGCTCCTGGCTCCTGGCTTTGGACTGGCCTACCACCAGTCATTCCAGTCATTTGGGGAGTGAAGCAGCAGATGGAAGATTCTGTCTCTCTCTCTCTCTCTCTTTCTCTCTCTCTCTCTCTCTCTCTCTCTCTGTATTGCTCTTGATGTTTATAGCTCTGCCTTTCAAATAAATAAAATAAATATTTAAAAATAATAATCATTATTCCATATCTTGGAATATCATTTGTATACTGATGGTTCTAAAGTCTGGTCCCATTCTCTCTTTGGCATTTCAGACTTGCACATTCTATTTACTGGGCATTTTTATATGGATACTTAATGACAATACTGAATTTATTTTTATTAAAACCATATACTAAATACACTGTTACTAGCCCACATATGCACAGGTTTTATCAGTATTATTCCATCCTTCAACCAGTTTCTTCGTTTGGAAATTCCAGAATCTTTCTTAATCCTAATCTGTATTTATTTGGTACTAAGGATGTGACCTTGGACCATCATCACCTCACATCTCCAACTGAAACCTACAGACTCAGAATCCATATTTTACAGAATTTCTAGATGACTCATATAAATACTAGATTTTGAAAAAATACTGTTTCAGATCATCTATTTCCAATCTATCAATCATTATTATGATATCTATATTCAAAACCATTGCAGAAAATAATAATTTACATCTCTAATGCTTCCACCTCTCATCACTTCTCAGCTGATCTATTTCCATTCCCACTTTGTTTCCTCTGTGATCCATTCTCCAACAGCAGCCTGGGTGGTCTTTTAGAAAAGAAGATTGAGGACCAATAGCATCTGTTATTACTGTATTTGAAACTCTTAGCCTTTTCTGCAGCGTTCTATATGACCCTTCTCTATGTACATTTCTGCCTCTATTACCTAACACCCCAGCTCCTTTTATTTGTCTTCAGTTATAATAATCCATCTGGAGACATGGTGCTGTATTACCCTACAATTAAGCAGTGAGTCTCTGTCAGTGCGCAGAAACACACCATGTTGTTTCTCAAAAGGCACAAAATCCATTCTGTCAGCTGCCTCTTCACTTTGTTGACCATTTCCTCTGCAGTGCAGAAACTTTTTATCCTGGTGGAATCCCACTTGTCTATTTTTGCCTTTAATGCCATTCTTCTGGTGTTCTTTCCCAATGATTCTTTGCCTATGCCAATATCTTGTAGAGTTTCCCAATATTTTCCTCTAGTAAAATAACATGTTGTAGATTTAGATCTTTGGTCCCTTGTGGGTTGATGTTTTTGTGTAATGTATAAGGTAGGTTTTTTTTTCATACTTCTACAAATGTAGTTACAATTTTTCTAGATAGTATTTGTCAAAGAGATTTCCCTTTCTCTAGAGGCTGATTTTAGCGCATTTGTCAAAGATTATTTGAAGATGCATGGATTAATATTTCGCGTTTCTATTCTGTTCCACTGGTCTACATGTTTATATTTGTTACCAAATCAGTCTGTATTTTATTTATAACTGTCCTGTCATATTTTTCAAATCTATTATTGTTATGCTTCTAGCTTCCTTACATTTAATATTGATTTAGCTATGCAGGTATGTTTTACTTGAGTTTCCATATGAATTTTAGAGACTTTTTTTTCTAGATCTTTAAACTGTTTTAGGTACTGTGGACATTTTCATGCATTTCCAGTGCATGGATATGGGAGACCTGTGAATTTTGTGTTTGTGTCTTTTTCCAATGCTTTCCTAATGTTTTATAATTTTAATTTTAGAGATTAATGTTCATGGTTAAATTTGTACTAAGGCATTTCATTTTTTGTATCTATTGTGCATGGTTTGATCTTAGAAGTTATTTCTCAGCCTTGGCATTTTTTGTGTATACCAATGCTATTGATTTTTGTGTTGATTTTATATCCTACAACTTTGCCAAACTCTCTTACAAGTTCCAATAATCTCTTAGTGGAGTATTTTGGTTCATATATATGTATGTGTGTGTGTGTGTGTGTGTATCACCTAAAAACAGCAATAATTTGACTTTCTCCTTTCCAATTTGTATCCCTTTGATTTATTTCTCTTATCTAATTGCTCTGGTCATAACTTGCGGAACTATATTGAATAGTAATGATGAGAGTGGGCTTCCTTATCTGGTTCCAAATTTTAGTGGAAATGCGTCCAGCTTTTCCTCATTTAATGTGATACTGACTGTGGGTTTGTCATACATGGCCTTGAGTGTTGAGGTATGCCCCTTCTATTCTCCAATGTGCTTGAGGTTTTATAATAAAGATAATATATTGTTTTATTAAGTGTTTTCTCTGCATCTAATGAGATAATAGTATGGTTTTTTATTCTTCAGTTTGTTAGATGCATCATGTTTATTGATTAAAGTATGTTTAACCATTTTTGTATCCCATGTATAAATCTCACTTGATCTGGGTAGATGATCTTTTTGATTTGTTATGGATTCATTTAGCTAGAAATTTGTTGAGGATTTTTGCATTTATGTTCATCAGCAATATTGTTCTGTAGTTCTATTTCTTTGTTGTGTATTTTTCTCATTTTGGAATTAAGGTGATGCTGGCCACATAGAAATTACTTGGAAGGATTTCCTTTATTTCAATTGTTTTGAGTAGCCTAAGAAGTATTTTGATTAGTTTTTCTTTAAAAGTTTGGTTGAATTCAGCAGTGCAACCATCCATTCCTGGGCTTCACTTAGTTGGGGATGTCTTTATGACTGATCCAATCCCTGTCTTGCATATTATTCTATTTCGGTTGTCTTGGTTTTCATACCTCAATTTTAGTAAATTGCATTTGTTCAGAAATATATCTATTTCTTCTAGATTTTCCAATTTGCTGGGCTTATAATTGTTTGTAATAATTCCTGATTATTCCATTTATTTCTTTGGTATCAGTTGTAACATGTCCTTTTTCATTTCTGATTTTGTTAATTTGACCCTTCTCCCTTTTTAATTAGTTACACAAATGTTTTATCGATTTTGTTTACTTTTTTCCCAAATGTGAGGTCTTCATTGTGCTGATACTTGTATCTTTTTTGTATTTCAATTTGATTTCTTCTCTAATTTTTATTAATCCTTTTCCCTTACTAATTTTGGGTTTGGTATATTCTTGCTTTTCTAGGTCTTTAAGACATATTGTTAGATCATTTATTTTATGTCTTTCCAATTTCTTGATGTAGGCACTAATTACTATAAACTTTCCTCTTCACACTACTTTTACTATTTTCCATAAGTTTTGATATGTTATGTTGTCATCTTCACTCATTTATTGAAATTTTTGCCTTCTTTTTGATTTCTTCTATGACCTACTGTTCACTTAAGAGCATGTTGTTCGGCCGGTGCTGTGGTTCAACAGGCTAATCCTCCGTCTTGCGGTGCCGGCACACCGGGTTCTAGTCCCGGTCAGGGCGACGGATTCTATCCTGGTTGCCCCTCTTCCAGGCCAGCCCTCTGCTGTGGCCCGGGAGTGCAGTGGAGGATGGCCCAAGTGCTTGGGCCCTGTACCCCATGGGAAACCAGGAAAAAGCACCTAGCACCTGACTCCTGCCATCAGATGAGCGCGGTGCGCCAGCCGCAGCGTGCCGTCCGCAGCAGCCATTGGAGGGTGAACCAACGGCAAAATAAGACCTTTCTCTCTCTCTCTCTCTCTCTCTCTCTCTCTCACTGTCCACTCTGCCTGTTAAAAAAAAAAGAGCATGTTGTTCTCCACATTTCCTAGAGCTTCTTAAGTTGTTAATTTCCAGCTTCATTCCATCATGGCAAGAAAAGATGCATGGCACAATTTCATTTTTTTAACTTATTGAGACTTGTTTCATAGCCTAGTATATGGTCTATACTACAGAAAGTTGCATGCACTGATGTAAAGAATGTATACCCTGCAGCTGTGGATTGAAATCTTATGTAGATATTGAACAGGTCCATTTTGTCAATCGCTTGGGTAGCCTCTGTTGCTTATTTCTTTTTATGTCTAATTGACCTGACCATTTACGAAAGTTGTGTGTTTAAGTCCTCGATATTATAGTATTACAGCCTATATCTCTCTTTAGTTCCATTAACATTTCTTCTAAATAGCCAGGTACCCTGTAATTGGGTGCCTCTACATTTACTATAGCATATCTTCCTGTTCAATTGACTTAATCATTACATAATGCCATTCCTTTTCAATTTTGACAATTTTGTCTGATATTAGGACAGATACTCCTCCCCTGTTTTAATTCTTTTTGAATGAAATATCCATTTTGACATTTCACTTTCTGCCTATGTGTATATTGGTGAAGTGTGTTACTTGTAGGCAGTATATAGATGTGTCTTGTTTTTAAAACATTTGGCCACACTGTATCTTTAAATTTGACAATTTAGAACATTTACATACAAAGTCATTATTGATAAGTAATAACGTTGTCATATCATTACAAATATATTTACTAATTTTAGTATTTTTCTTCCTAAAATAAATATTAAAAGTAACTTTTTAAATTATTGCTTTAATATTTATTTCTAAGTTTTTTATAAAGACTGCTTATTTATGTTGAAAGGCAGAGTGATAGAGAAGGAGAGACAGAGATCTTCCATTGCTGGTTCACTCCTGAAATAGCCAAAACACCCAAGACTGGTACAGGTCAAAGCCAGGAACCTGGAAATTCATCCAGATCTCCTACATGGGTGGCAGGGACTGAAGTACTTGGGCCATCTTCGGCTGCTTTTCCAGGCACAACACCAGGGAGCGGGATCAGGAGGAGGCAATGGGGATGTTAACCTGCACTCTGATAGGGAGGCTGGCACCACAAGCAATGGCTTACCCACTGCACCACAACAGACCTCTATTGCTAAGCGCTTTCAAATTACTCACTATGTTTTCTCCTTTGATGTATGACCTTTCTTTTAAGATGTGATTAAAGAATTCAGAATGTTTGAGTGTTCTGCTCAATAATCTATTGGTTTCATTATGTGTTTCTTTGTGGCAGAGAAACATGATGTACATGCTATTACTTACAAAAAACAGGTCTTGCTATTTTGTCAACATTTGAATACTTCACATACACTTGAAGATGATCTGTAATTTCTTGTGGTAGAAAGATGGTAAATCTCTAAGAATCAAGTTTTAAATTATATTTTTCAAATTAATTATACATTTATAAATTTTTCTTCTAGATGACACATCTATAATTGCAAGCAGTATTTGAAATATATTAATTCAGGGATTCTTTTCAAAATCATTTTTTGCATGACACATAAAATGCAGAGTTTTTATAATTTCTTGATGACCTAATTTTTTTTATTGCTGAAAAATGACCTTCCTACCTTATTCAGTATGTTTGTCTTATGGCATATTTTATCTAATATAGTTAAAGTTGTATGAAGCTTTTATTTTTATTTTTTGAAAAGATTTATTTTATTTATTTGAAGCAGTTACAGAGAGGGAGAGGGATGGAGGGAGAGAGAATAGTGTGCACACTTGTGAGAGAGAAAAAGCTCTGTCCACTAATTCTCTCCCCATTTGGCTGCAGTGGCCAGACTAAAAGCAGGAATTCCACTGGGGTCTCCCCTGTGGGTGGCAGGCTCACAAACACTCCCCATTTTCAATGTCTTTCCTGGGCACTTGAGCTGAGAGCTGGACTGGAAGCGGAGCAGCAGCCTTCTCTGGAACTGGAATTCATATGAGACCAGCATCACAAATGGTAGTTTAACCTGCCTGTCCACCTCTAGACTTTGTTTATAATCTACTCAGGAAAATAAAACAATTATTATGCCTTAGAGTTTTTTATTTCTGCCAACCGTTTCATTCACTCGAGGCTATTTGATCAGATGCATTTTATACTTCCTCATTTTCTCCTGCACAGTCCTAAGTTCCCTTGCAGATTCTCAAGTTTCCTATCTGTGCCCCTTTCAAAGGTTTCTGTTAGAATTTAAAAGTCTTTTTATCTGCACTTTGCTGCTGGCCAAACACATGTCTCCTAACCATGGCACTGAACTTGTGGATGGTCCTTAGGGTAATCCTACATATTGCAGAAGCTTTGCTCTATCTGTTTTTCCTCCCCATCTTTTGTTTTTAGAAGACTCTTACAAATATCTGTACTGTCACAGACTCTTGCCAGTCCCTTTGTGGTTAACATGTCAATTTTGGATTAGTTTAATTTTTAATCAGATGTATGGAGATATAATGTGTCACTATAATATCCAGCCCCTTTAAATATCCGTGTCAATGAATTTGGGCAAATGTAGATACTTGTGTTAACAACACAATAATCTAAACATTCTTTTCCATCACAATACAAATTAGCCAGCACTCTTTTATTTTCCAGTGTTGCCTCTCCCCTCACTAGCCTGTGGCAACCGACAATTGCTTCTTCTTCCTCTAGTTTCCAGATGTCTCTTCTGTGAAACTGAATGTCATTCCCCTAGAAGATCTAATTTTACCTGAGATTGCACTCTGACCCACTTTCTAAAACGATTATTTTTATTGTCTCTTTGTTTTCGGTACTGCTGAAGACAATTACCTCTCCATATATCCATTAAACCTCTTTTTAGTGGGGGGTGACCAAATGGATGAAGTCCAGGATTTGTTTCCTGCCTTGGGTGGGGTACAAAAATCAGAAGGAAAGAATATGTGCTGCTTCTCCAAACCTATTAGCTTCACTCTTGATGTGTCTCTACGTGTGTGTGCGCGTGTGTGCATGTGTGTGCCTGTGTGTGCATGTGTGTGTATGCGTGTGTGTGCATGTGTGTGTGCGCGTGTGTGCATGTGTGTGTGCGCATGTGTGTGTGTGCGTGTGTATGCGTGTGCGTGTGTGTGCGCGTGTGTGTATGCGCGTGTGTGTGTGTGCGCGTGTGCACGTGCGTGTGTGTGTGTGCGTGTGTGTGTGTGCACGCTACAATCAAGGTTTTTTTGCAGGATTTTATTTACATACGTTTAATCTTCGTGCTCCTTTCTCATTAAGCAAAGACAGGAGTTCTGGCATTCTCATGGAACAAACTAAAGAAAATTTTAAAAAAGTAAAAGTCCCTCCTTTTACTAAATATTGCTTTCAATCAGAATAGGAGACTTGGCACTTTTTGTCTAATGTTATTGTGTTTTCTTGACTTCTTTGTTTACATTTTATTCAGGTAAACAATTATGTGAGGGGGAAATTAACAAATCTACTCTAAATCCATTGAGTTGCCTGATTTTTGAAACCACACATTCTGAAGGAAAAGGAATATAATTATGTCCAAGAAATCATGTGTTTTTAAATAATTACAATGGAGGTGTTTTTAAATTATCCATGAATCAGAAACTGTTTTCTTAATATGTCAAGTCATTACTAAAACATGTCCCTGCCTCAAAAGAAATGCAGAGATTTATTTCTCTTCACATCATTCTCTGAGTACTCTGTAGATTTTATACATTTTGTCCCAAATTTTCTTAAAGCATTAATATTTTGCATCCCCAGGTCCTAATAATGTGCACAGTACATAGCGTGTGTTCAATAAAAGCATTCTATTAAATGAACGGAATGTTGTAATTTAAAAGGATGTTCTATCTCCAATATTTAACATACTCTAGAAGTACTTTCATGCCATGAAGAAGGAGTGTGATTTCTGTTAAAGACTAAGGTTTCAACCACACAGCATGAATTTCAATACCTTGCAATTTGTATATCAACTCTGACAAGGCAATTGCAGGTTTAATTTACACTAAGAAAGCTGACTATACAAGGAAATATCATACAGGATCCAAAAACTGAACCACAGATCACACCAAATTAAGAAAAAGACAGAGACAGCAATGGCACAGCCATTATAGAGTGAGCATTTCCTGAGTGCCCTTCTTAGGAAGAATAGACATTCATAATGGAGCCTTGCTATTGTCATACATATGCAGTATCTGTAGCTGTTTTAAATATGCTTAATATTCACTAACCCATAAGGATTGTACTATTTGCAAATGACACTTTTGGAATGGTTATAAAGGCCTGCATATCAACTATGCCTTAAAAATAGACATAAAAGGATACATCTGGTTGATAGCAAAAGTGATTTTTCTTTTTTTCCTAAACCTTGAAACTGACTCTATATGAGTATGTATCAAAAGTGCCACTTTCACATCTGAGCTTGGAAACCCCCAATGTCAGTAGCTCTTTCCACGTCTGCCCTCAGAAAATCCATTCAAAGGCATGTTGAATACACTGGGTTTCCGGGCCCTCACACAAAGCTACACCTGCCCAGGCTCTTCCCCAAGAGCGTCGGCCCCTGAGGACGTGTGCTGTTTTTGAGCCATCACGTATTTGAGGCTTGAGGCTTGCTCAATACCCAAGTCTGTCTTAACTAACACTATTCTTCATCTTGGTCCTATCAACCACACTGTGTGTGCCCCATGTTTTATTTAAAAAAAAAAGCTATGGCAGGAATTGGGCGCAGTGGTTAGAGTGCTGCCCGCTATGCCCGTGCCCCAGGAGTGCTGGCCCTTGAGTCCTGGATGCTCTCCGCTGACAGGTTACTGCCAAGGCACATGCAGGGGTGGGGAGGGAGGCAGCAGAAGATGCCTCGAGTAGGTAGGTCCCTGCCACACTGAGTTCCCGGCTCCTGGCTTTGGCCTAGCCCATCCCCAGTTACTGGGGATGTAAATCAGTAGATGAGAAATCTCTGTCTTCCCCTGTGTCTCTGCTGTCAAAGCATTTTAAAAAGGGGAAAAATCTGAACTGTACCTATTTTTGTACAGACATATTAATCCATGCCATGAAACCATCATCCTAATCTCCCTTTTTATTCTTATAATATCAATGAATAACAAACTAGTAATTATATACTCATATCTGCTCCACAGCATCATTTCAATACATATCAATGCACCAATGCTTCAAAATATAGAGAAAAAAACAACAGAAATGAGGTAACCTGTTCTGTCCTTTTTGCCTTAAACTCTAGAACAAATTAGAAAATGTATTTTTTCCAGTTTGTTATAGAGTTAAGACAGAGAAAACAGAGAAAAGAGAAAGGGAGGGGGAGAGAGAGAGCGAGACAGAGAGAGAGAGAGAGAGACAGAGAGAGAGATCTTCCATCAGCTGGTTTACTCCCCAAGGGGCATCAATGGCCAAAGTAAAGGCAGGAGCCAGGAGCGCCATCCAGGTCTCCCATGTGGGCGCAGGGACCCAAGGACTTGGGCCATCCTCTGCCTCTTTCCCAAGCACATTAGCAGGAAGCTAGATGAGAAGCAGAGCAGTCGGGACTTGAATGAGCACCCTCATGGGATGCCGGTCCTGCCGACAGTGGCTTAACCCACTTCTCCACAGCACTGGCCCCAAAAATGTTAATTATACCAGATTAATTATAACAGTTAATTATGACAAAACTGTTAATTCAACAAATGCATTATATGTAGGTTTTATATTTTTATAAAAAGGCAAACACTTAAGCTGTGGTCTTTTAAACACTTTTGACAAAGTATGTTCCTGTCAATATTAAAACTTATTGCAGGGTTTTAAGAAATTGTTGAGGTGGTTGAATTCTTAAGTAAACTATCTTTGCTCCAGCTGAGAGACAAAATAGTTTCTTTATAGCACTTTCCAAATGCTTCTAGAATAAAAACATGTCCAAAAGACAAACATTTATAAGGCAGAAAATTGAGACTCAAACAATAGGTATTGTCACCAAACAGTTTTGGTACATCTGTGTATTTGTGTTCCTTGTGGGAGGACACCACGACACTCAGCAGGAAATATCTCATAATTAAGGAGTTATGGGTATGGTCATAAAAGGCAGCAAAGGGCTGCTTTTTTTTTGTTGTTATTGTTGGGGGGGGGCGTGGAGACAGTGTTAACCCCGATGCAGTTTCCATTGTGCTTTGTAAAGGGTGACATGCAAAATGACATGTGTACACTTTGACAACTTGCCCGGGGGCTTCATTAAAAACATCTATCATGAAAAATACTGATAATAGTCTTTTGTTGGAAAAAGCACCTGAAAGTTGTCGAATTCTAGTCTTTTGCAGCACATAATGAGCTGCTGTGGTTGCTCCGTCGCCCTCCCAAAGGCTGGGTTTTCAGCGATTCTTTAGAAACAGACGCCAAGGTTTGTCGAACGTCTATGGAATGTGTAACTTTTGTGCTGAATGTCGACAGTGTCTTTCGCTGACACTGGGGGAGCCGTTCTTGCTCAGCTCATCCGGTGATTGAGAAGGAATGGACAGCATGACAGAAGCAAAGATGCTCTTCCCAAAATACTTGACTCTCGGCTGTGGATCTCACTCCAGACACTCCTGTGCCCCTGCTGCTGTTGCCCATGTTCTTCACAATTGCCCCTTTCCTTCTAGTTTATCCTACCTATTCTTACACATTCACAATACTGCATCTTCCCAGAAAGCAAATGTGGTTTCATTTTTCCTTTAAAATGAAAATTAAAATGCCCTACTTTAATTCTTAGGCTACAGCAGTTGGTCTGTACTTAAAATGGAATCAGTAGTTTGAAACTATTTTTGTGTCCTTAGTCTTTTAAATGTCTTCACATATGAAGAGTTCAAAACTAAAGGTATTCTCATTTTTTGTGTGTGTGAAACTGAAGTTGTGGATGCTAAGGCGTAATCAGTCAGCAACTATTTTCTTACACTATAAATATCCTTTCTACTGACTCATTTTTTTCTCTTAGGCATTTCCATGAAAAGGACCGTGTTTGCTATCTTAGTCATTCCCTGGGGTTTCTGTTCAGAGCTCAGGCATCCCCCATCCCAGCACCTCACTGTAAGATTTGGCCTCCCAGGAACTACAGCACCTCGAAGCTGCCACCTATTCCAGCCAATGCAATTCTCACTTTCTCCACACCAAGATTAAAATCCATGACTTATCTTTGTGATCACTCCCCTGAAGCGTCCTCAACAGCCTACAGAATCTATTTTGCCCATAAAACTGACTAGAGAATCCCCAGTCTGGGAATCCTCCACACACGCTGTGCCTGGAAACAAACTGTCCAGCCCGGTGGACTGGACGTATTTTAAATCATGACCACCAACCTCCGGCGAGCCCTGACACAGCCCAGCAATCCCCCCCGTACCCCAGTCCATCCTATCTCCCACCGTCCTCAAGAAGTGCTTTATTTCTTCTCTCCTTTCAGAATAAAACACCACCACTGCCTCTATCTTTTCATCCCTTCATAGGAAACTAGGTACAATCTTGAGAAGGAAATTCTGCTTGTGCCCAGTGTCCCATTTCCAGCACGCCCATCGCTGTTTGCTCTGTCCTAACTGCTGTTCCTAAGGATGAACTGCCCCACTTGTTGACTAGATCCCAGCACTTTTCTATACTCAAGGGAGTAACTCCAGGAATCCTTTCCTCTCAATCTTTTATTCCTTTTGTTTCTTTCCTCATTGCTGTTTATATCCCTCCCTCCACCAAAAAAAAACAAAAAAAACAACAAAGAAAACCTCACGCCTTACACCATAACCTCCCTAACCGCTATAATTTTACTATGAAAATGTTTACTATCACCCTGTCTTATTCTCCCTGTCTATCCTGACCTCATGGATTTTCACCCTTATTTACCCAACAGAAAAACTTTACTCAGAACCATTTAGCCAAATTCAATGGGAAATGTTTTTGTTCTCGTATTTTTTAATCTATCAGCTGCACTCGATTTGGCAGGCTTTATAAACCACCTCTTGTGAGTGACTGACATATACTTCTAGCTGTGATATCTGCCCAGAGTCCTGGACTTCTTATTTAGGGGACATCTTCACTCAAATGCATTCAGATTCACAAATTCATAACTCTACTCTTGATTTCTACCTTAGAAATGATTTCTCAGGGCCAGTGCCATGGCTCACTTGGTTAATCCTCTGCCTGTGGCACCAGAATCCCGTATGGGCGCCAGGTTCTAGTCCCGGTTGCTCCTCTTCCAGGCCAGCTCTCTGCTGTGGCCCGGGAACACAGTGGAGGATGGCCCAAGTGCTTGGGCCCTGCACCTGGATGGAGACTAGGAGAAGCACCTGGCTCCTGGCTTCAGATTGGCATAGCTCTGGCCATGGTGGCCATTTGGGGGATAAGCCAATGGAAGGAAGATCTTTCTTTCTCTCTCTCACTCTATTTGTCAAATAAATTTAAAAAAAATAGAGAAATAATTTCTCCCAGTTTTCTTCACCTTAGGAAATGGAAATTTCACCTTGCCAGTTACCCAAACAAAATTAATGTTGAATTAATTGTAAAATTCACTTTTTATACTCCACATTAAATTTTCATCAAATATTTCTCTACACTTAAAACATTAAACTATGTCCGCTTCACATAGCCTCCACCAGTAACAACCTGACCCAAGTAACCAAGCTTTTTCTCCAAAACCATCACCATTGGGGCTGGCACTTAGCAGTAGTGTTAAGCCACTGCGTGTGACAGCCACAGCCCATAGGCACATCAGTCCTGGCTGGTTTCGGTCCTGGCTGCTCCACTTGTGGTCCAGCTCCGTGCTAATGCTCCTGGGAAGCAGCAGAAGGTCCAAGTACTTGGATTCCTGCCACACACGGAAGACCCGGACACAGCTCCTGCTCCTGGCTCCTGTGTTCCGCCTTCCCCAGCCCCCGGCATTACACTCAGCTGATGGAAAATCTCTTCCTCTCTCTCTCCCTTCCCCTCTCTCTGTAACTCTGCCTTTCAAATAAAGTAAATGCATATTTTAAAACATTGTCAACATAGTCTCCCAAGCAGGCATTTGACTTCGTTTCCCCACACCTTGACTCAGGCCTGCATGCCGTGCCTCGCCCACGCTAAGTCCTACTCCTCCGTCTGTGTGGCTGATTCTATTTTCAGGATGTTCTTGACCCTCCATGGGCTCATCCGCTTTCTTTCCTCAGGGATTTCCTGAAGAGTGTGTGCCCAGGTATTCTGTCAGGGTCTTCTTTTCTTTTTTTAAGATTTATTTATTTATTTGAAAGAGTTATACAGAGAGAGGAGGAGAGGCAAAGAGAAAGAGAGAGGGCGGTCTTCCATCTGCTGGTGCACTCCCCAGATGACCACAACGGCCGGAGCCAGAAGCCAGAAGCCAGGAGCTTCTTCCAGGTCTCCCACGTGGGTGAGGGGCCCAAGGACTTGGGCCATCTTCTACTGCTTTCCCAGGCCATAGCAGAGAGCTCAATCAGAAATGGAGCAGCCACGTCTCAAACCAGTACCCATATGGGATGCCAGCACTGCAGGCGGTGGCTTTACCCGCTACACCAGAGCGCTGGCCCCCAGGGTCTTACTTTCAACAGAAAGTCCATTCTTCTTTCCTCTGGGCCCCTTTCCCCTGCTTTGTTTTTCTTCATACAATTTATCGCCACATGTCATAGTGCACATTTCATCTATGTAGCAATTTGCATCCTTAGCTAGAGCATGAATTCTTCTAGAATAGCATTTGTTCACAGGGATTACAATGTCAGCTAACACAGGTTACGTATTCAGTCGCTATTTGAACAATGAGTGAACTAATGTTTTCTTATAAACAAATTTCAAATACCCTCCACTAGTATACAATACAATTACCTCAATCCACGTTTTCTCACCATCAATGAGTTGACTGTGCCAAGTTTTTGATTGTACAGACTTCAAACATGAGATCTTACTAAAACAGCATTTGGTTTTGCTTAACATTTTTGACTACTTCACTCATGTAAATGTGTCTTACTTTCTCTTTTAACACACCATTTTGCCATTTTTTGTTTTTTTGTTTGTTTCATTGTTTTGTTTATTTGAGAAGAACAGAGACAGAGAGTGAGCAAGAAATTCTATCTGCTGGTTCAATTCTCAAACACCCACAATGGCTGTGGTTGGAACAGACCAAAGTAGGAGCCACCGACACAATCCAGGTCGCCCACGGAATGTCAGGGACTGCACTGGTTGAGCCGTGGTTGCCTAATCCCAGGGTCCTTCAGCGGAGACTGGAATCAGGAGCCAGAGTGGGAAACTAAACACGAGCGCTCCAATGCGGAACGTGAGTTTGTTAATTGCTAGGACGACTACTCTCTCTTCCTTTGCTGTTTTTAAGATATAATTTAGCTACACATTCATAAATTACTTAAATAGATCAACTGCTTTTCAGGTCATATATGTTCCTATTGCATTGTTCATACAAGATATAATATATGATAATGATAGTGGAAATAATTTGAAAATATTTGTTCTGACATTCCTTATGCATGTTTATTTAATTTTTTGCAACATTATGACACATAATCCTAGTTCCCTCACTGTTTGATATAAAATATATATTTTACTACAGTAAGATATTTTACTTCATATTCTGCTTTAGTTGGTTTCTAAATTTATCTTTCTTTTTTTATCTGTTTCTTTGGTTTGCTTTTCCAGTTATAATCAGTATCTTCATCCATCAGTTACATTGAAATTTTCCCTTATAATAATCATATATGCAGTTACATATTGTTTCAAACTATTATGTGGTTATTTATATCCATATTTATGATCATGATGTATATCTTTTATTACCTCAAATTATACTCAAATATCACATGAATCATATCTGTCTGATTTCATCTTGTATTATTTTCTAGTTAGGAAGTACATTTTATAATCCATTACTCATTTATCTTTAAGTTTATCAAATGGAAATATGATATTCCACTCCTGTAATTATCTTAGAAAAGGATAACATTTTTTATTTTTAATAAGCAACATGGTTTATACCTCCTTCTTCCTCACAATTTGAATGGCTGTCAGTTTCTAAAGCTTTAGATATATTTTATTACATAAACATCTACTAAAATTATATGAATTCTATGTATTAAGGTATGTTAATACAAGAAAGTAAACATAAATATACTAATCATGTTTTGATTTTGTGTAGGGTATATATGACTGCCAAATATTTTTAACAGCATGTCTGTTAATAGATACTTGCAATATCAATCTTCTGAATTTCAACATAATTTCAAATTTATCTTGCAAGTAGTATAGAATTATTGATCTATTCATAATTAGAATTCATTTTCTCTGAGTGGCTATCAATCAGGAAGTCAAAGATAAATTTTCATTTATCAAGACATGGACAGGGCCAGCATATGGCGTACTGGGTAAAGCCACCACCTACAGTGCCGGCATCCCATATGTTGTAGTTCAAGTCCTGGCTGCCCCACTTCTGATCCAGCTCTCTGCTATGGCTTGGGAAAGCAGTAGAAGATGGCCCAAATCCTTGGGCCCCTAAATCCACGTGGGAGACCTGGAGGAACCTCCTGGCTTCAGATAGGCATAGCTCCGGCCATTGCATCCAACTGGGGAGTGAACCAGCGGATGGAAGAGCCCCCTCTCTCTCTGCCTCTCCTTCTCTCTCTGTGTAACTCTGACTTTCAAATAAATAAATTTTAAAAGACATGGACATGATAAAATAAGCATTGTTGTACGGTCATCCTGATATGATGTGGCAGTGACTGAAGGCTGCAATATGATGTCACCTAAGCAAGAGTTCGGTGAAGCATCTTGCTACCTCACTTTTCCAACCAGAAGAGTCTTGGCAAGAATCCATGTCAATCAAATTAAAGGACAATGGTGGTTACTCAGGGACTTTCTTGTATCATTTGTTATTGGTGGATATAATTCAGGAGAACAAATAAACTGAAGACACTATTTCTTGTCCAAAAATCATAAGTTGTCCTAAATTTACAACTGTTGAATTATCAGCTAAATTAAACTATGTATATGACACAGAGGAATATAACCTACAAGGAATTTCATTTCTGTAGTTAACTTGGGAACTAGGGAGAAAATATAATCTGCATTGATAAACTACTGTTTCTCACTCCATAAATACACACACATACACAGTCATGATGTGTCTGTGTTCACTGCCAATATTTTTATTCTACCCATTTTCTATACCTTGTTTACTGATCTTGGTTTTTCTCTCACTTTACTTGTATCTGCTCTTGGGTAGTTTACTTGGGAAAGTATATATTGTTTCTGTGTCAGCGGTCCTGTTGCTTTTTAAAATTATCTTACCACAAAAACAACATTGCTCCCCACAATAATCCCTCAACAGTAACTCTATTTCTTGATACGTTGCATTTGAAGAGTTATAGCCTCTTAGCACATGCGGAGAGAGAGGGTGGAACGCTTCAGGAGGCTATGCTGGCTCATGTCTTCAAAGGGAGATTAAAACACTGGCTGATGGCTTCCTGCTTTTTTTTTTTTTTCAGTCTGTATCTTGACATAATGCTTAAACTACACAGGAGTCATATTGTTATATTTTTAAAAACACTATTTTTCCAATTTTGTTTTAGTTGTGATTTTTCTCTTCTTGATGCATATATTGTGATGTCAGGTCCATCAATGAGCAATCCATCAATAAGAAAGGAATCACATATATTGGAACATGGAGTGGTTTCATTTGTGCAAGTGAAAAGATTCATATTGTTAAACAGAAGCAATTAAATTTCTAGTCTAATAGTGAAACAAAATGAGAACAGAGCAACAAAATAACATTCTAGTCGGTGGTCCTCCTTTCTCAGGATCAGAGAATAACTCCTGAAAGTATCTTTAAATCAATTTGAATAGTCATTTATCTCCATAACAACATTTTTTTCATTCCTAAATGACCTGATTAATGTTTAATAATAATTTCCTATAGTATCTTATCTTATTTGTCTTTAGTTTGTTCTTCAAATCATAATGGTAAATCTATTGATCTATATTAAAGAATAATTGAAGCTATATAAGCATTTAAACAAGATAAACTCAAAATTCTTGTTTTCTATGTCTCCTGATTTTCACTGTCTTTAAAACATCTCACTTCAATTCCATTTTGATCCAGGATATCGCCTTCCTTCCACAGAATCATGAATATTCTCAGTATAGTTCTTCTGAGACATGAATATTAGGGTTTTACAGAGAAGATACAGAATCAGTTGTGTGTATTTGTGTGTGTGTGTGTGTGTGTGTGTGTGTGTAGGAAGAGACAGAGAAATACTTATTTTAAGGAATTAAAAACTGTCTGACCGTTGCATGGGCTGTTGAATAAAAAGCTTCACAGAGCAAGCCAGCAGGCTGGAAACCGAAGTTATCTGGGGCAGATGGACAGACTGGAAGCTCTGGACGTGTTTCAGTGTCACAGACCGGAAATAAAATTCCTTCTCCTTCCTGTGATGCTAATTGTCTCAACAAAAGCCCTTCACATGTACATCCGAATTAATTTTTGATGGAAAAAAAAAGGGCATCCTAGTCTACCCCAGTTAACTCTCATAAAACTTGATTATCACAATATATCCAGCAAAATATCTAGGTAAGTAGCATCCAGCTCTTCTGTCAAGCATGCATAAAATGTATATACTAATAAAATGTATATACTAATAAAATGTATATACTATTAAAATGTCTTTATGCATATAAAATGGTAACTGCTATATTATTTACAAAATAAAACAGTAAAAAAAACCTAGCAATTTATCATTAAGAAAGTGAAGAATAAATTATAATATATTCATGTACTATGCTTCTGTATCTGTTTTTAAAATATTTATTTATTTAAAAAGCAGAGAGAGAGAGAGAGGTCGCTCTTCAACCTGGTGTTCACTCACTAAACAGGTAGCATAGCAAGGTGGGGCCATGCTGAAGCCAGGGGCCAGCAGCCTCTCACATGGGTGACAGGGGCCCCAGTACTTGGGCTATCATCCACTACTTTCCAAGACATTAGCAGGAAGGTGAATAGAAATGTAGTAACCAAGGCTTCAACTGCCACGCCAATATGGGATGCCAGCTTCAAGGGGGCTGCCATTTCCCTCTGTGCCTGATTTAACATCCCTCCAGGAGAGGAAATTAAAAAAAAAAAAAAAACCACAGGATTTTGGGCCAGTACTGTGGTGTAGTGGGTAAAGCCGCCGCCTGCAGCGCAAGCATCCCATACGCACGCAGGTTCAAGTCCCAGCTGCTCCAAGTCCAATCCTGCTCTCTGCTATGGCCTGGGAAAGCAGTAGCAGATGGTCCAAGTGCTTGGTCCCTTGTACTCATGTGGGAAGACCTGGAGGAAGCTCCTGGTTCCTGGCTTCGAATCGGCACAGCTCCAGCGCTGTGGCCAATTGGAAAGTGAACCAGCATATGGAAGACCTCTCTCTCTCTTTTTCTCTCTCTCTCCCCTTCTCTCTCTGTATACTCTGACTTTCAAATAAATAAATAAATCTTAAAAATAAAAAGACAGGATTCAACATTTTATTAAAAACAAGTTTTCCATTATTAGTTAAGAAAGCAACAAATGTACAACACCATAACTTGTGACTAAATAAAGGTCTCTCAAGGTGTTACGTCATTGGATATTTGGGCCTCCAAAATAAAATAAAAAAAAAAAAAAGAAGAGGGGGAAAAATGAAGTTGAGGTTGAGTCTTATTTCACAGCATACACATTTAGAGATCCAATCCATCATAGTAAGTCACATCGTGAATTTTAACAGAAAGAGAAAATAATAAGATTTCTGAAAGATTGCTTAGAATAATATCTTCATGAGTGTGAGGTCAGAAAAGTACTTACATAAGGCAAAGGTTAACCAGACAATGCAGTATTAAGTGTGTCTGCTCATCTGGAGGTACAGGTGAGCAAAAGGCAAACCACAGACTGAGCATAGAATGCAGCCAACTGAAGGAAGAGCTAACCTAGACTACCAATCTCTTCAACAAAGCAACTCAAAAGCAAACCCAGTACTTCTTCAAGTAGGAGGTTAAGCCACTGCCTGTGACACAGGCAGCCACATGCACACCAGTTAAAGGTCCAGCTGCTCCACTTCCCATCCAGCTCTCTGCTAATGTCCCTAGGAAAACAGTGGAAGGTGGTGCAAGTCCCTGGGCCCCTGCCACTCACATGGGTGACACAGGTGAAGCTTCTTGATCCTGAATATGACCTAGTCCAATCCTGGGTGCTGCAGCCATCTGGGGAGTGAACCAGAAAAAAGAACTCTCTCTCTCTCTCTCTCTCTCTTTTGCTCTCTTACTGACTCCCCCTCTCTCTATAATTTGCCCTTTCAAATAAATAAATAAATCTTGAAAAAAAATTTATAAGTTCGCCCCTGTGGCCAAAATGTGAAAATGTGCCCAAGTTCATTGCAAATGAAAATCACAAATAGCTGAGTTCTAGAAAACTACTAGAAATGCTTAAAGGAAAAGGATGGAAAACACCAACTGTTCATGAGGTAGTGGAGCAAATGAATTTGACTACATTATTGTTGACAGATTAATATAACAGGGATAACATTTAAAATGTTAAGATTGAAAACATTAATTCATTGGACAACTTACACATTCTTTTTGTATAATTTCACACTTCAATAAAAATAGTTATTTAAACTTAAGAATGTGGCCGTTCTATGGGGTGATACAGAAAGATTTATCAATAGAAAAGTAAAAGCTGAAAATATGCATTATATTGTCATATTAGATTACTTTGACAGCCTATTTTTGGAAGGTAATATAAGAATGCTTTTTATGTATTTGGACTGTCGAATGCTAAACTGGGTGGGGGTGGGTGTTGTGGCACAGCAGGTTAAGCTGCCAGCTGTGATGCCCATACCTCATATCAGAGTGCCTGTTCCAGTCCTGGCCATTCCACTTCCAACCCAGCTTCTTGTTTATGTGCCTGGGAAGACAGTGGAAGATGAGCCAGCTATGGGTACCCCTGCCACCCGCATAGGAGACCTGGATGGAGTTCCTGGCTCCAGGTTTGGACCTGGACAACCCTCAGCCATTATGGCCACTTGGAAAGTGTGAGTAAAGATCTCTTTCTCTGTGTGTTTTTCCTCTCTCTCTCTCTCTCTTTCTCTCTCTCATCTCTCTATCTCTGTCTCTGTCTCACACCCTTCCCTTCAAATAAAGAAATAAATCTTTAAAATGTTTATGAGAAATGAAAAGTTTAAAAAGGTGAATAGAATTTTCCATTCATTCTATTCAATTGTGTCTGAACACTCCAGTGTACATGTGAATTACTTCTATATTAAATCAAATAAATAGAAAAAGAGAGCTAAGTCTTGGTAAAATAATTCTAAAATTTCATAATATAAAATAGTCCTGTAGCAACATAAATGGATTCCAAAAACAGAAAAATAAAACTGAGATCAGCTTAGTTGCTAAAAGAAAAGTGCTCTAAAAATCCTCAAACAGTTCAGGAAACTACATATGAAAATATATATGAATGGTTTTAACGTATTTATTCATCAAAAAATAGTTTAATATAAGTTATTTGCTTTTATTTGGAAGGCAGGGAGATACAGAAAGACAGAGAGCTGCCATCCGGTACTTCATTCTCTAAATGCCTGCAACAGCCAGACTGAGCTGGCCACTGCAGGTCTCCCACAGGAGGGGCAGGGATTCAGATGCGTGAACCAGCACCTGGTGCCCTCCCAGTGCCCTGCTACGGAAGGAAGTAGGGATTGGGAGCCGGGCTGGCACTCAAACCCATGGATTCGACATATGACACAGCCATTCCACATACTAACCTCTATGCCAAATGCGAACCCCTAAATACATCTTTCAATACCAATTATTATTTTTTTAAGATTTACTTATTTATTTGAAAGCCAGAATTACACAGAGAGAGGAGAGGCAGAGAGGGAGAGAGAGAGGTCTTCCATCCAATGGTTTACTCCCCAATGGCCGCAACAGCCGGAGCTGCGCTGATCCAAAGCCAGGAGCCAGGAGCTTCTTCCTGGTCTCCCACGTGGGTGCAGGTGCCCAAGGACTTGAGTCATCTTCCACTACTTTCTCAGGCCACAGCAGAGAGCTCGATGGGAAGTAGAGCAGCCAGGACTAGAACTGGCGCCCACATGGGATGCCAGCACTGCAAGCCAGGGTGTTAACCCACTGCGCCACACCACCGGCCCCTCAATTCCAACTGTTCTACAAATGATTTGAAATACTTTCATATTTCCACATCCTCTAATAGTTTCTTAGTTTTTTGTGCTGTCATAAATCTTCATTATTTTACTCATCTATATATTTTATATATTTTATATAAATTATAGTATATATAATACAAAGCATATTTTATTATAAAAAATCTTGTTATAACTAATGCTTAATATAAATAAACAATGGTCTGATTATTGATGTCTAATTCTTGTACTTATCATTTTTATGAGCTATAGTACTACATAATGCACAAAAATATTGTTTGCCGCAACATAAACAAATATCTATTTTGTGTGAGCTTTATGTATATATATATAAATTTATCTTTTTCAAGCATTTTCAGATACTTCATATTGAAATTTCAGAAAATCAATTTTGATTAATGTCTTTCCTTTTTAAAATTTCCCCCGTTTCCTATGTGCAGTTGCAGTTTCACTTTATAATTGCCCTAACTGAAGTGTTGTTCCAAAGATCTTCATTAGCTAGAATGTCTTTGCAATCATATTTATGATGTACTACCTATCCAAAGACATGCTCCAATATTCTTAAGTATGACAGAAAATAAATTAGGTAGATATATAGGTATAGATCAATAGATATAGATACATAGAATTTAAAAGTAGCTTTGGGATAAGGATATTTTAAAATATTAGCATTGATCATTAAAGTCACAAGCAGCCAAATAAAGTCATATGCTCATTCTAAAAGAGGTGAGTGCATCTTCAATATTACAAAGCAAGAAAGTTCAGGATATCCTCTGTAGAATAAGAAAATATGCCTGTTCCATAATAACTTTTATTTGCATTACTGACAGCAAAATATACTCTAACCAGTAGTACACTGCACAAGTAACAAAGTTTTTGGTTATGGGTATTTTCCTATTAGTAATTGTCTACAATGTTTTATCTTAAGTGTTTTAGCAGATAAAACTGCAAAATCATATCCATATATAGACAAACATGTGATATAAATTGCTTTTCTTTCTCTTATTCCCACATCTATCAAAATCCACATCATCTGCCACTACCTCTAAATTCTCCTTTTTGTCCCTATCACTGACAAATAATAAGCTGTATCTAATACGTTAGAGATAAGAAAGCCTGGAAGGGCCGGCGCTGCAGCTCAATGGGCTAATCCTCCACCTGCAGCATCGGCACCCCGGGTTCTAGTCACGGTTGGGGCGCCAGATTCTGTCCCGGTTGCCCCTCTTCCAGGTCAGCTCTCTGCTGTGACCCGGGAGTGCAGTGGAGGATGGCCCAAGTGCTTGGGCCCTGCACCCCATGGGAGCCCAGGAGAAGCACCTGGCTCCTGGCTTCGGATCAGCGCGGTGCGCCGGCCATAGCAGCCATTGGGGGTGAACCAACAGAAAAGGAAGACCTTTCTCTCTGTCTCTCTCTCTCACACTCTGCCTGTCAAAATAAATAAATAAATAATTTTTTTTTTAAAAAGAAAGCCTGGAAAATAAAATACTGAAACTTTGACCCCCTACAATACAAGGAAGAAAATCAAGGATAATTAAGAAGAAAAGAAATTAACAAAAATCTCCCATGTTCTTTTCTCTAAGTTTATGGGATGATACATTGTACACATTTAACTAGCATGAAGACATTTTAAGTGTTTTTGCTATACTACTGTTACTTCCATATTTAATGCCACAGAGTTTACACTTTGAGGGTTGTTAATTTAGAGTGTAAAACCATAGATTTTTGCAGCTAGGCTACAAATATAATTGAGAAAATATGAATGGTTATATGTAAATATGTGCTGAGCAATCACTAATTCAAAAAGTAAATAAGATCCTCATCTTGTTGAGTTCTAGCACCAGAAGCTTTGTAACTTTTCACCGAAAAAGAAATATTTTATTTATTCTTATTACTATAAATACACAGATCTCCTGTGTTTCATAGCTACAATCACCATACTTCCCTCTGCCTCTCTTCCCGTTGCTCCCTCCCTGTTCCTTGTTTTCCTTCTTCCGTTCTTTTAATTTCTGTAATAGCAAAGTTCTTCACTTTGTAATCATTGCCTTTAGTGGAGAATTAAGCATAATTTTCAATAAATTAAAAAGTAGAAAGACTACTAACTGTTCCACAGGAATACCAAAAATGGCTTAAAATAACAATCAAATCATAAGATGTCAGCTTCATTCTTATACATTAGTTTTTTTTTTTTATTTGTACTTTGTATTAACTACCACAAATCAGCAAAAACATACGATATTTCTTTGTTTGCTTTTTTTTTTTTTTGGATCTGGCTTATTTCACCAAACATAATGGTCTTTAGTTGCATCCATTTGTTGCAAAAGACAGGATTTCATTCTGTTTTATGGCTGAATAGTGCAACTATTATGGAAGACAGTATGGAGATTCCTCAGAAATCTGAAAATACATCTACAATATGACCTAGCTATCCACTCTGGGGAATTTACCCAAAGGAAATGAACTCAGCATATAAAAGAGTTGTCTGTACTTACGTGTTTATAGCATTTCAATTCACAACAGCTAAGATATTCCAAAAGAGAAGTCTATCAACTAATCACTGGGTAAAGAAAATGTGAAAGTATGTTTTTTTCTAATGTGACCTGCTCATTATCTCATCCTGCAATTAGTACACTTATTTATATTTTTAACTATGTTAAATTTTTAAATAGAGCTTCTTAGCCCGTTTAAGGAGTACGTCTTTGTGATAAAACAAAAACCTCAAATGTTGGAGCTGGCACAGTGGTACAGTAGGTTAATCCTCTGCCCGCAGTGCCAGCATCCCATATGGGCACCGGTTCTAGTCCCAGGTGCTCCTCTTCCAGTCCAGCTCTCTACTATGGCCTGGGAGGACAATGGAGGGTGGCCCAAGTGCTTGGGCCCCTCCACCTGCATGTGAGAATAGGAAGAAGCTCCTGGCTCCTGGCTTCGGACTGGCGCAGCTCTGGCCCTTGCAGCCATTTGGGAAATGAACCAACAGAGGAAAGACCTTTCTCTCTGTCTCTCCGTTTCACTGTCTGAAACTTTACCTCTCAAATAAATAAATAAATAAAAAGCTTAAAGAAAAACCTCAGATGCTACTAATAGTGTTTAATTGTCAACTTTTCATTTAGGGAAGTAACCAGCACTACTGGTTGGCTTTGTTCCTGGACTGTGAGGAAAGGGCATTGTACTGAGGTGGATGAGTGAAACATTGATGAACAGCTCAGGATGAAAATGGGTGGAGCAGTAACACATCATTCTTTAAGAAAGGCTATGACAGCCTCTCCCACGCACACACAGAGAATGTCCATCCTCACTAACAAAAACAAAAATTAAATTAAAACGGTATTGTTACTGTATTTTTATCTAGAAAGAAGGCAGACTTTCTGTGATACACTTGTGCTGCCAAGGGTACAGAGAAAAGGGTTTATTCATGCGTTGTTGGGAGAAGGGTAACATGACATTAAAAATGCTCACACCTCTGATGGAACAACTCCTCCTGCACATGGATGCATGCACTGATATATCCTTTGCATCACTGTAGGTAATAGCTTTATATTGGACCTAAATTTCCATCATGAGGGCCTCACTAATTACACTGTGGTATAGCGAGCAACAAAAATATAGTAATATGGAGTCATTCAAAGTATAAGGCAGCTTCAGGAGATATACCATATCCAAACATATCCAAAAAATTTTTTAAAGAAAAAAAGCTAAATGCAGCGCAGCATTGTCTGCATAACATTACAGAGTGTCCAACAGCCGCCCACAGTGACTTTCATCCTGGGCATGTACTGTTCTTAGCCTCTGAGAAGAGTGGTATTTGTTTCCCTTCTCAACAATCCGGGCTGATGAGGGCTTCCTGAGCATCCCACTCATTAAAACACAAACCTTTAACATAAAATAATCATGGTCCTTCAATATTTATATCTCATTATTTTTCTCTACTTAGGTTCTGCATATAAAATTCCTTAAATACAATATTAGGCTTCCAGTGAAATAAGAATAAATGTCACTGGAAGTCCGATGCGCTATATCCATTGCGCCACAGAGCCACCTTACATAAGAATAAATGTAAAAGATGAAATTAAGACACTTCCGATTGAAAATTAGGCAGAGAAAGGCATTTCTTTATTTTACCTATCTTCGTGTCACATATCCTTGTGTTCCTCGGGTTATGTATCTGTACCTATTTTTCCCAAACCTGAGTTACACCAAAAATGGTCATTATCTCACATAGTTTCAAAAGGTCAGTTTATTAGCTTTGCATTAGAACAAAAAAATACTTGAGGCATTACTTTATGGACAGAGGAGGTTTATTTAGCTCACAGATCTGGTGTCTGAAAGTCTTGCTTTTGGCTCGCATATGTGGTGAGCAGTAGGTTCGCCGGGGGACTGACCAGAGCAGACAGTACCAAGCTGTGCCTCTCCGGATCATGGCTACAGTGGTACGTATGAAATGTACAGGGGTACATATGAGATGTAGGGTTGTTTGCTGTGTTACTCCTCCAGCACTTGTGTTGATCTGCTGGGTCCCAGTTTCCAATACCTATGATACTGTCAATTTCAGTGCATGGGCTATGACTGACAGAGCAATCCTGAAATGTGTATATTATTTTGATGTAATTCCTGTATTCCTGAAATAGTTGATGTAATTCTATTTCATGAAGTCATCTGACATTGTTTGATTGTTTGTTTGTTTTTGACAGGCAGAGTTAGACCGTGAGAGAGAGACGGAGAGAGAGAAAGGTCTTCCTTTTTCTGATGGTTCACCTCTCAATGGCTGCTGTGGCCAGCGCGCTGCCCGATCCGAAGCCAGGAGCCAGGTGCTTCCTCTTCGTCTCCCATGTGGGTGCAGGGTCCAAGGACCTGGACCATCCTCCACTGCACCCCTGGGCCATAGCAGAGAGCTGGCCTGGAAGAGGGGCAACTGGGACAGAATCTGGTGCCCCGACCGGGACTAGAACCCGGTGTGCCGGCGCCGGCCTGAAGCCATCTGACATTTTACCACTAGCTCTACTTTATCAAACTAGCAGACTTTGGGGGGAAAGCAAAAACAATGTAAACTTCTTTTCATTCTCACATGAAATGATCCTTTAATAATTTTATATATACATATATAAATATAAAATGTTAATATATCAGCACTTTTACTACTAAAACTTACTTTCGTCTTATTTAAGTAACGATTGAAATAGCTATGTCACGGACAGGTGTTTGGTGTAGTGGCAGACATCCTTTGAGATGCCCACTTTCCATATGTAAGTGCCTGTTTTTCATTCCTTGCTCTGCTTCCTGGACAGTCTGGGAGCAATGGTGATGGCTCAAGTACCTGGGTACGCACTATCCCCATGGTAGACCCAGATGGAGTTCTGGGCTGCTGGCTGCGGCCTGGCCCAGTCCTGGCAATCGCAGGAGTGAACAAGCGTATGTACCCTCTGTCGTCACTTATCACTGTGTCTTACAAATAAATAAAAACAAATAAATTAAACTTCAAATAGTGAGAACTGTCTTAGGTACTTTGGCTAGAATTTGTTATGCCTATCTATATATGTTTTAACAATATATTTCTGTTTACAATATAGGCGTATCTTTGATAGTAAAGTTCTAGTTCAAAATGATTAAACCTAATAATTTATAGCTAGAAAGTCTAATATTTTTGCAAATACTGTGATTAATATATTTTTACCTATTTCTACTATTTTATTCATTAGATAGTTTCATATGACTTTATGACCTATAACCAAAAGTAAAATTATATGCTCTCAACTCATCTGCTGTGTAGCAATGGATGGAAAAGAATTACCAAAAATTTAAGTTTGACATATCTTATGGGTACCAACAACAAAAATATCCTACCCTACCAGTGTGTTTATTCTACCTGTAGCCCTTCCACCAATTGCAGAAAAGTTTGGAACTCTGCCCACTTTACTTTATGGTCACAGGTTACTTAAGCATTGAAGAGGACTTGCCTCATTGGACAACAAAGCATAAACAACTCATTCATTCTGGTGTGAGTGAGTTTGAGGTCCAAGGGATAGGATCAGGGGTTCAAACGTGACAGTGTCTGGCCAGCAGGCCTTGGGTTTATTTGGTATTGAAATCACCTCAATATTTGTATGTGGGTAGGCATGGAGTGATCCAAGGGCAATACATAGAAGTGAAGCATTCCTTCTTTCTGAGAGAATAGAATAGCAGCCACGTCCTGGTCTCTCCAGACTTCTTGCTGTCAGATAGCTTTGGGCTGTGATATAAGCCTTAACTTCATTATTGCTAATATTGTGTCCTTGCCTGCAATAAATTGTAAATTTGTAGGCATTGTCACTTGGGGCCCTGTACATCGTCTTTATCAATTGAACCCTCTACCTACCACTGTGCACTGAGCAGCATTATATTTGTGAAACCAATTCACATTAATGGATACAACACTAATTACTTCTTATTTCCTGCTGCCTTCATATTTCCACTGCAAGAAAATACTGCTGTTTATTTTTCCATTATCTTACTGTTAGATATTTATGCAGTATTTTATGTTAAAAAATGCTCCAGTTACCATTCTAAGTCTTCTGTATACCTATAGAATGACAGAGGATGTAATTCTAGTTTTATAAATGTTCAAGGTCAGTGGCCATCAGGGAGATGCAAATAAAAGCCATGATGAGGTATCAACTCACCCTAATTAGAATGGCTATTATCCAAAAACCAAAGAACAGTAAATTCTGGCTAGGATGAGGGAGAAAAGGTCCCATAATCCACTGTTGGTTGGACTGTAAACTAGTGCAACCATTATGGAAGACAGTATGGCGATTCCTCAGAGATCTGAAAATAGATCCGCCGTACAACCCAGTCTTCCCATTCCTGGGAATTTACTCAAGGGAAATGAAACCAGCATATGAGTTATCTTTACACAAACCGATGTTTATTACAGCTCAATTCCCAATAGCTAAGATATGGAATCAACCCAGATGTCTATCAACTGATGACTGGATAAAGAAAATGTAGCATATATAAACTATAGAATACTACTTAGTCATAAAAAAAATCATGTATTTTGCAACAAAATGGATGCAAGCAGAAACCATTATGTTTAGTGAAATAAGCCAGTCCCAGAAACACAAATAGGTTTACTCTGATACCTGGCAGTTAATATGGAATACCAAAAACTGTATATGGAATGAAATGGGCATGCTGGGATATGATTGTCATGTATTAGCCCTTGTATTCACATCTGTGGAACTGTAGTGCTCCTACTTTTTACTTGTTGAATATTATAATAGTGGTGAACTAAGTCTGTTAATACAGAGTGCATTAAAATTATGTCTTTGTTGGGGCTGGCACTGTGGCGTAGCAGGTAGAGCTGCCGCCTGCAGTGCTGGCATACCATATGTACGCCTGTTTGAGTCCTGGGTGTTCCATTTTTGATTCAGCTCTCTCTTATGGCCTGGGAAAGCAGTAGTATATGGTCCAAGTCCTTGGGGTCCTGCAGTCACATGGGAGAATTGGAGAAAGCTCCTGGCTCCTGCTTCAGATTGGCACAGCTCTGACCGTTGAGGCTAACTGGGGAATGAACCAGCAGATGGAAGACCTCGCTATCTTTCTGCCTCTCCTTCTCTCTCTGTGTAACTCCAACTTTCAAGTAAATAAATAAATCTTTTAAAAAAATTATGCCAGGGCCGGCACCGTGGCTTACCTGGTTAATCCTCTACCTGCAGTGCCAGCATCCCATATGGGCGCTGGGTTCTAGTCCTGGTTGCTTCTCTTCCAGTCCAGCTCTCTGCTGTGGCCCAGAAAGGCAATGGAGGATGGCCCAAGTGTTGGGCCCCTGCACCTGCATGGGAGACCAGGAGGAATCACCTGGCTCCTGGCCTCCTGGCTTCAGATTGGCACAGCACCAGCCATAGCAGCCATTTGAGGGGTGAACCAACGGAAGGAAAACCTCTCTCTCTCTCTCTCTCTCTCTCTCTTTCACTGTCTAACTCTACCTGTCAAATAAAAAAAAAAAAATCTGCCTTTACAAAAACCAATGGGGGGGGGTGTTGGGGAAAAGCAGTGGAATGACTAAAGTGTGGTTGTCTTCTTGGAACCGTATATTAGGAGTGCATAAAAATCTGTTCTCTTTGTATGAATAAATATTTAAAGTAAATAAGAAGATCACTTTTGGAAAAATAATAACGTGGTTGTCAAAGCCCCATTATAATCTGTACCATACAGAATATCTGCCAATTTGGGAATCTACATTATATTATTTGGAAACTTAGCTGCTATGATTATATGCCTGGATAATATGAAATGTCAAATTAGTACTTCATTGAAAATGAGCTATTAATACAAATTTTATAAAGCAATACTTACAATCTCATGGTGACGTGAATTCTGAATATGTTAGTTAAATATCACTCATGCAGCTTTCCCCTCTTTCTTTGGAAATGACGTCTCAGAGCTGTCCTCTGGGAGCAATAATGCTAAAGGGC
This sequence comes from Sylvilagus bachmani, assembly GCA_015711505.1. Classification (NCBI taxonomy): domain Eukaryota; kingdom Metazoa; phylum Chordata; class Mammalia; order Lagomorpha; family Leporidae; genus Sylvilagus; species Sylvilagus bachmani. Next base: position 2,357,445 of record CM027401.1, on the reverse strand, counting down.
AATATTAATATGACCTTGCCTCACCTTCTTTTAGATCGTCTATCCATCTCTGCACTCAGGACAGAGAATAATTAGACAAGTCATGAGCTTTTTATATTTCTTACAATACTCTATGTGCTTCCCTTAAATTCTGCTCTGACAATGCCAGTATATTCATTTAGTCACATTTCAGCAAGTTGTAAAACACCTATAATATGGAAGGCACCCTTCTGAATGCTGGGGAGAAGTAATGAACAAAGCACTCAGACCTCCCTGCTTTCATGGAGCTGAAGTTTTAACTGGAGATGGGGAGAAACACAATAAATAAGCAATCAAGTCATGCTATGTCAAATGATGAGAAATTTATAGAGAAATTAATGTGAGGGTGTGCTAATGAAATCTCGGGAGCTTCTACATACATAGAATGGTCAGTGAAAAAACAGACAAAAGGACTCACAGGATAGTTAAGTTCATCTCGTGCAGGATTATACCAGCAGGAAACAAGCACGGCTGAGGTGCCTGTCCTGTGAGCACAGTGAATTAGGGTGCAGGGAGAGGGTCTATGTCAGGAGGCAAAATGGAAGAAGCTTCAGGCTGGAACTGAAATGCACTGGGAAGGGCTGTGCTTTGTGAGGCAGAGATAGGAGCACACTTCCTTTCCCTTCAAAACAGTATTAAGCAACGGTTATTTTATATCACCAAATTTTCTTTTATCATCTACATAGAATATAATTGTAGTATACTTATAGCTGAAGTCTATAAAACGGAGTAACAGGGTAAAATAAAAAAGATATTCATCCAGCATCAAATCTGCACCAGAGTGGCATTAGATATTAAAATATTATTGGAGCAGACATTTAGTCTAGTAGGCACGATGTTCATGTTGAGAACTGCAATGCCTGGTCGATTCCCATCTCCAGCTTCTCACTCCTGCTTGCTGCTAATTCAGACCCTGGGAGGCAGCAGGGAATAGCTCAAGTAATTGGTCTCTGCCATGCACAAGAGAGTCCTGGGTTATGTTCCTAGCCTCTGACTTCAGGTTTTACCCAGCTCTATTTGTTGTGGGCAATGGGGAGTAACCAGTTGCTGAAAGTGCATTCTCTCACTCGGTATCTCTTCTCACTCTCTCTGTGTCTCAAATAAACAAATAAATACATAAAATATTTCCACCTTAATTCATAACAAAATTATAGTCAAATTACTACCTTTATTCCATAATCAGGAAGCTAAATAAAGAAGCACTGTAGATTACCCACTAGAAAAGACTGGACCTGGAATTCATGTGCAAGCATATCTAATTCAAACACTCTTAAAATTGTAGCATAGAGGAACTTATTGCATTCACATATCTCATTTTTAAGGTTTAAAGCAGATAATTATACATATTCACTTCTCTCTATATATTCTTTATCTAACATAACTATATAGTTTGATGGAGAAGTAGAACATAAAGATGATAGAACATAGTCATTTCTCAGAATTTTTAATATAGAGCCAATGGCTCTTTCAACAAACTTTGTTCAATCCTCTGAATAATCTGGTACTCCACTAGGAATCAAAACCAAAAGGTACATGAAACATTGTCATCATTCAAAAGTCTCACAGCTTGGTGACATAGTTTAAAACAACCAAACGGTATCCAAGATGTATGGCAATAGCAAACACTCTATCCAGATGTGGTGTAGGGGCTGTGTTTCCATAGAAAAAACCTGAATAAAATATCTTATTTGTTCTAGTTGAATGCTCCTGTTAACTTTCCAACATTTCACAACACAAGTTAGCAGATAACAAATATCTTGGGTTTTAAAGTAATATTTGGTGCTTTTTTGGCATGGACACTAACACTTGAAAATCATTAGAATTTGATAAACTAACTTCTGCAATGAGCTCTTGTTGCGATGGGTAACATACCACTTGGGATGCCCACATCCCACATTAGAATGCCTGGTTCAAATCCTGCTTACTGTTCCTCTGATCCAGCTTCCTGCTGACACACACCATGGGAGGCAGCAGGTGATGGCTTGAGTGTCCAGGATCCTGTGGCCCACCTGGGGGGCCAAGATTGAATTCTGCCTTCCTAGCCTCAGCCTGGTCCATCCTTCACTGTTGTAGGAGGATCTAAGATATCAATATCTATCTCTCCCTCCCTCCCTCCCTCCATTTGAAATAAAATGTTGTAGATGGATCTAAGATCTCTCTCTCTCTTTCTCTCTCTGCCTTTGCAATAAAATGAAAATAAAGAAATACATTCTTTAAATAAATAAAATAATAAAAACTTTAAGGTTTGAGCTTCAAACTGTAAAGATGTGTAAATCTTCAATTCTATCTTCTCTCAAGGTAAAGCTGAAAAAAATACAACTTTTCTCATAGATCCATCAGGGAGCTGAAGTTACAGGTGATAGAAAAACAAAACCTGAGATGTCCCAAATTTAGTTTCAAGAGCCGGAGGATAGAAGGTGAAAGAGACAAGGAGCGTTAATTCATTACCATCTATGAATAAAGCAAAAAGACTCGGAATCTTAAATTCCATCAAGTCTGAACACAAAAGCCATAAGCCCTGTTTACACATAAAGGTTCTGAACTGGGAACTGTAACCCATGCCAAAGCCTCAATTGCTTCTCCTATTTCAGAGTTTTTCCCTTTTTTGCATTACTCTGCTGATCTTAATGTTAGCCAATGAGGTTTCAATGTAAGTAGCACCTTCCCTTCACGTTAAATAGCTCTTGGTCCAGCAGACATCTTCCAACTGCTACCTAGCTTTGCTTTTATAACTTGTGGGCACTTATCCCAGACCTAGTCCTTTCGTTCTCTGAGTAGCATCTGTCAGAGCTAACAAACCCTGTATTTCCTATATCCCTCAGTGTCTAGAGTTCTCATTGAGCATAAGGCAAAACACCACTTTGACAACTGGACAGAAAGAGGCGAGCACAGAGAATCATAACTCACTGGGAGCAGAGACGTTGAGAGCTGCAAACTTGAGGAAGATGTAAAAGGTAGCTGGCGAATCGCTAGAGGTAGCATGGGCTAGTTTGGCCAGGTCTTAGGTCCTGACAATTCTACTTGGTTTTATGACCATAAACTGCACCACATCATCACAGTGAAGGTGGGAGAAGAATTTCCTTGTGTTTCTGGACATGCAGGGGTTAAAAATACTCATTTAAAAATACTTAAAGAGAACAAATTTCATGTATTTCACATACCATTTTAAGACCCCAATGATGCTTCCCATTCTATTCTCCCTCCCCCTCTCCTTCTCTCCCTCTTCTTTCATTTCTTATTTTTCTTTTACATTGACAATGCCATGTTTTCAATTTACATTATAATTACAAGCTTCACCACTCACTAAATAATTCAACAGGAAGTAAGTAGAAATGTTTAAACATGTCCACGTGAAAGTAACCATTTTTGAACGATACCTAGAGAAATCTCTATGGCAAAGGCCAGCTTTCAAGGTAGCTCTCATATCGGAGTCTCACATGACCTACAGAAAGGGCAGTTGCACAAGAGCAGCTGCCTCCAACTTCCCTGATACACAAAGGGAGTAAAAAAGCCAAGTGATACCTCTGAAGGTCACAGCCCACGGGCCAAGGCCCATAAAACACACTGAGACAGCTATACAGAGAACACGTGCACCTGCAGATCTTGCTGCCATGGGGCGCGGCTCCCAAGGAACAGCAGATAACAACCAAGGCAGCTGCAAAGCACAGGTTCTAAGTTCACAGGGCGAAGACAAGACACTGGGGAGAGAGCCAGGAACAACAGCAAATACACTGCAGAAAACTGAAACTCCCACCTGTAGCTCCAGCCAACCTTAAACGAGGTCCAGGTCTCCTATGCATTAGTAGGAAACCTCACACTGAAAGCCTGTGTTAATGGTTTATGGCTTTCAACAAAAAAATACCTAATCATGCTAGAAGGTAAAAGAAAGAGGAAATCAAGCCAGCATCAGAAGAAGACACATATGACAGGGATTTGGGGATTATCAAGTAGTGAACTTCAAAGAGCTGTGATCGGTATGTTATAGAGTCTAACACAGAAAGTAGACAGCATGCATGTGCTGAACACAGCGAGGGACAGATTTGGTAAACTAGAAGAGCGTTCTGGACAAACTTGCCCAATTGACATACAGAGAAGAAATAGAATGTAGCAAAAACTGGAATAGCTGAAATGATAAACTGGCAAATACATTATTAAAGTTGAAAAGTTAAACACACTTCTACCAGTAATTGATGAAGCAAGACCTTCAGAAAACTCAGTTAGGATACAGTGGAACTGACCAGAACCACTGGCAGACTGTGCTGATAATTATGGAATCGAACAACAGCGCAAAAAGCATTCCTCCGAAGGCATGACTCAACATTCACCAAACTAACCCATATCTGGGGCTATAAAACATAGATTAACAAATTGACAGGAAAGGAAATCATATAAAGTAGTTTTGGGACATAGTGAAAGTAAAAAGAAAACCACTAAAAAAGGTAAAAAAAAAAAATCTCTGAAGATTCAAAAACATGCTTCTAAGTAAAACATGAGCCAAGAAGTCTCAAGCAAAACCAAAGTATCTGAGCTAAATCAAAATAGCACTCTTCAAAAACTCTGTGATTCAAATCAAATGCAATGATTGGAGGGACATTTATGTCATGGAATATATGTATTAAAAAAGGAGAGAGATTTAAAATTCATTATCTATGCTCCCAGGGAGAGAAAGATGAGTAAATTAAATCCTAAATAAACAGAAGAAAATAATAAAAATAAGAGCAGAAATTAGTGAAATTGTAAGCAGGAAAAAAATAATGAAAACAAATGTTAGCTCTTTAAAAATCAATGAAAACAAAGACCCTCTAGTCCGCCTGTCTTCTGCCGATTTCCGAGAGAGACCGAAGCAGTACAGATGCTATAGAACACTGACTCCAGGGATGATGAAGGATGAGAAGCTTCACAAATTGCCATCTGCAAGTCGGAGACCATGAAAAGCTGATAGTACAGTTCAAAGGCATAGGACAGCTGATGGCTTAAATGTCAGCCCATTTCCCCAAGTCTGAGGACCAGGAGCTCCAAGGAAGGGGGATGATGAGTGCCCTGGTCTGAGTCATCAGGAGGAGAGGGAAGTCAGTTGTCCTCCACCCTTTCTTCTGTAGGCCCTCAACACACTGGATGTGACCACCCCCACCACAAAGGGCCACCTGCTTTCCTCAGTCCACCAATTCAAATGCTAATCTCTTCCATAAACAAACTTTATATAATTCCTTCCAGAAACCACAAGATGAAGTAAAACTTCCTAGCTCATTCACTGAAAACTACATTAGCAGATGAAGGTATTAAATAAATGAAAATTATAGACCAAAACATCTCAAGAGCATACACGGAAAAATCATCAACATTTGGCACAAGTATTTGGTCTCACAATTAAGATATTGATCCAGGATACTTATATTCCATAGCAATGTGGTTGGTTTCAAACCCTTTTCCACTCCCAATTCCAGCTTCCTATGTATGCACACACACCAGGAGGCGGCAGGTGAAGGCTATGGGTTCCTGTCACCCACGTGGAAGACCTGAATTCAGATTCTAGCTCCTGGCTGTGACCTGACACAGAGTCTCAATTATTGCACACATCTAGGGAGTAAAATAGTGGATGGGAACCCTGTACATCTTATTCCTCTGCCTCTTCAGCTCTCAATGGGTGAGTAAGTTTTTAAAGTCATCAATCTAATTTAATAAAATCCATAATGTATAAAAACAATGTTTCTCCATGACTGAGAATTTTTATATTTATGCAACACTGTTTACACATTTAAATCAATCTATATGTTATTACATATAAGAAGAAAATTATTTGATTATATTAGTATATTTGGAAATTCATTCCAGAAAATTCAGCACTCAAAGTGAAAACACTTATAAACTAAGAATGAATTTAAACTTCTTCCACTTGATAAGAAACATCTACAAAAGAGAAATCTATGGCTCACGTCACACTAAATGGCTAGGTTTTAAATCCTTTCTTCCTACAGTGGAGAATAAAGCAGGAATGTCTCATTATTCTTACTTAACATGCTACTGGAAGCCACAGCTAATGCGATGAAATAAAATGCATACATGTTGGGAAAGGAAATATCAAGCTGTCACTGTCAACAGATGATGTAACTACGTATGAAGAAAATCGCAAGGACTCAACAAAAAACCCAAAAGCTAACCAGCAATTATATGTGAACTGTAAACCACAAGGTTATTATCTGAAACTCATTTGTTTTCTTGTTCCAGCTATGAACAATTGGCATTTGAAATTTCAAAAACATTACCAGTTATATCAGCAAAGAAATGAAATACTTACAGGCAAATATATCAAACTATATACAGGACCAAATAAAAGGAAAAATCATAAGCCTGATGGAATATTTATAAATAAATGGACAGGGCCAACACTGTGGTACAGTAGGTTAATCCTCCACCTGTGGCACTGGCATCCCATGTGGCTGCTGGTTCTAGTCCCAGTTGCTCCTCTTCCAGTCCAGCTCTCTGCTGTGGCCCGGGAGTGCACTGGAGGATGGCCCAAGTGCTTGAGCCCTGCACCCGCATGAGAGACCGGGAGAAAGCTACTGGCTCCTGCCTTCAGATCCAGCTATTGTGGCCATATGGGGAATGAACCTTTCTCTCTGTCTCTCCCTCTCACTGTCTGTAACTCTACCTCTCAAATAAATAAATAAATAAACAACACATATTTGATGTTAATGAATGAACCATTTATAATCATCATGATATAGCTTTTTGAACTATCATCTCCTGATTTAATTCAGTCCTAGTCAGAATCCCAGCAAGTTGGCAGGCGCCACGGCTCACTAGCCTAATCCTCCACTTGAGGTGCCGGCACCCCGGGTTCTAGTCCTGGTCGGAGCGCCGGATTCTGTCCCGGTTGCCCCTGTTCCAGGCCAGCTCTCCACTGTGGTCTGGGAGAGCAGTGGAGGATGGCCCAGGTGCTTGGGCCTTGTACCCGCATGGGAGCCCAGGAGAAGCACCTGGCTCCTGGCTTCTGATCAGCACAGTGGGCCTAACTCTGCCTGTCAAAAAAAAAAAAAAAAAAAAAAAGAGAATCCCAGCAAGTTAGTTTGTGGATGTTGCCACACTGACTCTTCAGTTTATATGAAACAGCAAACAGATCAGAATAGTCAACACGACACTAAGGAAGATTAGAGTTGCAGGACTGACACTACCTGACTTCCAGACTTACTATAATGCTACAGAATCAAGATGGCTTGCGACTGGCAAAGGAATATATAAATAGATCAGCGGAATAGAAGAGAGTCACGAAACAGTCACATGTAGTACAGTCAACTGATCTTTTACAATGGAGCAAAGACAAAGGTTTCTCAGTGTGCACTGCACTCGGAAGCTCTTGCTACTCCATCCTCCCTCTCCTTCTGTTCTTCACACTCAGCTGTCAGAACTGCAGTGTGGACCTGGGCTTTCCCCAGCAACTGAAGCTCCCTGTCACAGATACCTGTCTAACAGATCTCTTGTACTTCCTGCCATCTGCTGCTCAGAGGATCTGAACCAGCGAACACTGCTTGCAATTGGGTTAGCCAATGGCATATTAGCCAACATTTGTAAAATATTGAGATGATCTTTTCACCTGGTAAAACCCATGTAAAATGCTTTAGGTATGAAGATAAGTATGCAAGTGTTCTCACTTGTTAAACGGAGAGGGAAAGAAAGTCAAATAGAACTGCGTGTAATTTTTTGTTTGATAATATAAGCCAGCTCAATTTTTTGAGCAATTTTGTTTGAGGATTTGTTACTCTTCCAGTATAGATCTAAGGAAAAGTCAGTGAATTCAGAGTAGACTTGAAGAGAGCAGTTGGAGGGCACAGTGGGCCTATCGTGGACTCATCAGGGGGTAAAGGGGATAACTCTGACTGTGAGAAATACAGATTGATCTACTCACATGCAACTACCAAGTTCTGTTGTCACTGCTGTTGTTGATGGTGTCAAACCCTTACGATTAGGCAACCTCTGTGCATAGTGCATGAGGCAGTCCTGGAGGGAAGTGGACATTGCTATTCCTGGTTATGTGAAACAATGGCAATGAGGAGTAGGTGGGGCAAGCTTGTGGTAGAGTGAGAAGAGACGGACCACCTCCTCTTTCCTATTTAGAAGTAATCATGCAGAGCCCTGAAGGTATTAACATGCCTGAGGGACATGGTGACCGTTTAATACTCAAATGGGTGCAGACTTCGAGAGACTCATGTGGTAGGGCCCTGGTTGGAGGAGGAGGGGTAGATTAACAGCTTGTAATATTTAGTATTAAAGTCATATGCAATCTAATCTCTACCCAGTATTAATGAAGGCTCTTTGATCATACTTTTCACTATTCATGTTAAAAGTATCTAAAATAAGAGGAAATAATAAGATGATATAGTACTTACTGGCTAAAGATCTGGAATCACACTTAATATTCTCAAATCCTACAAAATTCATTTCCCACTTTGGAAACTTTGCTTAAGCTTTCACCTACTAATTTAAGATAGAATCAGTATCTAGGAGCAGAAATACTCTTGATATATTTAAGCAAATCAACATTATTCCTCCTGGGCACAGGGACTTCCTACAGAAATGGGCATGAAATTTAATACTGATGATTTAGTTCAAAAGAGAAAAAAATGTGACCACTGATAACAAACTGGGAAGATGCAGCCCCAGAAGATGACAAGAGATATCCTATAAACATGACAATAGGGTTTCTAAGGTTGTGAAAGCAAAACTAGGAAAGTTACCATGGTTATCAAGCTGCATCAAAGCCATTCCATATTCTGTAGTTCACAAAATACACTAATATTCAAGAAGAATTGAGTTATATTTCAACACAATTAAAATGCATATTAAAAATTAAATTTACAAATAATAGCACTATTAAATATAACGAACTAAAAATCAAGGTAGAAATATGACCTGAAAATTGTGCTTCCAATATTTTTCATATCTTGGCTTAAACAGAAAAGTCATATTATCCCAAGTAAAGTTGAAATTTTCCTTGCTTTCAGCCAGCGCTGTGGCTCTCTTGGCTAATCCTCTGCCTGCAGCACTGGCATCCCAGGTTCTAGTCCCAGTTGGGGCACCAGATTCTATCCCAGTTGTTCCTCTTCCAGTCCAGCTCTCTGCTCTGGCCCGGGAAGGAAGTGGAGGATGGCCCAAGTGCTTGGGCTCTGTACCTGCATGGGAGACCAGGAAGAAGTACCTGGCTCCTGGCTTCGGATCAGCACAGCACGCTGTCCACAGCACGACAGCTGCAGCAGCCATTTGGGGAGTGAACCAACGGAAAAGGAAGATCTTTTTCTCTAATTCTGCCTTGCTTTCAATTTTTGTCATTGAAAAAATAAACACAAAGATAAATCAGATCAAAGTAGTTACATGCAAAGAAAAATGATGGCCAAGAATGTTGAGAATCTAATAATCACTTTATTAGTATATTTTTACATTACTGTAATGAATTACATGAATCTAGGTAACTTTATAAGGAAAAAACTGCTTACCGTAGCTTACAAAGTTGAAGACCTACAACTAGTGATGGCTTTTTGTTGGAAGAGTCCCAAGACGACAAACACAGAGCAAGACATAGGGAGCATGTAAATATTTCTCCAGTAAAATCTCTCTTGTTCATAAAACACCAGTAGCCATTCATGGAGCCTCTACTCTTGTGACCTAATCTAATCCTATCACCTCCCAAAGGTTCCACTTCTAAGAATTATAGTGAGATTAACTTTCTACCCTTTTTTAAAAAGGATTTATTTATTTTGAAAATCAGAGTTATAGAGACAGAAGGAGAGATAGACAGACAGATCTTCCATCTGCTGGTTCACTCCCCAAATGGTCACAATGGCCAATACTGGGCCACATTGAAGCCAGGAGCCAGGAGGAGTGGAAATAGCCAGGTCTCCTACATGGGTTTAGCGGTCAAAGTAACCAGGCCATCTTCCACTGCTTCTCCCACGCCATTAGCAGGGAGCTGGATCAGAAGTAGAGCAGCAGGGACATGAACCAGCACCCATCGGGGATGCCAACTTCATAGGTGGCAGCTTTACCCACTATGGCACAATGCTGGCCCCGTGTATCACTCTTTTAATGTCTCACAAGGGAGATTAAATTTCAACTCACCCAACCTTTACTGTGTATTTTCAAACCATAACCAAGTAACAGCAGCATTAAATATAACTAGAATTACAAAGTAAGATACAAATAGGATTTTAAAGGTGTGCTTCTAATCTTTTTTTGTATCTTTGCATAAACGAAAATTCACACTATTCACGGAAACATGAGATTTAAAAGACAGACTTCCCATCACCAAACAGCCAGCAGCACCAGATTCCCTTGTCTCTGCCTAGAAACCCCTAATGGATGGAGAGATCATCACCTGATCCAGACCTGAAATCCATTCATTCCACACATACCTTGAGTGGCAAGAGTTCGGGAACTCATTTATGGAAACTGTAACACAGGAGGAATTAAGCATGGAAAGAAAGGAAGAACATGCAAAAACATCCTGTCTTCTGCATGAGAATAGAATGACCAAATAAATTGGCATATTTGTAAGAAAACTATGACTCATTATATGCTAAAATTATTTCATTGGTATCTACTAAAGATTACAACCGGATTTCCAATTTATTGTGTTGTGGTTTTAATCCAATTTGAGTATGTCCCCCCAAAGATTTATTTACCAGAACTTGGGTCTCCAATTAATAAAGGCTTTGAAAGGTGCTCTATCTTTAAGACACAGGGCTGAGTGCCAAGTGCTGAGTCCTCAGCTCACCCCCTAGAGAAGGCATTGATGTAGTTCTCGTAGGAGTGGACTGATTCCTGTGGGAACAGCTCTTACAAACTGATGCTGCACCACAACTTGACCTCTTCTGCACAGGACTTCTTCCCTTTCCACAGCCCCAACAGGTCATGAAGAGCCAACAGGGCCTTGCCACACACTGGCACCATGCTAGTCGGGCTTATCAGGCACCAGAATCATGAACTAAATTAACATTTGGTTTTCTTTTGCATTAACTAGTATTAGGTATTTAATTACAAAAACACAAAATGATCTAAGAAAGACTGAAACACTAATTAACATGAGGGAGAATGGAATAAATAAAAGTGGATGAATGAAAAGTAGAGAGACAATAGAAAGGAAGCAAAGTAAATATAAATAAAATAGAAATCAGTTTAAATACTACTGTATTTAGCACAACTGTAAGTGAATTAACCTTATTAATAAAAAACATATGTGTATATTAGCCATTAAAATCCCCTTATATAAAACACACTAAATCAGCAAAAAGATTAAAAACAGGAAAAAGATTAAAAAGGAAAAGGTGAGAAAAATTGTATAGCTGGCAAATACTGGTCAAATATAGCTGTTTTATCAATATCATATCATATGAAAAGTATCAAGACAGAAAAAGACATTACATTATAATAAGAAAAACATTCATGGGCAATATAAATAATTTGAATTTATGTGCCTAATAAAAAAAACCTCAAATTCTCTAAAGAAACAAACAATGGAATGGGATTTTAGAACAGCAATATCAGAAGTGTGATTTTTAAACACAACTTTCAAAGGAAATGACATCTCAAGCAGGCCAGGTTAATTAGCCTAACAGGCACAGAGAGAACTCAACACATCACAGACTGCACACATGCTCACAATAGACACAGAGCATTTGTAAATATTGGCATCCTGTAGTCAAAAAGGATAGTTCAAAACATTCCAGACTGAGGGCTTTATCCTTTGATCTCAATGTACTAAAAGCAGAAATTCTGATGATTAGAAATCATTAAAAACCATATTGTTAAAGTACAATCAGACCACATTTAAAAACTAAAACTATATTCATAATCATACATAAGTTATAACAGAAATTAAAATACATACAACTTGGCCATAATGAAATCATTACAACTGAAAACTTGACAGAAGCAGGCTTGTTATTTATGAATGCTTTGTAGCTTTATGCATGCAGAAAAAGCAAAAAAGAACAGTAAACTGAACATTCAAATGAAGAACTGAGGTTATGATATGTGCACAAATTTAGTTAGTTGAAGAAAAAAGAGTCTTTTACCCAACATAGAACAAAACCAAACAAAATGTAGTCCTTTGAAAATTAGAATAGACTATGAAAGATAGGGGAAAAAAAAAAACTGGATAAACTAATTAAATGCATAGCAAACAAAATGTATAGCAAACAAAACCCAAAATCTAACATTTAGTATAAAATAAAGATATTAAACCAATCTATAAGTACATCTGGTGTTTAATAGCTACAGTAAATTTTGCAAAATAATTATGGAATCTAGATTTGAAAAGAAATAAAATTAACACTTAAATTAACAGATAAATGTAAATGAGCAAATTAATTCAAAAATATAAAAACTCTGAAACAATCCAATAAGTACAAATTACATGTAAACAAAATTCTGCACACAAAAACAACTAAATTTCAAACAACAAATAACACATTGTGGCACAGGAGGTTAGGCTGTCATTTGGGATGTCTGCTTCCCCTATAGGAGTGACTGGGATCAAGTTTTGCCTCTGCTTCTTCTAATTTCCTGTGAACGCACCTGAGAGGTGGCAGTATCTGGGTTTCTACCACCCACATGGGAAAGCCACATGGAATTCCTGGTTCTTGGCTTTGGTCTGACTCAGCCATGGAAGTTGTGGGCATTTGGTATGAACCACTCGATAGAAGATCTCTTCTCTCTCTCCCTCTCTCTCTCTCTCTCTCTCTCTCTCTCTCTCTTCCTCTCCCTCTCCCTCTCCCTCTCCCTCTCCCTCTCCCTCTCCCTCTCCCTCTCTCTCTGTCTCTCATTCTTTTTCTCTCTTTCTCACTGCCAAAAGAAAAAAAAACTGTAAAAAAACACCTTTACAGAAAATAAAAGAAGGGGTAGCTACCATACATATTTATTCAGTTTATACAATCTTTACAGAACACTTGGCATATTGTACAAGGAAACTATGTAGTCTAATTTCACTTTATTAATATGAATTTCAATCATGTTTATAATTTAGAAAATTAAATCCAGCACCTTGTTTGAGATGAATCATGTTCACTAGGCTTTGTCCATAGAATTTTGGAATGGCTCATGAGGGCATGTAATAATGATACTAAATTAGGGGCGTGTATCGGGCACAGCGGTTAAGACAATACTTGGGACTCCCACACCCCATATCAGAGTGCCTGAGTTCAAGTCTTGGCTCCAATTCCACCCTGGGAGGCAGCAGGTGATGACTCAAGTGCTCGGTTTCCTGTCGCTCAAATGGGAAGCCCACATTGAGTTTCCTGCTTCTGGCTTCTGCCTGGCCAAGTTCCTGCTGTGGCAAAACACTGGGGAGCAAACGAACGTAAGGGAGCACTGTCCCTTCTGTTTTCCTCTCACTCTCTCTCTTTTACCCTCTCAAATAATTGAAATAAATAAAATAAATACATTTAAAAAATTCACCACATTAATAATGAAACAAATAAACAAGATTGTACCAAGAGTAGAATAAATATGTCCTAAGACATAGATGCATAGATTTAACCAGTGCCCAAGCGTCAGTTTAAATCCAAACTTGCTTGACTGCTTCTAAGATACCATAGGAGTTAACAGAACAGCATTCAAATCCTTCCATGCTGCTTTGTATATTGGTAAAACTCATTAGCTGAAGTGAGTCCCAATACTCTATACATGTTGCTCTACAGAACATCAACTTGATTTTCCTTTCCATCTCCACACTTGATGCAATCCTGTGCCTTACTCTGACCTCTGCTATAATTCACCTTCTGGACCCTTCTAAGCCTTTACACAGACAGGGTGTCGTAGTTCATGTCCTAGCACCTGCAAGAGTGTATCTAGGCCATCAAGCCACAAACTATTTCAAAATTGATCATCTCTCTAGAAATCAACCTTCCAAAATAAATTAAAAATAATCAGAAATGGAGCATATATATATATATATATATATATATAATTACCCTCAATAAAAATGTTGTCAAATTCTCCTATTTCAAACCCAAAAGAGTGATTATACAGTTATTACATAGGTTTTTTGTACCAATGGAAATTTATGTATAAATACTTCTGACTTCCTTTTTTTTGATTTATTTTATTTACTTGAAAGGCATAGTCACAGAGAGAGAGAGAGAGAGAGAGTGAGAGTGAGAGAGAGAGAGAGAGAGAGTCAGTCTTCCATGTGCTGGTTCATTCCCCAAATGGACGCAATGGTAGGGGCTGTGCCAGGATGAAGCCAGGAACCTGGAACTCCATCCAGGTGTCCCAGTGTGTTCAGGGGACAGGCACCTGGGCCATCTTCCACTGCTTTCCCAGGGCCATTAGCAGGGAGCTAGATCGGAAGTAGAGCAGCAGGACTCTGGTACCCACATGGGATGCAGGCATTGCAGGCAGTGGCTTAACTCAGTGTGTTATAACACCAGCCCCTTCCAGCTTCTTTAGAAAGAATTAAGTGGAATTTCTTCAGAGTTTATACTTCAGAATTAAGGAACATGTATTTCAGCATAAAATTTTAAAGCAGCATTTTTGGGGAGAGGGAGATGCAAGCAAGTCACGGGACAAAATAGCACCACCATTGCTCTCACTGCATTGCTCTCCAGAATGAAGAAACACAGCATTTATGAAGCTGAACTTGCAGGAAGCGTGTGCAAGAGCGCCTAAAGTCATAATTTGTGGTAGCGTACTAAAAAATATTCATCAGCCACAGATGGAGCTCAAATTATCTGCTGAACAAAAGTGGAAATACCTGTAACTTACAGGTATTCAGAAGGTAATAAAGGCAGTTGGCAGATTCCTCACCAAATGTTCCTTCCGGAGTTCCTGTCGATTCTCTTCAAAGGTAACATCTTGCTACTGGCAGATTTGGCAAACCTCCTGGACTGTTTCCTCTACTGACAGGATCTGACCATACATTTTCCAAGAGGATGTAATTTGCACATTAATGTTCCACTACAGATTTTTTTCTCTAAGGTTCAAAAGATAAAGAACTGTATAAAAAAGTAGATTTGCTGATTTTTATATTTGTTTTCCTTTGAGATACTTATTCTTTTGGAAAATGTATTAAAATCTATTTGCAGTGTTAAGAAAAATACTACTTTATAAATCACTTTAAATGTTAAGAATTATTGCACTGTGACATACAAAATTAACTTATAAAACCATGAGCAGCATTCTACTAATCAGGGCTCTGGCCAGGAGAGAGAAGTCCAAGAGACGGGTTCATAATGATTATTTGTCCTACCATTTTATAATTATAACAGATAAGAGTTTTGTGTTCATTTCAAATTTTTGAGAGAAATTATGAGGAATTGCACTGGCATGAATCTGTGAAACAAATCACATATGAAATGCAAAGAACTATTCTCAGAGAATGAAGCACAAGATAGTGACGAAAGAAAGAAAGAAAGAAAGAAAGAAAGAAAGAAAGAAAGAAAGAAAGAAAGAAAGAAAGAAAGAGAGAGAGAGAGAGAGAAAGAGAGAAAAAATGACATAGCCTTAGTTTGACTTTGAAGGGTGGTCTCCAAGTCTGATTTCCTGCAGTATCTGGAGAACTATGAGGATCACAAAGTCTCAATCCTAATGAATTCCCCCCCCCCCAAACTACTGAATTCTCCCCAAACTTGATGCATCTGAAATCATCCTCATATTCTTTGTCTTTTACACAAATTAGAATCCAGACCTGTCATTATGATCACATCCTTGAATATGTTCTTTTGCTCCTCTAACATCTTTTGTCTTTCTGATGAATCACTAATAACAACTTATTCAAACTCACTTCACAGGATTATATAGCTAAAGAAATACCTATAAACTGGAAGACCAGTCTCAAAGGTTATTTTTCATTTATTCATTTTTATTTATTGAAAAGTAGTGAGACAGAGACGCCAGAAAGATATCTTCCATCCACTAGTTTACTCCCTAAATGCCAGCAATAGAAGGAAATAGGCCAGGCCAAGACTGAGAACCTGCAGCTGCACCCAGGTCTACACTGGTGGCAGAGACTCAAATATTGATGCCAACACCTCCTGTCTTCCAGATGCATTAGCTTGGAGATGGATCAGATGTGCAACAGAGGCAGGACTTGAACCCAAGCCTTCTGCTTGCTTGAACGCAGTCTCACTGTCAATTCACGGCTGTCGACGTCAGTGGGCCTTTAGTTCTGCTTCAGGATCTGACTATAATCCCTAGCCCATTAACTCTTCTAGTCTCCTAAACAGTTCCATGCCTTATCTTCATATCACAGGCCTCCAAATCTCCCACATCATCATTCTAACTGGATAACCGTGTTTCCTGTGTTACTGAGAATCAGAACTGAGTTTCCTTTTGATGGCACCACCATGCTTAAGAACCCACCACATCCGCTCATTTACTCTGCTGTGGAATGATGTACGCAGCTGCTTCAGGCCAGTGCCAAACTGGTGCACTTGGCCTCATCTGCTCTTTCCTGATCCAATATGGAACTTGGAAACTACCCCTCTCTCCTGTAGCATCCCTTTGTGTATCTCTTTACTGGGATATTTTTATCAGGATATGAACATCATCTACTTTCTTCCACTAAAAGAAATCTTCTCTTGACTGACTATGACTTGATCTCCACTTCATCAAGGTTTTATTCTCATCCCTTCTTTCTGGTTCCTACTCACTTTGCCAATCACAATCTTTCTGTGGTTTCTCAAGCACTCCCCACACAGCTTCATGCTGTGTCCGTTGTCTATAAACCTCTTTCCTGGGATAATTGCTTGGATAACTTCCACATTGTCTTCAAGGCTAACCCTCATTCTCACTTCATCAGTGAGAGCTACCTGAAAACTCTATCTAGTACTGTGCCATTACCAATCCTTGCTATACCTTTGTCCTCTTACTTATCTAAGGTTTGGTTGTTTCCACAGATTTTTGCACATTCAAAAATCTATGTCATTTACTTTTTTATCATTTTATTATCTAGAGTCTTTTCTCAACTAGTTTAATATAAGAAATAGAATGGCGAATATTTTTTTCACTCACATATTTATCTCCTATCTAGGGAAAGGACTAAACTCTTGCATGATTAACAAGTAGTTACTGAATAAACTAATGTAAAGATATGAATTTCACTAATATTAGAGTTTCTTAAAACACCACTAACTAAATGCAGGGAACTTTGAAAAATATTGAGGTGAAATACTTGTTTTAGGAATAAGGATTTCTCATCCAGCAATATCCTAGCCCAGAGGTGCTGGTCACTTCCTGCTTCCTGTTTGCCTGCCCCTTGAGAATTCTCCTCAAGCCTACATTTACCTTTGTAACTATTTCCAGAACCACACAGGGAAGGATATTCTGGGAAATGTAGTTCTCACTTGGATATCTAATTTAACACAACACCCACAGTCAATGCAGTATCTATCATCTCCAACAGACACAGGTTACATAAAGATTCCCAACATGATATACTTATAGTTTCATTTTTTTGACTTATTTACTTTACCTATTTGAAAGGTAGAAAGACACAGAGGGACAGTCAGACACACTGAGATCTCCCATGTGTTTATTCACCCAAGTATTTGCAATAGCCAGGGAAGGGCCTGGCCAAAGCGAGGAGCAGGGAACTGAATCCAGATCTTGCACCTGAGCAGCAGGGGCACAATCACCTGGGCCATCACCACTGCCTCCCAGTTACATCATCAAGGGCTGGGGTTTGAACCCAGACACTGATGTGAGACACAGGCATCTGAACCAGTATCTTAACCGATATGTCAAACGCCTGCCCCCATACTAATCACTTGTTCAACCAACACCACGCTTACTCACACTCCAAAAGAGTATACAAATTCTTCTGAATCATTTATTTATCTTTGATCGAGATTCGAGTCTACTTTAACAAACACTTTTGTGTCCTTAAATCCCAATCTATAATGTTAATCATTCTTAAAACATTTTATTTTAGCTGACAGGAGAGTGGAAGGGGCAAGAAAATAATTAACATATACCAATATTTTATATAAAAATAAATGAGTTATTTAACTATTACTGGCCTCACTGTTCAACTAGTCCTGTTGAATTTGTTGGGTGTTACATCTGCTTCGTCCTCCAGCATTTCACAGGTCCTCCTCCCTCAGAGAGCATCTTGCCTATTCATGATGCCTTGCCTGAAAAATGTTCAAAACTGTGTTCCATAGGCTATGACTTACAACACCCTGCATTCTCAGGGTTCCAACAATTTCCCATTAACTTCTTTCCATGGGATATGAGAGGACTAGCAGCTTTCTCACTGGTAATTTATTCCAGTTGTCCCTCAGTGTCTGTAGAAGAAGGCGTCCAAGACCCCTGGAGCCCCTAATGCTCATGGTTGTCAAGTCCTTTGTATAAAATTGTGTAGTACAGGTGCTCTTCAAATGATAGTGGGTTTACATCATGATAACTCCACAGTTGAGAATATTCTAAGTAAAAAGTGCATGTAAGACAACCACTCCACTGAACATCATAATTTAGCAACACAGATTACCGTATGGTTTGTTTGCACTCATGATCATGTGACTGATGGAGAGAACCATCACGAGATTACATTTCTAAATATTGCTACCCTGAACACACAGATCCCTGACATATAGATATATATGTGGATGTACATGTAGATATAAATATTTGAATATATGTAAATACACATACAAGAATCTTCTCAAAAGGTTCTTGGAAATTTGTATTATGAATAAACTCTTCAAAGATCTCAAAATTATTGCTCCAATTCAATGTATTTTAATTCCATTTTTCCATGAACTTTTTGAATTATTCTTGCATATGACTGTATCACTATATAGAATAACCACCATACCATGGATTGGGGAATGAATGTGGAGATTATTTCAAGTCCTACATCTATCTCTACAAGGTAAATAATGACAAAACATTGAAAAACACATTACATACACCAAGAGATGTGATAAAGTGAAGATTCTGATTTGTCACCTGTTCCATATAAGCCTCTGCTCTCCCTGGTAGACCAATGGCAATTTTAGTTTCCAGGAATTAGCGTCAGTATCCAACAAGAGCCAGTATCCAGTTGTGCCCCAGTCTGATAGTGTCTCTTTATCTGATGCTCAGAGGCTCACAAAAAGAACTGCACACACCTATGGGAAGAATGCTAGGACTCCACAGTATAAATACTTAACAGTGTAGCAGGGCACTTCCTGAAAGATTAAGTAGCCCAAAGCAGCATTATCTAACAGGCAGAATATTTTGATCGCTACCTCTACTCTGTTACCTATTCTGATAACCGTGCCCATATTGTCTCGCCAATTAAGTACCACGACTTGGTTACTGACACCTGAAAAATAACACGATCCTCAATGAATTATAGTAACTCAGTGGGCTGCCAGCGAATCTCAATTATTTTCACTCCATGGAGAATAACACCATCAGGCTTCTCTACAGTGGCAGGCTCCTTTAAAAAGTATTTCTTGTAGTCTTGGTGAAGGGAGTGTCCTCTGGATGCCCCTCCATGCCTATTAGGGAATGAACGGATGGCCATTTTTCCCATGAACCACCCCCCCAAACATTTGGATGTTTTCTTTTGTACTATGCCAGGGTGGCTCAGTCATTTCCTTTTATTCAATGATCACCTTTGCATTCACATTTCAGTCAAAAAAAAAAAAAAAAAAAACCTAAAAAACTGTTAGAGACCATTGTAACTGCTGGAGACAGTACAGTGAAAGTAGAGATAATACAGAATCGAGAATCTTTGCCAACAAATATGACATGATGATGTCATTTTATTTCACCATTTTTCATGCTTAGAAGTACTGATATAAATTGGAAAAAATTTACATAGTTTTCAATCTTTATAACTTACATCCTAGTACCTTCGGATTTGAAATCTGTGTCAGTTCTAGAAGCAGTGAGAAGTAGCGGCCACAACTCTCGGGCAAAGCAGCAGTTCATTCCTGAGGACTGCTTCAGTCATGGGAGCCCACCTCTTCAGAGGAGGAAAGGGTGATCCTACTGTAGGAGGAGGCTCAGGATTCACAAAATCAAGACCCTTAGTTTTACACGAATGTATACATATCCCCTCACTCACTTTTCAGTGCCTCACTCCTGCCTAATCGATGCCTCAGTTTTAACATAAGAGACCTGATGGAACTATAAATTTAATTTGCATTGCAATTCAATCACCCACAAGATTAGACTGTGAGTTGGGTTTTTATAACCTTGCTCATGTGTCTATAGGGAATAGAGTCTTGGAGTCAACCCACAGTCTTCTTATCTCTTTCCTAAACCTTAGCTGTGAATTTAAAGTTCTACACTAACTGAGTCTTGCTCCCTCCTAAATTCTTCAGCAGCCCATCAATTACATCATACTTCTTATATTCCTTAGACTATTCTGGCAGTAACTTCTTTGTCAACCTGAGCCTTGCCTTCTAAAGCCATTGTGTTACAAGAGTCTAAATTAAGTATCATAATTTAAAGTTAATGCTTTGCCACAGACTGCCAACACTGTTTAGCTCTGACAACTGTGCCATTAATACTAATGACATCAGATAAATTTTTCAGTGACCCATGCTTTATATTTTCTTTAATGGAACCACTTGCAGAACCAGTCTGTAAATCAGTTAGTGATTCATTAAGGAGGTAAAAATAATGTGAATGATACATACTTAGGAACGTATTATTGTGATTAGCCTCTCCACAGTAGTGGGAGCATGAGACATATTGTGTGAAAGGCTCTTGAGTCTGCACCTAGTCATTAGTCTGGAGTCACTGGAAGGTAAGACACAGAAGGAACAAAATAAAAGCTAGACATGAGGTAGAGGAGAGAGAGGGCACTAGACCCCATGGGGATAGCCCACCCTGATGATGATGTGCATGACCAGAAAAAGGAGTTGGAACTCTGTAATAATGCTGCATACAGCTTTACATCGGAACTGGACCATGTGAGTCAGGAGGTCTGACAGAGCCGAGGGCCTATGGGACTGGGTGCAGCCCCTCACCAACAAGGGCGCGCTAGGTTAGTGACAGCATACAGGAGAGACAGTGACAACAGGTACCCCTCATAAGTCTTCGCAGTACAATGGCAACTGCTGTATTTCTGCCTTTCTTTGACTGACAACTCTACTGCACAGGAAAGTGGTATCTGGAAAATGCAGTTCCAACAGAGCTATGTTGAACGAGTATCCAGCACAACCCATGTCAACAGTCATCGCAATTCCAAGCTTAATGTAAACATTCCTCTCTACACAGCAATATTTTTAAAGGTCAAGGCAATATCTTATCTATTAGCTTATCTCTAACACATAGCTCAATAATTAAAACATGGAAGCATAAATAATATTTAATCAATATTTAATGAAAACATAGAAGCTTCCAAACAATAAAACATAAAATATTTTAAATATGAAAAGATATACATTAAAAATCATATGTCGCCAGTAAAAGGGGCATGCTTTTTACAGCAGATGAACTGAGGTGAGTAAAGAAAGCAAGACAGCTAAAAGCAAGCTGTCATTAGACATCAATGAGCTATCAATTCAGTTCAGCTAGACTTAATAAAGGGAAAAGGAGAAACGATTCTGCAAACACACTGCAAAAATCTATTGTTAAAGACCTTTGACAATAAACTGCACTGTTGAACCTGATATATGTCATGGTTCAATGAAAATGTAATCTCTTTCAAAGAAAGTTTGATTTAAACACACGTGCAGTCATGGGTAAATGTGTCTTCTTAATCGAAAGGCATTAGAAATGACATTATTTGTTATTAAGTATCTGTGAAATGGCAACATGATTTATAAGCCCTGCATATGTGCTGAGTTTTTGGCATTATAGATATACTCATAGAAGTTGTTAAATCCTTATTCGTGTTTTTTCTTTCATTGGAGAGGTTACAATTTAATTTCAAGTTCCAAATAGCAATTTAGAAGATATTTTCTATGTAGGGAGTCCCCATATTTGAATATAGTGATAACTCAATTAATTATGGCACAGCAACAAAGAATACAGTTTAAACCATGTGTCATTGAGCCTACCTCTATGTTACCAGCAGAAATAACCTTTTTTTTAAGTTTTTTCTTGGTTCTCTAAGAACATTTCATGAGTTCTCAAGAACAAGCACCCAATATTCTCCCATTCTGGCCTCCTTTTTCAGCCAATTTTTAATCCCACATTTTAATGTAGAATCATTCTCCGATGGGAATTACCACTAGAACCACATATCAACTTTACAAGGGCCTACATTTCTTCACTTAGCTCTTCCTAGTTAATGAAGTCATCTCTTAATTGTATAAAAATCATCCAAGGGTAAAACTTTTAAAATACTTTTGTGAAAGCACAGAAAGTGGTCTCTTGAGTGCTGGCGCCATGGCACAGAGAGTAAAGCCACAGCATGCCACGTCAGCATCCCCCGGCACCAGCATCTCATATGGATGCCAGCTCCAATCTCAGCTGCTCCACTTATGATCCAGCTCCCTGCTAACATGCCTGGGAAAGCACTGGAACATGGCCCAAGGACATCATGGCCCCACATCCACATAGGAGACCTGGAGGAAGCAGATTCTGCCATTGCAGCCATCTGAGGAGTGAACAAGTGGATGGAAGACCTTTATCTCTCTCTATGCCTCTGACTCTCTCTAACTCTGCCTTTAAAATAAATAAATACATCTTTTAAAAAAAGGAAGTGGCCTCTAGTTCTTGTCTTTTGTTTATTTACTTCCAACTACATTTCTTACTATTGTCTGGCAAGCAATATTTTCCAGGTATTTTTGTTTTCTGGATGTCTATATTTTATCAATGAAATCAACTTGATAATACTTGAGTCAAAGGAGGGAGAAAGTAAAACTTGGAGGAATGAGGAGCAATCAATGACTCTCTCCTCATTTCTCTCAGTGTTAGATATAAGTCCAGCAGTGGCATCATGCTCTCTGCTTCTGTGCCATCAGCGTGAACTTCCACTGTAGCCCTTTGTCCAGAAGGGGAAGCACTGTGGTGACTGGGGCCCGATCAAGAATTCTCTGGTTTCTGTCTTCTGTGTACTACATTCAGCCATAGAGATGGTGCTATCTTCTATCACTAATTTCTAGTTGCATTATTTGTTAGTACTATAGTTCTTAGCCTACCAATTAATCTATTTAACCAATTGCTTGAATTAAATCGCTTAGTCCTGAAGTACCTGGAATAGTCTCTATCTTTCTAATTAGTCCACACTTGCATGCACTTTCATGTGACACAGGTTAGAATAAGCTATAGTTTTCCAGCTAAGAGCTGTTCTTTCATCATTCATATGAAATTTCACTGCTTTCTTGAACCAATTACGTCCTAACAGCCACCACAATTTAGCAGGAATGGATATTACATTAAAGGCATAATTTAGTCCAAGTACAGATGTATGAAATAACCATTTTGTAAAGAGTATTATAATTTGAAAATGCATAGTTTATATTATTAAACAGAATAGTCATCTTATTCTTAAACATCTGTTCTTGAATTACTTTACTTCTTGCAGCTTCTTGCAAAGGGTAGGCTTTTTGCATGTATAGGCATAATTCAAAGTTCACTCAAAAGTTTCCCTATCCCAAATCCATCTCTAAAAGAAAATTACCCTGAAAATAAAATCTGATTCCCATCCAAAAAGAATAAAGCTTATGATAACTTTCATTATTACATTTTTTTATCCTGCCTCTTTAAAAAAAAGTAGAAAATAAAATCCACAAACACACCAGGTCACCTATACAGTCTGGGACACAATTTGACTGCATGCATAAACAGATATGCAGATATGTCGATATGTATGAACATTCTTTATAATTATTTTAATATTTTTAAATGTCAGGGAAAGATCAAAGATCAACAAAATCAGTTGTTAAAAAATTTACAAGTCCTTGGGAAAGAGCTTCCGATCTCTGGCTCCTGTGGGTATATCATCCGCCTGCTAACCACCCCCAATTCCATTCAGCTGTGTGGAATTACTTCCCTTTTGAATCAAAAATAAAGAAAGAAACAGAGAGAGATTTACCACGCCTAACCTGGGAGTGTCACCTTTGGCACGCCCTCAACCCTGAGGAACCAGAGCTATCAGGCCACACCCATCCCAAGCCTCTAGGGCTCCATTGAAAGCTGACAGTCCAGTTATCTAGAGTCATAGTGTAACAGGAAAAAACACCACAGTGAAGAAACCAATATGCCAGGCAACGAGCGCAAAAACCGAGGTGGCAAGAGCAGGGAAGACACTGTGACGCCCCTAAATGAAAAAGACACCCCAACTCAGGATTACCAAGATGATGGGTTGGAGGAAATGCAAGAGGCAGATCTCAAAAAATTGATAAGAGCACTAAGAAGTACTCAAGAACAAATTCTTGAACTACAGAAATCCTTAATGGACAAGGTAGAGAGTCTCTCCCGTGAAAATGAAATATTAAGGAGGAATCAAGCTGAAATGAAGCAACTAGTAGAACATGAAACT
>CM027401.1:2262493-2332506 GCA_015711505.1 Sylvilagus bachmani | reverse complement strand
AGGGAAGTTATGGGGGGGAAGCCATTGTAATCTATAAACTGTATTTTGGAAATTTATATTCTTTAAATAAAAGTGTTATAAAAAAAATTTACAAGTATTTGACTTAATTAGAAAAAAATGAATCCTGTAGTAATTAATAAAAAATGTCTTCTTGCAAGCCTTCTAAACACATTTTTCAAATAATATTCCTCTTAGGGATTTTTTTCAGAAGTCTTCCTACTCTTCACTGTCTGTGTTCCATTTCTACACACAGTCCTGTGTCTAACAGGCTCCTGTTTCTGTAGACATTGCAACCACACCTTGTTCAACTCTGTGGACCCTCCACTCTCACAGCTCAACTATGTTACCATCAAATGGGGAACCAATAAAAAATGGAATGCAATTGCTTTGTTATTTTACAACAGAGAGGAAAATAATGTTTTTTTATTCTCAAATTTTCAGTTCAAGAACTTTGTCAAGCCTTAGTAATTCCTTCACATGTAGGCTAAAATATTCATTCAGAGGGGTCTTCCAAAAGTTGATGTACATCTCCTACTGTAGAGGAAACTATGAAAGTGTTTGAATTTTCTTGTTTGCTTCAAAGTGATCTTACCTTTTAATTTTACTCCATGAACTTGTTGAAGGTATCTCATAATGAATGTGTAAGACACCTTATAAGCATTGCTACTACTGTAGAGGCATTTAATGAAGTTTATGTTCTAGTATTGAGAGACAAAAAATAAATCATTTGAGGGGTAATGTACTTAAACCAATAATAAATATAATAAAAACACACACATTTGTAAGATTTGATATGGAAACCTAAAGGCAGGATGAACAGGGTAACTAGGATAAATTGACCCTGGATAATAGCATTAGCAAAATGGCAGAAGAGGGAGTCCAATCCCTTGATGTCCACAGAAGCACTGATTTAACAATGGCATGCAAACAGATCAATATACTAAGAATCCAGCTAATAGTTTCAGTACCCAAGATGAGCACAAAATCAATAACAGCTACAGTGAGGAGAGAAGAACAAGTTTCCTTTGCCCATATCCCTGCCTCAAATAAGCTTGCACAATCAGAGTCAAAAAAACATCACTCCAGTTATAACATTCACTCCTGGAAAAAAAGAGAAAACAGTTTTCAGACAAAATCTTTGACCCATCACTGCTCGGATGACGGATATGTTTCTATCTTGCCTCACCCAGAGGCTAAAGAAACTGACAACACTTGACCATCTGTGGGCAGACAAGAACAAAATAAGGGACAGGTGGTTAACTGCAGCAGTCACAGCTGAGGTTCAAGGAATATCACCATGAGACTCCTTGGACAGAGGAAAGAAGAAACGATCAGACACATCAACTGAGAGGTCTGAGAGGCTTCCAGAGCTGTTTAGATGGGTACAGGTCATTACCCCACAAAGCCACTCAATCAAAGACTGAGAGACGTAGCTCTTTTTTCAAATTTACAGACAACAAAGCCTAAGCTATGCCTAATGAGCAAAAAATAATAATAATAATAATATCCAGAGACAAATAAGCAAAGCAATCTTTCTGTAACGAGTCTTAAATAACGGAGGTACATGGATTCCCTGATGAAGAGTTGATCTGACTGATTAGAGGGAAATTAGGAAGATGAACAATAAGAAATTCCAATTCTCATGCTTCCTCATAAACACTGAATTTCACAACCATCATCCATGGACAGTAATAACTCAGTGGGAACACAGGAGCCCACTGGAGAGACCTCAGCAAACCATGTTGGAGCAAACAGTTCCAGGAATAGACACACTGAAGAGGATAAGAATAGTTCTACTTTAGTTGCAGCACACCTTGCCTCGGGCAGACCAGCTCAATGTCTCAGTTCATGATTCTCCCCACAGAGAAAAATTAGAGCAGAGGGAGTTCCAATTTTCCCTGTCCTTGCAGGATGTTCCTCAATAGGCTCACTGCCTCATCCCACAAACGTCACTAAGAGCACCACTGTAATTGAACAGTCACGGGAGACATAAGAGCGGGGGCAGGGAACAGGGGTTCTTAGCAACCACCATTAAGAGTCTCCAAAGCTGGCTTCAGGTTCTACTATTTGGCTTTTATCTACCTCCACGATGTCTCCCATGAAAAATGTGGATCATCTCCCCTGCAAATACTACACCTGGCTAAAAAAACTGTCCCAGATTCTGCAAATAGCTCTAAGCAGCAGGTCCTCAGCATCCTGCAGACGGCACAAGGAAGTCGGAAGCTGCCCCGACCCTGCTGGACTGGGAGAAGGCACACAACCTTGAAGGTGGTAGGCACGTCCATGAGCAAAGCAAAGGAGCATCTCAACACATAGCTGGGCTTCGCACAACTGAGAGAAGGCGGTGACGATAAGATGTGCCTCTACTGAGCAGACAAAAGAGCAATGAGGCAGAGGTATTCATAGGAAAGGCCCGGGAGAGCCACAAAGTCTGTCATTTGGCTGAATGGTGAAGATACTTATCTCCTAAAGCCAATCAGTACCAGCTGTTAAAAACACAAAGACAGTGGGGCCCACCTTGTGGCGTGGCTGCCCAAAATGCTGCCATCCCACATGGACACCGGCTCAAGTCCTGGCTGCCTTCCTTTAGATACCCCTGCTAATATGCCTACAAAGGCAGTGAAGACGGAACACGTATTTGGGCCCCTGATGAAATCAGCCCCTCCTGTCTTTGTCCCATCCCAACCCTCACAAGTACAGCCATTTGGGGAGTAAACCAGCAGAAGGAGGATTTCTCTCTCTCTCCCTCTCACTCTTGGGGGGGGGGTGTGTCTCCCTCTCTGTAACTCTGCCATTCCAATAAATAATTCCTAAAAAGTAAATAAATAAAAAGACAGTATTTAAAGGCTTCAAAAAACATGATGAGCCAAAGAAACATAATACTCAAAGAGAAAATTAGCAAACTTCATTGATGAATCCAAAGTGAGAACTGAGAATTACCTGACAGGGAATTTTTGTTTTATTGGCTTATCTGTTTGCTTTTATTTGTTTTTATATTTCAGTTTTTATATAGTTCATAGTTACAATTTTAAGGTTATAATGATATTCATTTCCTTCCTTCTTCTCCATCCCACATCCCTTTTTCTCTTTTCTTTCTTTTTTGTTTAGCTTTTGAAGTAACATGTTTAATTTACATTATAGTCAAGGACTTAAATCTCCATCGAACAAAAAGTTTAACAATTATTTTAGTGGGAAGGTCTATTAACAATAATTGAATGTAAAGATAACCAAATACTGTAAATTTTAAAGTAATTTGATTATTAAAATTATAGTAACATGACATTCTTGCTGTGGTGGAGTAAAGCTGTCACCTACATGAATGTAGGATCTGTCCTCCCCTGTTTTCCCAGGCAAATTAGCAGGGAGGTGGATCAGAAGTTGAAACGCTGGTGGCCATACTGGATGCCAGCATTGCAGACTGTGGCTTTACCCACTACACCACAGTGCCGGCCCCTTGTGAACACCTTCCTTGATTCCATATTTTGGCTATTGTGAACATTGCTGCTATAAACATGGTGGTGCAAGTATTTGTTAGAAAATAAAATATCCATATCTCTGGGATTAACCGTAAGTGGAATTTCTGGATCATATGACAAGTCTATTTCTAGTGTTCTAAGAAACCTCCATACTATTTTACACAGTGATTGCACTAATTTACATTCACACTGAAAGCATATAAGGATTCCCCTTTCAATAATCATTTCTAGAAGCCAAATGGGCTATAAGAAAATATGGATAGAAAAAAATAGAAAAGCAATACATGGGCTAAATAAATTTATCAACAAAGAGAGGCAAATCATTAAAATAATCCAAGAAAGAACCAAGAGAAATCTGGAGCTGAAGTATACAATGATTGAAACAAAAAATCCAAGAGTGTTTTAGAAGACTCAATCAAGCAGAAGACTCACCAAATTCAGACACAAGTTTTGAAATTCTCCAGTTGAAAAGTAAAGAAAAAAAGAAGTCGAGAAAGGCTGCATCCTTTACAGGACACTATCAAGTGAAACCATGTGCAAGATTTTAAAAGTTGAGAAGAAGCATAGAAAGAAAAAGAGAGGAGAAATCTTACTAAAGAACTAACAGTAAATTCCCCAAATCTGTAGAGGGAAAAGAACAAGATTTATGATAAACAAATACCATTAAACAACATCGGAAGATCTTCACAGAGACTAACTATATTCAAAGTATTTAAAGTTAAAATCAGAGATTTTTTGAAAGCAGGAAAGGCAATCTCAAAAAAAATAGTGAAGTTATGAACAGAAATCTTCTAGGTCAGGAGAGAGCGAGTGGATAAATTCATAGCACTGAAAGAAAAAGCTGCAAACCAAGAATTTTTCATTCCACAAAATTATTATTCAGAAACGAGAAATGAAACATTTTCTTAGACAAAAAAGGCTGCGAATTCATCAGCAACATGTCTATCCCACAAAAAGTGCTAAAGGGAGTTATTCAACTTGAAAGAAAAGAACAGAAACAGGACAATGGTAAACGAAAATAAAGAACGGAATTCGGAACAGTCTAGTACTGTAATATGGTGTGTAAATCATATTTAACACTAGCATAAAAGCTAAAAGACAAAAGCACCACACATAGCTATAGCTGCAAAACTTGTTAATGAATATACTTAAAAAAACAAAAAGTGACATCAGCAACAAAAAGCATGGAGTGGAGGTAGAAAATGTGCAGCATTCTTGTACACAACATAAATTCTGATTAACTTATATTGTTATAGATTTAAGAAAACTTACATGAGGTTTATAAGAATCACAAAGAAAAAATATGTTCTATATTACATATAATATAGTTATAAATGACATAATAGGTAATATTATACAGTATATAATTGTGAGATATTATTTTGTTAGATTATGTATATCAAAGTTCAAGAGATTAGATTAAATGATAATTTTATTTTAAAAATCACTAAGGAAGGCAGAAAGTGAGGAAGAAATTGACAGGAAAAATTTAAAAAATGGTTAAGATCTTATCAATCTGTACATTAAATGTAAACAAATGCTTTAGTGGGCTAAGCTACTAGTGTCCAACATACACTGCCTACAACAGACTCTAAATAGCTTTTCAGGACCAAGGTAGGTTGAAAGTGGAGGGACAGAAAAAGATATGTCATACAAATGAAAACCAAAGGAAAACAGAGTAAATCACTGCTCTTACAAAAATAGACTTACAAATAAAAAAAGCTCAAAAGGACAAAGGTTATTACATAATGAGAAAAGGTCAGTTTACCAATTGGGCATTGCAATTATGAGTATGTTTGCACTGAACAACAGAGCACTTTCAAGGGTGGGGAACCATTTTTCTCTCAAGGATCATTTTGGCTAATTATAAAATTTATTTGTGGGCCACAGGAAATTATTACCTTAAAAATTACACTGTTATAGATTTATTGAATTTGAGTCTCATCTTTGGTTGCCTTTCCAAGGAAAGACCAAAAGATTTT
The DNA here is from genome assembly GCA_015711505.1 of Sylvilagus bachmani. Taxonomy (NCBI): domain Eukaryota; kingdom Metazoa; phylum Chordata; class Mammalia; order Lagomorpha; family Leporidae; genus Sylvilagus; species Sylvilagus bachmani. The sequence continues at coordinate 2,327,048 of CM027401.1, read as the reverse complement.
GTTGACCTTGCACAGCCTATGGGTCAGCTGTCCCCACTCCTCATTTAAATAAAAGAAATATTAACAGCACTGAGGACAAAGAGGCGGCAATGTAATCACAGTAGGAGATTTCAGTATCATAATTTCAATAATGGGTAGAATATGCAGAGAGAAATCAGTACACAATGGAACTGACCATCACTAAAGGCCAATGAGGTTAACATTCCACTCCGTAGCAGGGATAAAATCAGCAACAGAAGCACTCCCCAAAAACAAAATCGCAGGCACAGATGGTTGCACTGGAAAAGTCAATACAGTCGAGGAAGGATTAATGCCAGAATTGCTCAAACTCTTCTAAAAGGTGGAAGCATCAGGAACATTTGCAAACTCATTTTATGAAGTCGACATTGTGCTGATGGCACTCAGAGAATGGCACTTTAAGAAAAGCATAGACCGATATCTCTAGTGAACATCAATGCCAACATTGTCAACGAAAATATAGCAATCCCAATTACACAGCATATTAAACAAGTCATAGTATGCCATGATGAAGTAATAGTCATCCTGAAGATGCAAAGCTGTTTCAATACATGAATATCAATTGATGGCGTTAGCAGAACAAAGGATAAAGATCACATGATCACCTCAAAAGAGGCAGGAAAAGTCTCGGGACAAATTTCACACACTATCCTAATGGAAACATTAAAACTCCTCACCAACCTAATGAAGAAGGGGCCCACATTGTGCACAACAACAACTTTTGCCATGCTTATTACGCAGGCATCCCGTATCACAGTGCCTCTTCCAGAACCAGCTGCTCGGCCTCCAATCCAGCTTCCTGCTAATGAGCTTGCGAAGGCGGCAGAGGATGGCCCAAGTACTCGGGCCCGGCCACTCTTGTCGTGACCCAGGATGGAGCCTCTGTCTCCTGGCATCATCCTGGCCCAGACCTGGCTGTTGTGGCCATTTGGACAAGGAACCAGAGGCTGGGAAATCAATATATCTCTCTTTCCTTCTCTGTCTCTGTCTCTGCCTCTTTCTGTGGCACTCTTTCAAATAAAATAAAAATCTTTTTAAATACAGACATTCTCTTGCTTTTAAGTATGATATAGCAAATCATTTCATATAACAAATACGAGTAACGAAATGGAGGTGAATATTTTGATAACATTTCAGTGCTGTATATGTTGACAATATACTAGTTAGAATACTACTAGTTTATCTCTCAAATCCAAGTTATTATTGAGATGCTAAAGGAATTTTCTAACTTAGCAAGAAAAATTATTATATCACAATACATCTTTCATCTAAAACCAACACTGTTCATAAATGGCTTGTTTTTATTTAGAAGAGAGTAATTTATGAACTTTAGCATTATTTGGAACATATTTTCTTGAGGAAGATATTCAAAGTGTCAATTTTACTTCTTAGGTTGCCTAAAATCATTAAACACTCTCCTTTTTTTATTGTTGCAAAGTTCATTTGACTGGCATTTAAAAATTACATATTTCTATGACAAACTGCATTAAAATGACTTAATTTTAAAATGCAATTATTTATATTGAGCTATTGCAATTTAAAACAAAACCTTCTGCATATTGTAAAATAAAATAAAATGGTTTTTGAGCAAAAAAGAAATGTACTTGACTCAGGAATTATAGCTATGATGAATTCTTGGACATGGACCAAAAATGAGCCTGCATATTAGCATATGTTAAAATTCTTATCAAATAAAAAGAAAATTTTCAAAAATAGAAATTAAAAAATAATAACTGCAATGTTAAGTATGATAAAGACTAAAGGTACAAAATAGGGGAAAAACATGTAATTACTTTAGAAACTAAAAAATTTCTCAGAATTAGACAATTTGACATTTTGCAGTGGTTTGCTATTGTTCTATTTCACTGCATGCTTTAATCTGCAAAGCATGATTACAGAACTAGAGCTTTTGGCATTTACATTATCTGCTGCAGTGGTCCATAAATTTCTTCACGCACAACCAACATTCATATTAAAATAGAGAAATTCAATGCTTTGCTATTTTATCCAATTATTTAATTATGTGATCACTTTGGTGGGGTACATAAGATAGCATTCTTGCTATCTTTCATCTTGCCTTGGTTAACCAAAGACAGCTTTTTGAAAATATTCAACAAAAATGGGCCATTTCTATTTCATCGTTACTGTTTCTTCCATGATTAAAAGATAAGATTGCCTTAACACTTCTTATGTGAAAGAATGGCCACAATTTCTATGTAAGAGAATTTGTAATGACTTCACGTAAGGCAGGAAACATTTATTTCTGGTACAGGAAGGCAGGATAATGATCATGGGCTCTGTCTTGCGTCACTGCCCTGCAATGTAGCAGAACATGAAGCCCCTAAGCATTTCTCACGGTTTTGGAGAAATACTACTCAGACAAAAGCGAAGAATATTACACTCATGCATTCACATAATTGCATGCAGTGGAATGAAAAAAAATGGTATGAAGAGTTGACACCAAGTGTGGGCCCCTGCTACTACATGGGAAACTCGGATGAAGCGCTAGGCTCCTGCCTTTGGCTTGGCTCAGCCCTGGTTGCTGCAGCCATCTGGGGAGTGAACCAGCAGATGGAAGATCTCTCTTTCCTCTTTCCTTTCTTTGTCTTTTTTTTCTTCCTTCCTCTCTTTTCTTTTTTATTTTAAATTAACTTCCTGATTTTTTAATTTTAATTTTTACTTTTTAGCTGTTTCAACGAGCTTTGGCAGACACAATTCTAAGAACATAGTGATATTCCTTTTCTCCCTCCTTGTCTCCTTTCCTCCCTTCCTTCTCTCTTTTTATAACTCCACCTTTCAACTGAATTTAAAAAAAAAATCTTAAAAAAAACCCTTTGGGGCCAGTGCTGTGGCACAGCAGGTAAAGCCACCCCCCGCAGTGCTGGCATCCTATATGTGCACTGGTTCCAATCCTGGCTGCTCCCCTTCCAATCCAGCTCTCTTCTGTGGCCTTGGAAAGCAGTAAAAGATGATACAAGACACTGGGGCCTTTCAATGGCGCAGCTCCAGCCATTGCAGCAATTCAGGGAGTGAACCAGTGGAAGGAAGGCCTCTCTCTCTCTCTCTCTCTCTCTCTTTGCCTCTCTTACTCTCACAGTATGACTCTTTCAAATAAATAAATAATTAAAAAAAAAGAAACTATCATCACATACAAAGATAATTTTAATTCTTAAAATGTAAAGGATTTCATTTTGAAATCCAAACATTAAATTCCTTTAAATTTGATTTAGTTGAGAAGCAGAGAGACAAAGAATCCGAGAGAGCTCCCACCAGCTGGTAACTCCTCAGTGCCCGTAATGGCTGATGATTGGACACTGGTCTCCAGGTGCCTGTCAGTACAGGTCTCCCACGTGCATGTCAGGGACCCAGACACCGGAGTCATCCCACTGCCTCCTGGGGTCCAAAACAGGAAGAAGCTGGGTGAGGAGCAGAGGCAGATATCAACCCTGGGTCCTGTGATAGGGAACGCTCACCTGGTAGCCATGAGATCGAACATCTTCCTCTAAATTATTCTAGTGTTAAAAAGTAAATTCACAGCAGGCGCCGCAGCTCATTTGGCTAATCCTCCGCCTGCGGCGCCAGCACACCGGGTTCTAGTCCTGGTTGGGGTGCTGGATTCTGTCCCGGTTGCCCCTCTTCCAGGCCAGCCCTCTGCTGTGGCCCAGGAGGGCCGTGGAGGATGGCCCAAGTGCTTGGGCCCTGCACCCCATGGGAGACCAGGAGAAGCACCTGGCTCCTGGCTTTGGATCAGCGCAGCACTGACTCTGTCAGCCATTTGTGGGGGTGAACCAACGGAAGGAAGACCTTTCTCTCTGTCTCTCTCTCTCTCTCACTGTCTAACTCTGCCTGTTAAAAAAAAAAAGAAAAAAACAGTAAATTCACTAATGTGTCAAGACTTGCCTTATGTCTGAGTAATGGGTAAAAGTGGATCAGGCACTGGCCCAAGGTCTTAAGATCAATGCTTAGGAATCCCTAAAAAAAAAAAAAAAAAGGTGGGAGAACCATTTGCCTGACAATTTCCTGTCCCAAAACGGCCAGGGTCAGTTAGATACCATAAGAGTGAAAGTTAATTTTACTCATCTCACTCATAAATGAAAAGGGAAACTTAATTGAACGATACGATCCTCACATGAAAGTTGGTTTAATTCATTGCTGTTCCAGTTTGATTGCCTATGGCTCATGTCTCTGGAAAATATGAATTTCCAAGATAAACATTCTGAGATAAGCATGATATTTTACTAGATGCTTGAATCCAAAAATGGAAATGAAAAAGTAAATTAGGGTTTAATGCAAATTCACAAGATGTGAATTCATGTAAAACACATGCAGATGTCTCCTCAGATGATTATCACATATACCTGGGACAAGAATGAGGCATGGAAGGAGTTCACCAGGACACAGATTTACTGTTCTTTACCAATAGACTTTTTTGGATAACAACATCTGGAGAGTATTTCACTTAATCCAAAAATCAAAAATGATATTTTTATATCTTTAAAAAGAAAACTGGGACAAAGCAACTTTTCTATCAAAGCAAGCACCCTTTGCAATAGATTAAGCACCTTGTTATTATAAAACTGTTTTTCACTCAAAGTCAAAATCCTCCCTAAATAAAATTCATAAATTCGTGATTTCATTATAAAAGCCTCAGCATACTCTGAAATTATTCAAATGTCTGATTTCAGAAATCAAAAAGACATTTTCAAATTTTTGAATCTGAATTTTGGTGCACATTCAGTGCAGAAAAATTGTTTAAATTTACACAAGTAGCTTAACAATCTCTCTGTTTCTGTCTGTAGCCTATTCTTACTTTAAACTCTTAGAAATAATTCAGTTTAGGATGTTCAGGTTTGTGCACTAAGGAAAGAACACTTAATCAGCACAGATAAAAATTCCATTAGGGAATGCCCTACACCGTTGGACTGATGAACTGCCAGGATAAGGGTTGAGGTGACCAAACAGACATGGTTTATAAGAGAAATTAATAGACCCTGAAAGTGGTTAGAGAAAACCTGTGCATTGTAGTTAACCACGAAATAGAGTAGTCCACAAGTTCTCGTTCTGGGCACCGAAAAGCCTAATGAAGTTTTCATTCAAAGGAAGCACAGCTCTACTTCACAAATTCTCATTCTTTTCATACGATGCCAATGATTATGTCAAAGTTCCTCAAAAACACTTACCCTACCCTCACTTTAAAACAGAAAAAAGCAACACTGATGCCAGATGTAAAATTTATGAATAAAAAGATCAATTTGGGAGATGAAAGGAAGCATTTAATTTTTTTGGATCCTTACCCAGAGATATTTACTTTAACGCAGTCACCTTTCCCATTTTTTCCGAGGTAACAAAACTATTGGCACACCAGTTAGCCACACATATTTGAGTGGGGTAAAGAGTATGCATAACATCATGTGAACCACTTTGAGAAATATTTTAAAATCACATTTTTTAATTATTGAAGGTTGCTTGGCTCACTGACATCTAGTCTATCAAGCAAATGAAATAACTGGGCGGTGTTTTAGAAGACAAAGGCCGAATTTCTGGAAAGTTGTCTTGTAAATCAGAATGTACCATATATGGTAGGTAGAAGAAATTTTTTAAAGATTTATTTATTTATTTGAAAGAGTTACACAGAGAGGGGAGAGGCAGAGAGAGAGAGAGAGAGGGAGTGAGGGAGGGAGGTCTTCCATCTGCTGGTTCACTCCCTGACTGGCCACAATGACTGGAGCTGTGCTGATTCGAAGCCAGGAGCCAGGAGCTTCTTCCGGGTCTCCCATGTGGTGCAGGGGCCCAAGGACTTGGGCCATCTTCTACTGCTTTCCCAGGCCATAGCAGAGAGCTGGATTGGAGGTGGAGCAGCCGGGTCTCAAACTGGCGCTCATATGGGAAGCCAGCGCTTCAGGCCAGGGCATGAATCTGCTGCACCACAGCGCCAGCCCCAAGGAAGAAGAGTTTGTAAATGTCTTGCCTTCACAGTTGGGGAACTTCCTATTCTTCCAGGAACTTTTGGTTTATGGTGCTTATTTAATCCTTGTCCAGAATATTATGTCTCCACACTGACATGGCCACAATACTTTTTTCTATCATTAAACACACAAATACATATGCAAAACAAAAGCCCAAGAGTATGTAGCTGCAGGATAATGGAATAACTTAAAATGAGTTTCAGTGTGGGTGTGTCTTGCCTAAAATGCATTCTGACATGAACTTTAGCATGCTCTGTTGAAACAGTTCTTAACCGGTTGCTGCAAGTTTAATTTCTAACCCTATCTTATAACGTCTAAAATCTCTAAAAACTTACTGTACTTTTTTTCATTGCAATAATTTTCAATACTTTAAGTATTATTAGGAGAGTGATTAGTACCTTCTGTTAGATAAAACTATGTTGACTGACTCAAAGCACCAAACACATCACTTTACTTTGCTAATCGATTTAATTACCAATATAACCTTCAATTTTCTTTTTAATTCTCAGGTAGAAGTTAGAGGCTACAAATTATATTCACAACCACATAGTGGCAATTATGTTAGTCACTAAGTGAATCTGGTTCCCCCACATTAGAACACTTGTGGATTGGGACTAAACGACCACTTGGAGATGTTTGTTATCATTAGAACATGACTTGACACCACAAATCACCCAGATGATTAAATCTTAAAGTCCTGTGTAAATTGCTGATGGATTGAAGATATAATTTTGACCTTTCGGCCTACTGGGACATTTTTAGGTCATTGTGGGGTTGCTGTCAGGAGGCAGTTATTGAGAGTTTTGGTTATTTATGCCAAGATCAGCAACATTTCTCATTTTCTTCCTGGCATGCCGTGTGATCCTCCCATGGCATGCATTTCCCCCTTGTCAGATGCCAGGCTAACTGGAACACGCAGTCCTGGACTGTGAAATTCCAAACTAAGCAGAGGTAACTGTCCTGCCTAAAAACTCAGGTCTCTGAGCTAAAGTAATAAAAAGCTGACTAATATGACACTTACAAATAATTTTATATTTAAGAAACATATGTAGTGAAATTCCCACTCTCCAATGATAAAAGTCCACTAAAACCCATTCTTTACAATGACAGCACTCTAAAATATCTGTAATAGATACAAAAAGCAACTACCCAAAATCTTTAGAACATGAAGAGCTGCAAGGTTGCTTATGGAGGGAAGTCAAAACTTAGATAAGTGACACATGTAGGCATCAATTTTCTCATTGTTATGGCCGGTATTTATCCTCTCGTGGCTTTATCTCAAAAGTACGACCTTGTTGCACAACAGTGAGGTAGTGGGCAGAGCCTTAAAGGACTACAGAAAATACATCTTCTGGCCTAGAGGAACCAGGATCCTCTGTAGACAGAATATAGAATAATCCTAGAGAAAATCAGGAGACTTTCTAAATCTGTGTTGAAGTCCACTAAAATGTTAAAGTAATATCTAAGCTTACAAAGCACCTGACATTGTCAGACAATACAATGAAGCCTTTGAAGGCTAAACTAACATCTGAGCCATTCCCGTAAGTCTCAGACTAGTACCTTAATACTGCAAGGATACAGCCAAAGTTGGTGCTGTGGCTTAGTGGGTAAAGCCATAGTCTACAGTGCCAGCATCCCACATGGGCACCAGTTTGAGTCCCAGCTGCTCATCTTCCCTTCCAGCTCTCTGCTATGGCCTAGGAAAGCAGTAGAAGATGACCCAAGTGCTTGGGCGCCTGCACGTACATGGGAGACCCAGAAGAAGCTCCTGGCTCCTGGCTTTGGATGGGCGAATTGTGGCCAGTTGGGGAGTGAACAAGTGGATGGAAAATCTATTTCTTTCTCTCTGCTTCCCCTTCCCTCTCTGTGTAACTCTGACTTTCAAGTAAAATAAATAAATATTTTTAAAAAATACAGTCAACCAAAAGCAACACAGACTTACAGTAGTAAAGGGATACAAATATAGAATTAATTAATTAATGCAATTATATGCTTATAGGATACAATTATAGAAATAATCAATTTAGAAGCTCTTTCAGCCATAAAATGGAATCTGAAAATAAGAATGAAATTAAGATCTGAGTAACACAGTATACGGGCAGAAAATAAAACACTGAGAGGGTGACAGAAGAGTGATATTCAATACAATATCACAACTCATTTATTTTTCATTTGGATGGACAGAAAAATAATTGATAACACATGAACAGATCATAAGGAACTATGGATACCATGGAAAACTATCAAAAAAGTTTAATAAATGTGTAATTGCAGTCTTAGGAGAAAATTAGAGGGGAAATGGCACAAACAAAATTTTTGTGCTCATATATATTTATTTTAAATTCATATAAGACAGTGTATACCTACAAATATATATGTATGCATATATTTAAAAAGACTGAAAACCTTATATATATGGTAAAAAATATAGATTCCAAACAGAATTGGGATAAACTCAAAGAAAGCTAGACATGAATACATCATAATCAAACTGCTAAAAACCAAAGATTAGGGGCCAGCATTGTGGCGAGATAGGTTAAGCTACTGCCTGCAATGCTGGCATCCCATATGGGCATCCATTCTAATCACAGCTGTTCCACTTCCAGTCCAGCTCTCTACTCATTCGCCCAGTAAAGCAGCCGAAGATGCTACAAGTACTAGGACCCCTGTACCCATGTGGGAGTCCTGGATGAAACTTCTGGCTCGTGGCTTAAGCCTAGCCCAGCCATGGCCTTTGCAGCCATCTGGGAATAAACCAGTGGTTCAAATATCTCTCTGACTCTGTCTCTATTACTCTTTGTCTGACCACTACCTCTCAAAAAAGATTTAAAAACTCTTGAAAGAAACTAGAAAAAATAAGAAATTACAATGCTTGTGAATTTCTCACCAGAAACCATCAGGGCTAGAAGGCAGTGAAACAGTATTTTTAAAATGCTTAAAGAACAGAACTGTCAACCTAGAATTTTATGTTCACTGCAAACAGCCATCAGGTATTAAAAGGAAATGAAATACTCTCTAATGAAGAGAATATATTTCTGGAAAGCCTACTTGACTGGTAATGGTAGTAGCAGACCATCAAGATAAAGGTAACTAATATAAAGATAAATCATGCATCTTCCAGAATGAAGAGAGAACAGCAAATAGTAAATACCTAGGTAAATATAAAAGACTGTTGTTACCACGTGTGTTCTTTAAACATGTATGACTGTAAAAGCAAAAACTATAAAAATGTCTAACAGAGTATTATAACATACAGATTTATACTTTAAAGAACCATAAGCAAAAGTCAGCGAAGGGATGAAAGAGGTGTGCTTTCCAGGATTCAACAGTGGGAAATGGAAAAATACTTAACCCTTAGTAGACTATAAAAGTTTGTGTATATATATGACAATCTCTAGAGAACAACAACAAAAAAGCCAATAGTCAGAAGGTATACTAAAATAGATAAACAGATAATCCAAAAAAGGAAAAGGTACACCAAACAAGGAAGGTAAAAAATGAAGAAAAAAAAACCCAATGAATTTATGGGTCAATTTCTTTTAAAGTTCATTTATTAATTTATTTCAAAGGCAGAGTTACAGAAAGAGATAGAGTCAGAGAGAGAAAGATATATTTCCCATCCAATGGTCCATACCCCAAATGACTTGCAACAGCCAGAGCTGGCCCAAGCCAAAGCCAGGAGGCTTGAACTCCATGCAGGTGTCTCACGTTGGGTGACAGGGGCCCAGGATCTTGGGGCATTAATTTGGCCGCTTTTCTAGGCACATTAGCCAAAAGCTGGATCCAAATTAGGGCAGCTAGGACTCACACTGCCTGCCATGGTCATACAGGATGGCATGGTCCCAGGCAGCGGCTTAACCTGCTGTGCCACAAGCCAAACCCAGGTTAAAACCTTAACCTGCCAAATTTATGTTGAATGTTACTCTTCAAAAAACTCAAATTTAATGACAAAAATAAAAAAGACACAAAAGGAAGTCCCTACAATATATTGCCTAAAAATACATTTAAATATAAAAACAACGATAACGGAATGAAATGTAATAGAATTAACCTCTCAAAGTGGATTTGCAGTCAATATTTAAGTTCACAATTGTGGTCATCTATCCACTTAAACTTGCATATCTTGGCCACCAGTAGATGACATGTTTATGGTATTGCTCTCTTGTATAAATAGAACAATAGGAGAGTCCTGCTCTGTTTCCATATCTACTATTATATATATATATATGTATATATAAAATATATGTTCCCCTTAGTAGCATTCAGAATCACACAGAAAAAAAGCATAATTACAATGGTGGCAGATGAATAACATGATGTTGGGCTCTACTGTAAACATTTAGAAATACAAAACATGGAGCAATTTGAAAGTGGGTGGGGCTGTCACAATTCTCATGAAGATCATGATAATAGTTTACAATCCTGAGTAGAAAGGTTTGCTCAGACCTCATGATAATCAGCTAAGCAGGTCATGTAGGGGCTGACGTTTTCTTTATTATAATCTGTAATCATTTGGTTCTGGGATAATTTTTCCCAAATGAGTTGCTATTTCCACAAATATACTTATTTATAAGTGAGTAAAGCAATTGTATAAACTGTTTTAATTTGATGGAGTCTGAATTTTTGTGTAACGAGAGGAGAGAAATGAAATTTCCGAAGAGGTTTAGCTTCCATTTTCCAGCTGTGGTGATGTGGGTCACTATCTGTATCATAAATTAATATAGATTTTTAAATACAGGTAGCCTAAGCACAAAGAAACTGACTAGCCTGCTGTAGTATAGTCAGCATTTTAAAGAACAAAATCACTATAGTGATTGTAAAATAACTTTCTGGTCAGATAAAGCTTAAGGTTATTGACTGGAGATTGGACCACTGAAGTGTATTGGTCACTTTTTTTAGTATTAAAGGCAGAGCTAGAGAGAGAAAAAGAGAGAGAGAGAGAGAGAGAGAGAGAGAGAGAGAGAGAGAAAGAGAGAGAGAGAGAGATGTTTTCCATCTGCTGGTTCACTCCTCAAAGGGCTGCAATACCTGGCATTGGGCCAGCGTAAAACCAGGAGCCAGGAGCTTCTTCCATGCCTCCCATGGGGGTTCAGGGTCCCAAGTACTAGGGGCATCGTCCACTGCTTTGCCAGCCACACTAGCAGGAGCTGCATCAGGAGCAGAGCAGCTGGGACTTAACTGCTTTACCCGCTATACCACAATGCCAACTCCAGTCTTTGTTTTCTTTTTGATGATAGATGTGGATCCAAGAGTCAGTTCCCTGTGGTTTCCCAGAATTTCACACGATGCATCAGGTCTAGAGCATTTTAGAGGGGTTGGAAAGAATTTTTCAGAGATGTTATTTTGAGTACATGATTTTTTCTGGGTGGATTCTGTGAGGTAGAAGGTCATGTTCCTTCTCATGCTAAAAGGATGATTTTACTAAAGAGTAATGTTATTAACATTTTAATTAGCTCTTAATTATATGTAAGAATCCCCTTTTAAATGCTAAAGAATCTAGGGTTACAGGGAAAAGATGTATAATTAATGTTTGTTCTATCTGATATCCATTGCATGTATTTATAAGTGCAGATTAAGTTTTAGAGTTCTTAGCTCAATAGAGGGTCTCACAGACAAAACAAACCAGTATTTAACAATGACACTTTAGCATTATAGCTGCAAGACTTTAAAAGAAGTGTCAGAATGAAGCATTTAGTTGTGGAGAGTAATACTTAACATGCCACTGTTGAAGGTGTGATAAGAGTTTACTGTAGTCAGCAACTGACAGAGAAATCAGATTATTTTTGCAGCATTTAATGTAACCTGAAATATAACTGCTAACTGGTATTAACACACATTCTGACTTTTAGGAACCTACACAATTTTAGAACAAATGTTCCTGACATATTTATATAAATATAACTCAAAGAAAGTTTCTTATCTCTTTTTTTTTTAAGATTTATCTATTTTTTATTCATTTGAGAGGTAGTGCTACACACAGAAAGGTCTTCAATCCGCTGGTTCACTCCCCAAATGGCCACAAGGGCGGGAGCTGGGCCAATCTGAAGCCAGGAGCCAGAAGCTTCTTGTAGGTCTCCTGCAGAGGTGCAGGGGCCCAAGCACTTGGGCCATCTTCCACTGCCTTCCCAGGCCACAGCAGAGAGCTGGACTGGAAGAAGGGCAGCCAGGACTAGAACTAGTGTGCATATGGCACGCCGGTGCCTTGGGTGGAGGATTAACCTACTGTGCCACAGGCCTGCCAGCCGCTCATCATTTCTTATCTGACACTGTTCACCATAACATTTAGCACATCAATGACTACATCATTAAACAGAATACAATCTTTGAGATTTTTCAGGGGGCACAGCTAAAAAACCCAGGCAATTTTATATGAAAAAGATGCAATTTAGTATTTGTACTTGCAACACCATTGGTCGCCCAGGGGAAGGCCTAAGATTCCAAGGCTCCAGGCGGAGCGAGAAGGCGGGAGCGGCTGCCCCCAAGGCTGGACCTGCAGCCCAACCAGCAGCCCCAGGCCGCCTCACAGTCTCAGGGCCTGGCACCCCGCCTGCACCCCTCACAGGCTCTCCCTGCGGCCTGGTGGCCACCAAAGCCAGGAGTAGCCCGCGCGGCCCACAGCCCAGCCTCCCACACCTGCCCGTGACCCCGACACTGCTCACCTCAGTCGTGGTCCTGGTCCTGGCTGCGCCCCGCAGCTGCCCCTAGACGACATCGACCCGGTGCTGCAGCCCGCGCCCACGTAGGTCCGCAGGGTGTCCGGCCACGGCCACATGCTGCTCCTGGTCCCCGAGGGCCTGCTGCACGCCCTGGCCAGCGTGCCAGAGCACAGGGTCCTTCGCCTGGCAGGTGCAGCTGGGATTCCTGTGCACAGCGCTCGCTGGCCAGGAAGAGGACGCCAGCTCTGAGCTCCAGGCATCCCAGGTGGAGCCTCCATGGCTTGGCCCTCGGGGGGCTGTAGCTCAGTTCTCAGGACATGATTCCAGCTGAGTCCGCTGGCAGGTGTAATAAACTGCTGGATCCTCCACTGGCTCTGCCATCTGTTTGAACAAAGGGAGTCTCCCCACCCGGGATTTCTGTAACAGTCTCTGCAAGTTTCCGACAAACTTCTCATCGTGGGACTTTGCCTGATGGTGGCCCTAGCAGCTTTTGGGGGGTCTAGCAAACAGTTGTACACAGACAACTGTTTTTCGCTTACAAAACAAAGAACTGCGAACTCTAACCATGTGCCCTCCATTCCGTTAATGATTGGGTTATCCAATAGTTTATGTAGTTACGTAGTTAGTTTTTCCATTCATTCCTTCTTGCATATTTTTAATATAATGCCCGCATGCTAGTTAGAAGTGCATAATTCTGGGTCTGTTTCATGAGGTTCTAAGATATGGGATATATGTTGTGTATTGTTGCTAATGTATAGAAATAATGTGTTGCTTATGTTGATCTGATATAATGTTTCATCTTTTCTGTAGATTTTATAGATTCTCTTGGTTAATTATGACAATAATAATAATAATATTTTTGGGAAAGTTTTTAAAATACTATCAAAAAAATTTTAAACCATTTAATTAAAACAAGATCACAGATCACTGAACAGTACTTAATTATCTATTTAACCAAAGTGCCAATTTAAGACAAAAAGATCTTTAAAGGCACATAAAGAATGTCACACAGTCGAATAAAAAAATCCTTAGATGTTTTGAACAGGGAAAACAGTTTTTTTAAATCAAACAAAGGCCTTAAGAAAAACAACTCATTAAAGATTTTGGTAAAGTGGTAGGATATAAAATTAACAGACAAAAATCAATAGTCTTTGTATACAAAGACAATGCTATGGCTGAGAAACAAGTTCTAAGATCAATCCCATTCATAATTATTACAGAAAAAAATAAATACTTCTGAATACATTTGACCAAGGAGGTGAAAGATCCCTATGATGAAAATTATAAAATATTTAAGAAAGAAATAGACGATATAAAAAAGGAAAAATCCTCCACGTTCACGGATTGAAAGAATTAATGTCATAATAATGTCCATATCACCAAAAGCAATTTATAGATTCAATTTGTTCCCATTCAAAATATTAACGGCATTCTTCTAAGACCTAGAAAAAATGATGCTAAAATTCATACAGAAACACAAGAGACACCAAGTAGCTAAAGCAATCTTATACAACAAAAACAAAGCAAGAGGCATCACAGTACCAGATTTCAAGACATACTACAGGATCATAATAATCAAAACATCCTGGTACAGGAAAAAAAAAAAAAGGTAAATAAAGTGGAACAGAATAGAAACTCCAGAAATCAATCCATGTGTCTGAAACCAACCAACTAATCTTTGGCAAAAGAGGAGCAATCAATCCCAGGAGAAAGAAACATGACTTCAGCAAGTGGTGCTGGGAAAACGGGACCTACGCATGCACAAGTATGAAATAAGACCTCTACCATACAGCTTATACAAAACTCAACTCAAAATAATCAGGGACTTATGTCTACAATGTGACACCGTCAGATATCTAGAGGAAAGCACTAGGAAAGCTCTGCAAACATTGGCATACATGAAAGACTTCTTGGAAAAGACACCAGAAGCACAGGATGTAAAAGACAAACTAGATGGGACGACATCAAGCTGAGAAGCTTCTGCAGGCAAAGGGAGCACTCAGCAAAACCAAGAGGCAACGGACAGAATGGGAAAGAAAATTTGCAAACTATGAAATGGATAAAGGATTAACATCCAGAATATATAAATGCTCGGGAAACAACAACAACCAAATAATTCAGTTAAGAAATGGGCAAAGGACTTAAACAGACATTTTCCAAAAGAGGATCTCAAAATGCCTAACAGACACATTAAAAAAAAATGTTCAGGATCACTAGCCATCAAGGAAATGCAAATCAAGGTCTCAGGAGGTTTCACCTCACCCCAGCTAGAATGGCTCTCATACAGAAATCAACAAAACAATTGATGCTGGCAAGAATGTGGGGGAAAGGTACCCTAATCCACTGTTGGTGGGAATGTAAACTGGTAAAACCACTGTGGAAGAGAGTGTGGAGATACCTCAGAAATCTGAATACAGACCTACTATGTGACCCAGCCATCCCAGTCCTGGGAACTTACCTAAGAAATCAGCTTTCGAAAGGTTTATTTAAACTTCCACTTTTATTGCAACTCAATTCACAATAGCTAAGATATGGCATCAACCCAGATGTCCATCAGCTGATGACTGGTATATATGCATTATGGAATACTACTGAGCCATAAAAAAGAATGAAACCCTATCTTTTGTAACAAAATGAATGCAACTGGAAACAATTCCACTTAATGAAACATGCCAGTACTAAAAAGACAAATACCATATGTTCTTTCTGATCTGTGGTAATTAATATAATACCAAAAATATATAGAAATGAAGTTGACATTTTGAGCTTTGATGATTGTTTGTAGCCCTTGTTCCCTTGAGGAATAGTGGGTTTTTTTTTTCTTGCTATTTGTTGAACTCCTTACTTAGTGTCAGATTAACCTTATGAGTAAAAGTAAACTCAAAGTAAATCACTGTAGAAATTAAGAGAGGGAACAGGAGAAGGAGGATGAAGGGCGGGAGTGTGGGTAGGGTGGGAAGTATCTCTGTGTTCCTAAATCTGTATATAGGAAACACATGGAATTTGTGTACCTTAAACACAATTATTTAAAAAGTCATGAAGCTTGGAAAATTATTTGGATAAAGTGCAAGCTAGGATAGTTACCTAATGGTAAATAAAGCCTTTTAGTTTTTTATTGAGTGGATACCAACATTTTAAACACAGCTTCTTAAAATACCCTATAATGTGTTCCCTATTAATTTTTACCAGCTTGCATATATATATATATATATATATATATATATATTTCCTTTTCAGAAACATTTTTATAATTGAATTGTTTAAACTTCCATTTTTGTCCTATATATTTTTTCTCTTCTTTCTGTAACTATCATTTTGCCTTAAGACAAAAATTAATTTCCCCCACATCATTTTGATCACATAAGATTCTTTCTCACACAAAAAATGCAAATTTTCTTTTCCAGGTTCACTCCCTTCCTCAGTGCCATTTTCAATAAAAGATAATCTTATATGAAATGTGAATTCTTTTTACCATTTTCTATCACAGAAGATCACCTACCCCATACCTGGAGTGTAGACAATAGACAACTAGCCAAAAAACCAGAACCTTCAACCAAAATGAGAGATCTGAGACTCAAGAGAGACTCACCCTGCTGGCTAAGCTCCGGAGAAGAGCTGAATGGCCAACAATGGGCCATGGCTGAAAACAACACACTGGGGTCCACACGGTTCACCAGTTGGTCTTGGGAAGTCTGCTTTGGGTCTTGCTATGGTTGCCAAGACTGTTAACAAAAATAATAAGAGTGTGACTGAAAAATACAAGTTGAATTTTATTCAGCTGGTTAAACAGAGGAATTAAACATTGAAAAAATTGTTTCCTGAGTTGACTGTTCCACAGTCCTGAGTTTGATTACAGATTTTATGTTCTTCTTACAGTGAGAGTATATGCATTGAGTCAGGTTCAAACAGTGCATATGGGGGCTGGTATTGTGGAATGCATGCAATGCTGCCTTCCCATATGGGCAAGTACTGGCTTCAAAACTTCCAATCCAGCTCACTGCTAATGGCTTGAGTGCCTGCCACCCATGTGGGAGAATCAGATGAAGCTCCTGGCTCATGGAGTTGGTCTGGTCCAGCTCTAGCCATTGCAGCCATTTGGGGAGTAAGCCAGTGGGTGGAAGTTCTCTCTCCCTCTCTCTCTCTCTCTCTCTCTGTCTCTCTCTGTCTCTCTCTGTCTCTCTCTCTTTCTCTGTGTGTGTGTGTGTTTTCCCTCTCTGTAACTCTTTCAAATAAATAATAAACAAATCTTAAAATACAGATGTATTGTGGTTTTCAATCACATTAAAATCAAAGAACTGACTGAAAACTGAATGAGAACTGGTACTAGCTAACAGACTTGATTATTGATTGAGGAGGTACATTACAGCCCAGTGCTCCTCCCAACACTGGATGTGATCTATATGCAGGGAGAAGCAAACAACGGGGCCATTAATCATTCTTCCTACAATGGCCCTAAGACAAAAAGCTCACTTCATCTTAACGTACAGTAGATATTTCCTTGCCAAAGAAAGTTCCTGTTACCTGGGAACCAGCTGCAGTTATCACCAGACTAAGTACATCATCCCTGCTGACTAAAAACTCTGAAGTCACCGTTTCAGTCCACAGAACCTAAAATCTACTCTCTGATCAAATGTTCAATATGATATACATTACTATTAAATAGAGTCCTCCTTTTGTACTTTAGATCACTAGACTTACTCATCCCACGTACCTGCAAGTTTCCACCTTTTGTCTTGACCTTTTTCTATGTCTTCTTCCTTCCTACCCCTGATAACTATTAGTGTACTCTATATACATTCAACTCTGTTTTATTAGATTCTACACAAAGGTGAGAGTGTGTTCTATTTTTTCCTGGGCCTATCTTATTTCACTAAGTTTAATGTCCTCCTTTACTAGCTAAAGTTTCAATTTTACATTACAAGAGATATTTAAAAATTTACATTCCAAATACTCCTGTTGAAATCTGTAAATCAGGAGCTAGCATTGTGGCAAGTGGGTTGAGCTATTGATTACAACACCAGGATCCCCCATTAGAGCACCAGTTAAAGTCCCAGCTTCTCTGTTTCTATCAAATTTCTTTTTAATGCAGTTGAAGAAGCGACCAAGGTCAGCCCATGTGCTTGGGCCCCTGCCACCCACATGGAAGCTTCACATGGAATTCTAGACTGTTGGCTTGGGTCAGGCTCAGTCCTGGCATTGGCAACCACTTGGGAAGAAAACACTGGATGAAAGGTCTCTCTGCCTCTTCTTACTCCTCTGTTTCCTTACATTTCAAATTAAAAAATGATAAATAAATACTTCTAATTCAGAAGTGGGCATTTAGCCTAGCTGTTAAGATGCCTGTATGCCATCCATATGAGAATGCCGTGTCTGAGTTTGATTCTCAGATCCTTTTCCTGGCATCAGCTTTCACACAATTACCACTCCCATTACTGAAAGGCACCACTTATGGCTCAAGTGATTAGGTTTCTTCCGTTCATGTGAAAAATCTGCATTGTGTTTCTAGCTCCTAGCCAAGGCTCCAGTGCAGCCCTGGCTGTTGTAGGATATTGGGAAATGAACAAATGGGTAGCAATGCGCTCGCGCTCTCTCTTGCTCGCTCTCTCTCTCTCTCTCTCTCTCTCTCCTCCCTACCTGCTTCAAAACTAAATTTTAATAATATCTGAATGAAAGCATCAATCTTAATATTATATTTTGAAAAATTCAGACTAAAATTAATTAAGTATAAATTCTAAAATAGTTTCACAGTGCAGAAAATGATAGCATTGACTCAAAATTACCATTCATAGAGAAAGGAAATTAGAAAATGTTCTCATGTGATAATTTCGAATATGGCATTTTGGACAGGTAAATAGACTTGAACATAAAAATCAAAACGTTCTGTACAAGAGAAACCCACAGAGTAAATGGCTGTATAAAATCACTCTCCTTGAAGCTTTATTAAAATCTGAAGAGCAATCACCAAAACTATTTTAAAGCATACAAGAAACATTTGTTTTCCAGAAGAATATAATGAAAAGTATGATTAAATAAACCATAAAAGCTATTTTAGAGTTTCTCTCAAGATTCCATTTGATATCACCTTGGAGTTTGAACCTTACATAATTGATGAAAATTTATTGAAGCCATAGGCTACAGCTATGGACAAACGTATTTCAGGTTGAAAAAAAGGCAGCCAGGCTTGAAAATGCACCCTTATGGAATGACAAGGCCGAAAGATGTGTTATAAATTTCTTAAAAGTCATGCTAGAATGAGCAAACTGGGGAAAATGATGTTAGGCTGGCAATTTTCTTTAAAGTTGGTTGATTAAATTGGAAACCAGAATAAGGATCACTCAGTCATTTCAGTGGTAACTTCCCCCTACATTTATAAAACAAAAGTTCCAGCATTATTTTATTTGGAAATTATTTATGGCAAATAAAAAATGAGTGAGCCAATTTTCCACCAGAGATATGAAGTTATGCTTGGTTGTGATTCTTTGACACCATATTGACCTGTGAAAGCAGTGTGTGGGTATGTGCCAAATTTTACACTAGCATGCTTGTGAGAGGGCTTGAGCTACAATTGAGCAAAAGTTAGTTTCAAGAAGTTAAGCTACATGTACTCAGGCTATTCTAGTGATTTTTTCCAAAGTATTTATTTGAAAAGTAGAGTGACAATGAGAGAGATCTTCCATCCACTGATTCATGCCCCAATGCCCACAACAACCAAGATTGGGCCAGAGCAAAACCAGGAGACAGAAACACTACCCAGGTCTCTCATGTGGGTGTCAGAGACCCAAATAGCTGAGCGCTCATCCACTGCCTCCCATCACACACGTTAGCAGGAAGCTTGATCAGAAAGCGACGCTCTGCTGTGTGGATATAGGCATCCCAGCAGTAGGTTAACCCCTGGCCATAACACCTACTCCTAATCTAGTGATCATGGCTTAAAACATCAACTAGAAAGGGCTTCAGGGATGCTCATGCAATCATGAACATGAATAAACAAGAGACAAAGGTGCACTTGAAAGAGCACTGAGAATTTTGAAAATGTAGCATTCAAGCAAAGGAGAGAAGTGAAGGAGCAAGACCATGGCTCCATACATTTAGTACTGGGGAAACCAGAAGGCCATGATGGTACAAGGAATGAGCAGGCTCTGAAAAGGGACAAGTAGCTTACAGATGGCCATAGATCACTATGTCTTTTTAAAAATATAAAATTATAAATGACAAATTGGCAAAATATAGAGAATATACCATACATGATCAGAGAGATAGGTTTTCCAGAAAAAAAAAAAATAGAAATAAGTGAGATAGCATTCTCCACTAATCTGCAGGGCTCTGTTTAGAAGAACTCCATATAGATACTACAACCAGTTTCCCCAGAATCACTATGTAAGTAGTGATGAATGGACTAATTCTGCAAACATCTCAGTAGCAAGTCCCTGTTTCAAGAGTGTATAATAATTGAGATTGAAAAGAACACTACCTGAGCAACCAAAACTAAAATAAAAAATGACTAAGGAAAAACAAGAGAATGGCAGATGCTAAATCCAATACATTAATTATCAATATAACCATTAAGAATTACTGTGGTGAAATGCCCCCTGCCAACAAATCCCATTTAACCATAGAAAACAGAAAGCCATAATTTAAGTTTCTGGAAATATAAATCCTCTAGAAAGACTGCATTATAAACGGAGAAACATTTGTAAAAGGAAATGTGCTTTCAGTGGAATTAGCATGAGTCAGTGTATTTGAGCCACAATCTTGATTGATGAGTATTTTCTTAGGCTTGGATTTTCTATCAGGTATTACTTTACACTGAAGGAAATCCTTTCAGATTGGCTTTCACATACATTTGGCAGTCTATCACAGGCTATCTCCTGGTATGCATCTGGGGTCCTGGCTCTTATGGATTTTACCATTTCAACAGGAAGAATGACAGGTTCTTGGCTTTAAAGTCAGACTCTTCAGTAAATAATTCTTCATCCCCAGTCATGGTCATTCATGAGTCGTGTGGTAGAATTTAAGAGGTTGACCAATATTTTTGTCTGTGGTATCTACAAATTACTAATTCTTAGTTTGACAACTAGAATAAAATTCAGGAAAACAGGGTCCTAATGTTTGTTTTCTAATATTAACCTTTGTAACTGCGGGAAATTTATGTAACCCATCAAATACATTTATTGTCTCCTTGTGTAAGAGAAGAGTAGTGGGATGAACTGAACTTCATTCAAATTAAAGAACTTCAAATTCAAGGAATTCATCAGTTGACCATATATTTCCTTGCAAAATTTGCTATGTAATAGTAATTGATTAAAAAGGCGATTAGGGGGGCCAGCACCATGGCTCACTTGGCTAATCCTCCACCTGCGGCACTGGCATCCTATATGGGTGCTGGGTTCTAGTCCCAGATGCTCCTCTTCCAGTCCAGCTCTCTGCTGTGGCCCGGGAGGACGGTGGAGGATGGCCCAGGTGACTGGGCCCCTGCCCCCATGTGGAAGACAAGGAGGAAGCACCTGGCTCCTGGCTTCGGATCAGCAGAGCACCGGCCATAGCGGCCATTTGGGGGTGAACCAATGGAAGGAAGACTTTTCTCTCTGTCTCTTTCTCTCACTGTCTAACTCTACCTGTCAAATAAGTTTAAAAAAAGGCTATTAGGACTAGTGTTGTGACACAGCAGGTAAAGCCACTTCCTGGGAAGATGACATCCCATATGAATGTCAGTTTGTGTCCTAGCTGTTCCACTTCGGATCCAGCTCCCAGCTAATGGCCTGGGAAAAACAACAGAAGATGACCTAAGGGTTTGATCTCCCACTTGGGAGACCTGGATGAAGCTCCCAGCTCCTGGCTCAGCCTGGTCCAGTGCTGGCCATTGCCACCATCTGGCAAGTGAACCAGCAAATGGAAGATCTCTGTGTATCTCTCCCTCTCTATATATAACTATAACTTTCAAAATAAATAAATACTTTTAAATGCTGCTTTTCCCATACGCAAAACCAAGTTTTTAAGCAGATTTAATTCAAGTGTTCTATGTTGCACAGTCCACTAACATTTCCTCTGAAATATTCCACATCCTTTAACTTCATTTACTAAAGAGTAACAAATCATCATAATTAGCATGTAAGTCAGAATGGTTTTATTCTTTTTATTATTTTTGTTTATAGCTTAGCTTTGAAACACTGGCATCTTTTATATGCTTTCTTATTTTCACTCATTACATACTTCCAACATGAGCAAAAATGTAATAAACACTTATCTTCCATGCTAATGAGAAACTCTGATCAGTGAATCAGGACAAATACTTTTGCCAACTTGACATCTATTTCAGTCATTCTAAATTTTATTGAACAATATCAATAATTTTGTTGCTTTTTTTTCCATATCAATTAGACAACTTTTACTAAATGAGAAAACTACATTTAAAATGTGCTTTAAAACAAAATAGAATTAGAAAAAAAAAGACAAATGCAGTTTAAGGAAACTTTGCACTGTGCTTAAAATCAAATATTTCTTGCAGTAATACAATGCGCCAATTCATAAACTGTAAGTTAACAGAATTCTCAATTTAACATTTTCAAAGACAATATTAAGGTCAAGAATTTCACATCTATGGTAGCACATATAGAAGGGCATTATAAATGTGATGTCCATCCCTATGAAGCTTACAAATTTGACAATGCTCAATAAAAGCTTTTAGAGTCACATCCAATAGTGTCACATCCAAACAATCACAAATCTGTGCTCTGTAAGTTCTCCTAAAATCTTTATGGTGACTTTTCTATTCCTTGCCATGTTAATGCTAACCCTTAAAAAAAGAGAGAACAGGAAAAGAAATGCTGCAATAAACTCTTGATCACATACAGAAATTATTGCTACTATAGTTCACTACAAAGCATATCTATACAATATCATATGAACTTTGATTATGAAAAATCAGAATAAAAATCTTTAGTGACGTAAGCCTTACAATCGTATACAACATTCACATGGCAATATTAGACAGTTAAGCACCCAATACCCATAGTTGACAAAATGTCCCACTGACCAGCATTCAATTAAATAAATCCTTCGTATAAAGGGAGGAAAAAAAGAGATAGTGTCAGCTTTCCAAGGCTTGTCAAAAAAGGATTCTCATGTTTTGTGGATCTAAAAACAAAACCAACAACAACAACAACAACAAAAATCCCAAAAAACAAAACCAATGCAGGTGAGGGTGTTACCAGAAAGTTAAGCATGCCAAAAGGTGTTTCGTGCGAATTAAAACCTAAAGCCAAGGTACCACATAATCACATTACCAACTATTTGGGTAATACTATATGAGCCTTACCTTAAAGTTAAATGAAATGCTACTGCACAATAGAGCATTAATAAGTTAAAAATTAGAGTGCACAAATCCAAATCAGTGGCAATTTCTGAATAAAGCAAAATATTCACTATCAGCTGTAAAGTTTTCCCAGTCAAACTGATTAAAACCAATGAATTGGACAGTCTGCATATTTTTAAAAACTATCACTCTCTAAAATTCCTTTTTAATGTAATGAGGAATAAATTTTCTTAAGATCAAACAGGTATATAAGTAGATAAGCAAAAGAAAGTAACAGTTGGTGAATGTCTTTAAAGCTCTTCCCATATTTCACTTTTTAAAATGTTTAGGGAAAAAATATTGCCATTATTCTAGCAAAAACAAACAAAACAAAACAAAACAGAGAGAAAGGTCTTCCTTTGCCGTTGGTTCACCCTCCAATGGCTGCCGTGGTCGGCGCACCGCGCTCCTCCGATGGCAGGAGCCAGGTGCCAGGTGCTTTTCCTGGTCTCCCATGGGGTGCAGGGTGCAAGCACTTGGGCCATCCTCCACTGCACTCCCTGGCCACAGCACAGAGCTGGCCTGGAAGAGGGGCAACTGGGACAGAATCCGGTGCCCCAACAGGGACTAGAACCTGGTGTGCTGGCGCCGCAAGGCGGAGGATTAGCCTGTTGAGCCACGGCGCTGGCCAATAATGAATATTTTAAAAAATTAAATAAAAAAAGAATACTGGCAGTCATCATAGATGAAGATATTCTTGTAGACATTACAATAATTTCTCAAATTTTATGGATGAAATATGAGATTAATATATTTTCTATATTTTAATCTTTTCACCAGTATCCCCCTCACAACATGAAATCATATAGCATACAAAGTATAGCATTTCTTGCCACCATCAATTTTTAATAGTACGTAGTCCCATGATCATTATAATTGTAGACTTAAGTAGAATCAATCAATTTTCACTCAGAGAAAAGTGTATCTAAAGAGAGCATCAGCCCACATATATTTGGAAAACTTTATCTCTTTTAAGCCTAGAGATCAATTATTAACGTCAAAGTAAAATATTCACCAAAACCTTATCAAAGTGAAAACTGGAAACATGGCATATCCCACAGTATAGAATTTGTATGTTTGATTACATTTCTACATCAATAAATATTTAAAGTATGTTTTGCAGTTAAAAAATATAAAATGTATTGTCTTTTCAGTAAGGACAATAAGCAGAATAATGATTATCAACTTTGATATTAAAGAATTACATAACCTTGTATCACACTGAGAAGTATCTTTGTTATAAAGTAAAATATATTGAAATAATTCGTCATTATATTAAGTGATATAATGGAGTAAACACTCTTCATAGCTGATTATTATGAATGAAAGTTAAATAACAGCAATTGATTCAAAGGGTCATGAGACAAGCAAATATCAGATCACAGTCATATGATATGAGCCCTGAGGTAACATACTCTGAGACTCTTTAGACAAACATAGTAATCGGCTGGTTAATGTTTAATTACTTGGCTAATGTCATGGAACCTGAGCTTGTCCATTGGAACAACATTTATGCTTTCTTAGACTAGACTCAGCTAGTTTACCATCAAAAATTCTATTGACAAGCCAGAATCAGAGCCATTGTTTTATAATATTAAAATATCCCTTCTCATTGAGAAAGCATATGATGTTGTTGAGTGTATTTTTGTGTAAGCTGTAAGGTAGAGGTCTTGCTTCATGCCCTTGAATGGGAGATCAGATTTCCCAGCTTCTGTGTCAAAGATAAGTTGATTGTAGATGTGTGGGTTGATTTCCAG
This sequence comes from Sylvilagus bachmani, assembly GCA_015711505.1. Lineage (NCBI taxonomy): Eukaryota > Metazoa > Chordata > Mammalia > Lagomorpha > Leporidae > Sylvilagus > Sylvilagus bachmani. The sequence continues at coordinate 2,302,300 of CM027401.1, read as the reverse complement.
AGTTTCGATTCTGTTCCATGGGTCTATCCATCTGTTTTTGTGCCAGTACCTTTCTGATTTGATTGTGACTGTCCTGTAGTATATCTTGAAATCTGGTATTGTGATATCTTTGGATTTTTGTTGTATAAATTTCTTTAGCTATCTGAGATCTCCTGTGTTTCCATGCGAATTTGAACATCCTTTTTTCTAGACCTGAGAAGACTGTTGGTATTTTGACTGGGGTAGCACTGAATCTGTAATTCACTTTTGTTGGTATGGACATTTTGATTATATTGATTCTTCCAATCCATGAACATGGAAGTTTGTTCCATTTTTTTGTGTCTTCTTCTATTTCTTTCCATAAAGTTTTATCATTTTCATCATAGAAATCTTCGTTGTCCTTGGTTAAATTTATTCCAAGGTATGTATGCATGCATATGTGTGTGTGTGTGTGTATATATATATATATATATATATATATATACATTTGCTATTCTAAATGGGATTGATCTTAGAAGTTCTTTCTCAGCCATGACATTGTCTGTGCATATAAAAGCTATTGACTTCTATGTGTAAATTTTTTTTAAAAAAAGATTTATTTATTTACTTGAAAGTAAGTGTTACACAGAGAGAGAAGGAGAGGCAGAGAGAGAAAGAAGGAAATAGAGAGGTCTTCCATCTGCTGGTTCACTCTCCAGAGGGCCGCAATGGCTGGAGCTCCACCAATTCACAGCCAGGACCCAGGAGCTTCTTCCAGGTCTCCTACACGGGTGCAGGGACCCAAGGACTTGGACCATCTTCTGCTGCTTTCCCAGGCCATAGCAGAGAGCTGGATCAGAAGTGGAGCAGCCAGGACTCGAACCAGCACCCTTATAGGATGCCCACACTTCAGGCCATGGCTTTACCTGCTACTCCACAGCTCTGGCCCCTATGTGTTACTTTTATATGCTGCCAGTTTACCCGAGTCTTTTACGGGTTCCAATAATCTTTTAGTGAGTCTCCTGGATCCCATATATTTAGAATTATGCCTTCTGCAAATGGAGACAGTGTGCCTTCCTCCTTCCCAATTTGTGTCCCTTTGAATTCTTTTTCTTGCTTAATGGCTCTGGCTCAAACTTCCATGACTATACTGAATAGCAATTGTAAGAATGTTCAATCTTGTATGGTTCTGGATCTTAGTGGTAATGCTTCCAAATTTTTCCCATTCAGGAAGATGCTAGCCGTGGGTTTATCATAGATTGCCGTGATTGTGTTGAGAAATGTTCCTTCTATACCCAATTTGCTTAAAGTTTTCATCATAAAAGGATGTTGTATTTTATCAAATTCTTTCCCTGCATCTATTGAGATAATCATGTGTTTTTGTTTTTCAGTTTGTTAATATGATTTATCACATTGATTGATTTGCAAATGTTAAATCATCCCTGAATACCAGGGATAAATCTCTCTTGTTCTGGGTGAATTACCTTTATGATGTGTTGTTGGCTAGTATTTTGCTGAGGAATTTTGCTTCCATATTCATTAGAGAACTTGGTCTGTAGTGCCTTTCCAATTTCTTGATGTAGGCCCCAATTCTATAACTTTCATGTTAACACTGCTTTTTCTGTATCCCATAAGTTTGATATGTTGTATTGTCATCTTCATTTATTCACAAAAAATTTTTCTCTTTTGATTTCTTCTATGATCCACTGTTTATTCAGGAGCATGTGATTCAGTCTCCATGTTTCTATACGTTCTAGAGATTCTTGAGTTGTTGACTTCTACCCTCATTTCATTGTGGTCAGAGAAGATACACGGTATGATTTCAATTTTTTTGAACTTGCTGGGACTTACTTTATGGCCTAGAATGTGTTCTATCCTAGAGAAAGGTCCACATACTTGAGAGAACAATGTGTATTTCACAATTGTAGGATGAAAGTTCTATAGATATCTGTTAGGTCTTTTTGTTCTATAGTGTCTATTAACTCTACTGCTTCTTTGCTGATTTTCTATCTGGTTGATCTTTCCGTTGCTGAAAGTTGAATGTTGAAGTTGCCCATTACTACTGTGTTGGAGTCTAAGTCTTCCTTTAGATTCAATTACATTTCTTTTAAATAGCCAGGTGACCTATAATTAGGTGCATATATGTTTACTATAGTTACATCTTCCTGTTGAATTGATCCTTTAATCATTATATAGTGCCTTTTGCCAAATGACACATTTTTGTGTTAAAATCTATTTTTTTTTTCTGAAATAAGAATGTCTATACCAGCTCTTTTTGGTTTCTGTTAGGATGGAATATCTTTTTCCATCCTTTCACTTTCAGTCTCTGTGTATCTTTACTGGTGAGCTGTGTTTCTTTTAGGCAGTAAATACATGAGTTTTGTTTTCTAATCTAGTCATTCAGCTAATCTATATCTTTTAATTGGAGAGTTGAGGCCATTTACACTCAAGGTAACTACTGATAAGTAACAACTTGGCCCTGCCCTTTTTGCATATATATATATATATATATATATATATATATATATTCCTATTGTTTGCTTTGGATTTCCTTTGTACTTTTACTGGGACAATTTCTGTCTTCACATTCTTTCATAGTGATTACCATGTTTCTGTGTTTATTTGTGTAGCACATCCTTAAGCATCTTTCATAAGGCTAGATGAGTGCTGACACATTCTTTCAATTTTTCTTTGTGACCTAAGGTCTTTATTTCACCTTCATTCATAAATGAGAGCTTTGAAGGGTATAGTATTCTGGGTTGATAGTTTTCTTTCTCTTAAGACTTGGAGTGTATCTCACCATTCTCTTCTAACCTATAGGGTTTCTGATGAGAAGTCAGCTGTGAGGTTATTTGGAGATCCTCTGAGAGTAGTCTGGTGCTTCTCTCATGCGCACTTTAGGATCTTTTCTTTATGTTGTACTGTTGAAAGTTTGATTACAATCTGTTTTGGTGAAGACTTTTTTAGCCTATTTCTACTAGGAGTTCTATGTGTTTTTTGTACTTGGACATCCCTTTCTGTCTCCAATAGACAAATTCATAAATCATAGAATTTAAAGTCATGTTCTAGCTTCCCCCAAAGTGTATACCCATTACTCATATACACTGTTCATATTTCACCCAAAAGAATTGTCAAAAAGTGACATCAGGGGTAGATTTGGCTCAGTGATTCAATCAATTTGGACACCTGTATTCCTTATCAGAGTGCCTGGGTTTAGGATCTGGCTTTGGTGTACAAGTCCAGCTTCCTGCCAATGACAGACTCTGGGAGGCAGCAGGTGCTAGCTGAGGAAGCTGAGTCCCTGCCACTCATGTAGGAGGCTTCGACTGAGTTCCTAACTCCTGGGTTCTGTTAAGCACAGACCCAGCTGTTGCAGGCAGCATTCGGGGAATGAATCCTAGATGGGAATTCATTCTCTCTCTCTCTCTCTCTCTCTCTCTCTCTCTCTCTCTCTCTCTCTCTCTCTCCATCTATCTCTAGCTTTATCTCTGTCTTTTTCTGTCTCTCAAATTTAAAAAGATGAATGGGCTTGCTAACACTAACTGTCAGTTACAGATTTTTCCAACTGTCACATGAAACACTGGTCAGCTTTTGCCAAAGAGTTGGGCCCCTTTACTACTAAGTTTGATTTAAGTCCAAGAGCAACACACCTAACATGCTCTCTGCAGACAGACAGATCCCCCCTAAGAAAGCGTCTGATCTGTCTTTGATGTGAAATGTTATCATTCACACTCAAGAGGCAAATCAGTCCCAGAAAGGACAAACAGAATGCAAGAATCCTTGGCTGACAGTTCTCTCTGCCTGGAAGTAACTCTGAGAAATGAAGGGTAAATATCTCTTAAAAAGGGCAAGATTCTTGCAGTTTTTAAATCACTGTGCACCAGCATGAAGGCTCTGATCAAAAGGATGATTCAGACTATTGGGAAAGAGAAGGAAAATACTCAAAATAATGAACTGATCCTTCATAAAGGTTTTTGGAAAACATAAGGACCTGGAATAGGTTATAATAAAATATTAATTAAGTTAGTTGCGAGGCCATTTTATCCCCAAGGTTGAAACCTTATTTACTTTTCCACTTCCCATTTTGATTTTGCTTCTAGCAATAATATTCAGTATAAGTTATCAGAAACACTTCAATGAGATCAAACAACTTCATGAAGACATTCCAGTACAATCTACTAAAAAGTAAGTCATCTCACACCAGAATTAATTAGCTCCCTTTATCAAATGCTCATGGAGGAACTCAAGTCACAGATTAAATTATCCTGAGAATTAAACCCGAAATGATTTTAGGTCCAAAGATAAGCATTTTTTCCATACTGGCCTGAAGCTTACAAATGTGTTGCCTCTCTAACATACTGATAAATTCTATGTCATCAAGAAGGTTAATCACTGTTTGAGTATAAGCTGTTTTTCTTTTTGAAAATATTGTTTAATTTATTTGAGGCAAAGAGACAGAGAAAGAGAAAGTTCCCACCGGCTGGTTCACTTCCCAGATGCCTACAACTGCTGGGTCTGAAACCAGAGGCTGAGCATACAATCCAGGTTTCTCACATAGATGACAAGGACCCACTACTTGCGCAATAACTTGTGGCCACCCAAGGTATGCAATGGCAGGAATCCGATATCAGGAACAAAGCCAGGACTCAATTTCAGACATTCCAATATGGGAAGTGGACAGATCAACTGCCATGAGAGCCATTTGGTCAAGTGCCTACTCAGTATTTCTGTGTTCTTTTTGTGTGCTGCCTAAGCGATATGAAAGTGTGTTTTCAGGACCCAGTGCTTAATGATCGTGGTAGAGACTCAGAGGTATCTGAATAATGCAAGATACAGAAGACGAATTTTATTTTGACATGATTAGTATGCTAGCAGTTTATGCTGCTTATCCAGAATCCATACACATTTTATAAGAGAGCAGAAGTGAGAGCTAGCACTCAGACTGCATTGCAACCATTTCTGCCATTTAAAGTTTAAAGGGAAGTGGTTCCAGTCATTGGGCCTTAATTGAGGTATATTTCATTTTCTTTTGGTTATATTCAAAATTGTTAACTTGCATGTTCAATATGAGTCTCCCTAAATTTGTATATATGAAATGCATGAAATTTGTATATTTTAAATAAAATTTTAAAAAAGAAACTCCAAATTTATCATGATAAATTACACAATTAGTCATTGAAAAACCCCATTAACTACAGGCCATGTCTTAAGGGGTACATTTTGAGATTGTGAACAAGCCACAGAAACACAAATTAATTCGTTTCCCACAATGTTTCCTCTTATCCCTGAATACAAATCACAATGTGTCATGGGCCATCTCACTCTACCTATATGTAGGCCTGGAATTGGCAATTAGAATCTAGATGTTTGCCAGTACATACTTGTTCGGGAGGAAGTCAGGTGCTTTGGTGATCAATATCCCATCCTATAGACATGGCTAAGTATAGAGGGGAGTATTTATATATATAAATATATATATAAATATATATATATAATGTGTATATATATATACACATTTATATATACAAAAACCCTAATCTCATGCTTGCCTATGAGACAGTGTCTATACTTGTTGAATTTTAGGTCAAGTTGTGCAGCCTGCATTGTGGGACCTCAGGCCTAATTTTTGACCTCCTGGTGTTTGTCTTTGTTAAATTTAGCTTTCTCTTTATAAAATAAACACCAATTTATATATATAGAGAGAACCACAGTGTGGGTAATTGCCAGCATCAAATCCCATGTGGCTCACTGGCTTAGTCTAAAGTTGAAGGGTGTAGCAGTTAAAAGCCAACCTTGTGAAAGGGAAAACAGCCACATGGCGCAGCACAGGCCAAACGACAGCCACTGCAGCTTAACTGTAACGATGCATCTTCCTAGCTTTCCTTGGTTCAGTGACAGCATTGGTGAAAGTCCTTTCCTTTGTCATGGCCAGAGCCTCAGTTACGCCAAACGACTTTGATCCATGCAACTCTCCCCTTACATTTCGCAATTTCTTGATCCACACGTAAGTTACGGATACTTCACCTCTGATTTGAACTAATCTTGCCCAACGTGCAGAGCTCTCCTGCTGAGGTCCTTCCCTCTACAATCTGAAGCACTAAAGAATATAACAAAAGTGAGATCAAACTAGCACAGGTAATACTGGCTGGATATGAGACAATTATGGGATCCTCACAGTGAACTGTAGCATAAAGCAGATAACACACCCAGACACAGTCCTACTGAGAGCCCCCAGGCATCTCCCAATTAGACGGGACCTTGACTTCTAAGCCTCTTTATGTTGGGAGCAAATCATACAACCTGCTCTCTGCAGGCAGGCAGCTACACAGAATGGAGTAAGTGAGGTGCCAGGCTTTTTGGTACAAACTCAAAATAACACAACACTCATCCCACTTTTCTTGAGGAAGAAGGAGTGAAGAGTGCAGTGTGGCAGACTAGAAAATGGAGAAAACTGAAGAAAATATCAAGAACCGGAATTAAGTGTTTCCTCCAGTTGGCCTGTGGGAAAGATGGTGCACGTCAGTTTTAAATAAGGACTGCAATATCAGCAGGAAGAGATTTCATTTTGCATGTTCTATTCTTCACAGATTTACCATGACTCTAACAAAAAGAGCCCAAATCAATTAAATAATAGGGTTCTAAGAAAACTCTCACACTCATGTGTTTGTTCTTAATCACGTTTCATTGTTGGGAGATGGTGATCCAGATAAATAATAAATGATTATTATTTCCAGAAGCTCATAGCAAAGTAAATAATAAAAAAAATCATATAGTTGGGTCATGGAATTACACACACAATTTTTGTAGCTTTCCTTTATAAGTGATACTTTTAAAACAACAAAGAGAAATATGACATGAAAGTAATAAGAGGTATTAACTGTCAGCAGTTCTTAACTGGGTACACTTCAGAATTTAGAAATATTTATACTCAAATTCTACCTTGTAATGATTCTAGAATCTAGGAGATGATTTTAGGGGCTCATAAATGATGAAGGAGAAACAAATATAAACAAAATTTAAAATGTCTTAAGAAGTGCGATGAACACATATAAAAGCTAATGAGTGCACCAAAATAAGAATTCAAGTGCATGGACACCGAGTTGGTTCTTTTGCAACAGCACATCCTGGACTAATTTCTTAAAATATAACAACACAAAGGCTAATTGAATCATAGGATAGACTCTTTATTATGAATATGTTAGATCATAAACATTAGTTAATTGATGCTCTAAGATATGCCCAGTTCTCATCTCAGTAAGGACATCTACAAGTATTCCTAGTGTCACGAAAGAAACATTGATGGGTTGTGAATTTACACACCAACTTTCTAGAAGGAACTTGACAGGGGAAGCTCCACACTCCTGGCTCCAGATCAGCCCAGCTCTGGCCATTGCAGCCATTTGGGGAGTGAACCAGGAGATGAAAGACCTCTCTCCCTCCTCTCTCTGCCTCTGCCTCTCTGTAACTCTGCCATTCCAATAAACAGGAACAATTACAAGAGGAAACAATGTCATTTGTGAATTTACACACCAACTTTCTAGAAGGAACTTGACAGGGATTCCTCGTTGCAGTTGCCAGAGGCTCCCACCCCCCTCTAGATCATGGCCTTTCCCTCCCCACTTTCCTTGCCTCTCTACTGATGGAGTAGAGACCATAGCACAGTTTCTTGTGCACAGTCCCTAACATTGAGAATGTAGGACACGTTCTCTCCAGCCAGCATCAGGACCATGAAAAATACTAGCAAATATAATGTAATCATACAGCCAAAGAAAGTATCATAGAGCCAATCAATTTTTACTTTCCTTTACCATGTTTCTTTATTAAATCTCTTCATTTTTATTACAGTAGCTTGTAATTAAAGGAATATTAGAAAATAAAGCCACATCTGCTCATCCCAGAAATATGTGTCCTCCAAGTGTATTTCCATTTTTTTCAATATGACCATAGATGATATCTGTTTAAAATTTCAAATACTAAAATGCTCGTATAAATAAGCATGTAACAGTCTCATTTTCCTTTGCCCTCATCCCAGTATCCCCAAAACATATTTTTCATTATTTTGTCTGTAGTCTATGAAATGCTTTCTGTGGACATATGCAGAGTTGTTTGTAACAAAAAAGCATAATACAATGCATTCTATTTGAAGCTTGCATTTCAAAGTACTCAAGTGATCCTGAGTACCTTCCTTTTCAGCGGCACTTAGAACTAGTCCATTATTTTAACTGGACATGTGGAATTGAATTATTTCAATAGATGGTGATAGACTTTATTTTATGATTTTGTGTACTTTTCCCATGTCCTCACTAACACTATACATAATTAGATCAAAGGAATATACAAAACTGTATTGATACTTCTCTGATTATGAGAAAATTTGAATTTGTGTTTGATTTCAGAATTAAGTACAATGTGAAACAATTAGCTGTGCAAACCTGTTCTGAGGACTGTGTTGTGAAGTGGTTCCATCATTGGACAAGCATCACAAAATGACTTAGAATCACAGGATACACCCTCTTCATGTAATCAAGAGATAAGGCAACTAGGAGATAGGAGGCTGCTGTTGCATAACACGGCATGTTTCTTGTATTTATATGAGTATAAGGCATACACACTAAAATAATGATAAAACTACAATAATTAGATAAACCACTAACAGCCACTTATTATAAGTCATTAAATGCTGTACATAATTGCATGTGCTACACTTTTACATGACTGGCAGTGGCAGGAGGTATGTTTATATGAGCATCATTATGAACATGCTAGTAACATACTGCCTTATGGCCTTATGATGATTACAATATCACTGGGCTAAAGGAAATTCTCAGTTCTGTTATGATCTTATAGGATAGCTATTATATATGTGGTCCATCACTGACTAAAATGCAATTAGCTGGCGCATGACTGTGTAGATATGAAACATCAGTTGTATTATTGAATGACAGTGGGATTCTGTGAGAACCATAACTTCCAGAAACAAAAAAAAAAAGGGGGGGGGGGAGGCTTCAGGGGTGATGGAGAAGAAAGTCAACATGGCTGTGTTGATCACACAGTTGTTCTCGGGTCTGAGAAGAGAGGAAGCTGGGGTTGACAAGCGAGTCACATGCTGATTTCTATCTTGGTGTCTCCTCCAGAAGAGAAGGGAGAGAGTTTGGATGCTCCCAGAGTCTAAGATTCGGGAGGCAGAGAACACAGGGAGAGTTGCGCTGTATTTCTTCTCTGATCGCGTGTAAGGAGAAAAGTACAAGAACCCCTAAATCCAAGCTTGGGTGGACAACTACGTCCGGCTCTGTGTTGTTTTCCTGTCCTGGTGAAAGCAGTGAGCTTTACTTGGCTCTCAAAGATTGCTAAGGCTTTGGGTGGAGCAGCCCCTGTTTCTCAAACCTGAACATGAATGTGCTATGCTCACAGCCATAAAGATATCTCCTCTGGTCCCATTAACTCTGCTCCCCTTCTACCCTGACCCCAGCCATCCACTGGGTAAAGACACAGCCTCCTTCTGTGTTTCCAGATTTCCAGGGCAGAAATCAGTCATCCGTGGTCTTAATCTTTGAAATACTAACTGAACAGCCAGTGTGTTGAGCCAGCATGGACTGAATAAAACCAAGTTTATGGCCGGCGCCGTGGCTCAAAAGGCTAATCCTCCGCCTTGCGGTGCCGGCACACCAGGTTCTAGTCCCGGTCGGGGCGCCGGATTCTGTCCCGGTTGCCCCTCTTCCAGGCCAGCCCTCTGCTGTGGCCCGGGAGTGCAGTGGAGGATGGCCCAAGTCCTTGGGCCCTGCACCCCATGGGAGACCAGGAAAAAGCACCTAGCGCCTGGCTCCTGCCATCGGATGAGCGCAGCGCGCCGTCCGCGGCAGCCATTGGAGGGTGAACCAACGGCAAAGGAAGACCTTTCTCTCTGTCTCTCTCTCTCACTGTCCACTCTGCCTGTCAAAAAAAAAAAAAGAGAAAAAAAAAGAAAAAAAAAAAAAACAAGTTTAAAGTATTTTATGCTGGTGCAGATATTTGGCTTAGTGGTTAAAAGGCCAGCATCCCATACCACAGTATCTGGGTTTGAGTCCTCATTTTGATTTGGATTTCAACTTCCTGATAATGTAACCCTGAGAGGCTGCAGATGATTGCTCAAAGACTGGGTCCCTGCCACACTTGTAGAAGGCCTGTATTGAATTCTTAGCTCCTGGCTTTCACCTGCCCTAACCTCTTCATTTGTGGGCATTTGGGGAATGAATTAAGCATATGGTTAACTCTGTCTGTACTTATCTGCTACTCTATCTTTCAGATAAATAAATCACATTAATTTATTTTTAAAAATTGTACGTTTAAAAGAGTTTATGTGGAAGCTGCCATTGCGGTGCAGTGGATTAAGCCTCAATCTGCAAAGCCAGCATCCCATGTGGGAATGCCAGTTCAAGCCCTGGCTGCTCTGCTTCCAGTACAGCTCCCTGTTTGTTTAGTGTCCCACAAAGACTCACATGTCAGAGGCTTGGTTCTCTGAATGCCACTATTGAACAGTGATGGAACCTTTAGGATCTGGTGGAAAAGGCCTATGTAATTCAGGGTTTGACAATTCAAGGTAGTTCTCACGTGACCTCCTGGGTTCTTATGACAGAGCTGTTATGGAAACCTGAGTTTGGGCCTTCCCTTTCTGCTTCCTGTTCATCACATGATCCTCCCTCTGTTCGTCTCCGCCCTCCACCCTGGAGCCACCAGCAAATAAATACATCATGCTATTCTGCATTTTTTACCTCTCAAACAATGAACTAAATAAACCTCTCTTTCCTATTCCTACATTGAGTTAGGTGCCTCAGGCATTCCATTACAATGGTGAAAAGCTGCCCAATACATTTAGTAAAGAACATATCACTCTCCCAATTAAAGCAGACATAATCTATTAACACTAGATTCAGACGCGACAGTTATCTCTATTTGGAGTTAAGGTCATACAAATGGGAATTTCACCTAAGAATGAGTAAATCAGATAGATATAAATAAAATCTATAAAGGAACTTTTAAAAATAACTGTTTTATGATGTGTTTTACCTAAAAGTTTTCCCAAATCTTTTTTGTCAGTACTTCTTCAGATTTTTTTCTGTTAAATTAAATCTTCAACACCTAAATCATTTCCAAATAAGATAATACATTATATTAGTTGCTAAGATAGGTTCAAGGATATTTCCTTTTGGCTTATTTATTTTATAGAAAAACTATATATTTATATGTATATGTAAAATATATATTTGTGTGTGTTAGTAAACATGTTCTATTAGAAAGTTGATAAGTATATCTTTAAATGTTATATAATTATGTCAGTTTACAGAATGCTGGTTGATAATTAGTAACAGTTAAAATTATATTAATATATAATTAAAACTGCTAGAGATAAAAAAGATAATTCTGCATGTAAAAGTGTACAGAAAAATGGTGATGTGTTTTTGGAAAGTTATAAAAGAAGTGTGAGGCTACATTTTTGATGAAGCGAAAGTAACTTTATATCACGTAAAGGTTACTTGAAGATTATTTTATTAACAAAACATATAAATAAAGGAAAATTGCTAAAGGTAAGTGTCTGGCCTAGGGGTTGAGAAAGGTTATGACATCCGCATCCCAGGTAAGAGCCCCTGGTTTGGAGTCCAGGCTCTAATCCCAGTTCCAGCTTCCTGCTCATGGGCCACCTGGAAAGCAGCAGGTGATGGCCCAAATGATGGAGTCCCTGCCCCCCATGTGGGAGACCTGGATGGAGTTCCCTTCCTGAAACTTGGCCTGGCCCAGCCTGCCCATTGCAAACGCTAGGCAAGTGATAAAACAGTTAGGACCGTGTGCACTCTCTCCCTTTTTGTTCCTGCCTCTCTCTCTGCTGTCCAAATAAATAAATGGAGTGTTTAAAATCTGAATTTAAATTTTTAAAGATTGATCTGTTTATTTTGAAAGGTAGAGTTAGAGAGAGAGAGAGAGAGACTGATCTTCTTTCTGTTGGTTTACTCCCCAGTTGGCAGCAATAGACAAGACTGGGCCAGGCTATAGCTATGAGCCAGAGCTTCATCCAGTTCTCCTACGGGGGCCAGAACCAAACTCATGGGAGCTGTCCTGGGTGCACTAGCATGGAGGTGGTTTGAGCAGCTGGGACTCTAACCTGCACCCGTATGGGATGCTGGTGCTGCAGGGAGCGTGGTAAATGTTGTGCCCCAGCCCCGGCCCCTAAGAACCTGATTTTTTTTTTAAGTGAATGCCTTAAAAGGTTCTAAAAATAGATCTTTAAAACTTAAGAGTGGAGGGGCCGGCGCTGTGGCGCAAGTGGGTTAACACCCTGGCCTGAGGTGCCGGCATCCCATTTGGGCACTGGTTTGAGACCTGGCTGCTCCGCTTCTGATCCCGCTCTCTGCTATGGCCTGAGAAAGCAGCAGAAGATAGTCCAAGTCCTTGGGCCCTGCACCCATGTGGGAGACCCAGAGGAGGCTTGTGGCTCTTGGCTTCGGATGGGCGCAGCTCCGGCCGTTGTGGCCATTTGGGGGGTAAATCATCGGATGGAAGACTTTTCTCTCTTTCTCTCTCTCTTTCTGATTATCCTCTCTCTGTGTAACTCTAACTTTCAATTAAGTAAATAAATCTTTTAAAAAAGTAAGAATGGGAATGTGAGAGGGATGAGAAAGAAGGGTTGTAGCATAGGCAGGGGGAAGGCAGGGAAGCAAGTATCACTGTGTTCCTAAATCTGCATATATGAAATACATGAAACCTGTACAATAAACAGAAATTTTAAAAAGATTCTAAAAGGTTTACAAAAATCTTCTGTGTTTAACACTGTCAAGATCAGATGAATTTATTAAGATTGTTTAACAGGACACTGATATGAAAGTAAAATTTGGTTTTCCCTTTTATACAAGATTTTCATATAGTACTGATAAAAGATTTTATTCATATTTTTGGTAAACTAAAAAGAGGGAGGAAGAGAAAAAAATGCATTCCCTTTGCCTCATTTTGTCTTTATTTATGTAAATTTTTAAAAGTTATGTCTAGGGATGAATAAGTCTTTTTTTTAAAAAAAGATTTTTATTTATTTATCTGAGAGGTGGAGTTACAGAGAGAGGAAGAGACAGAGCGGAAGGTCTTCCATCCACTGGTTTACTCCCCAGATAGCTGTAATGGCCAGAGCCAAAACCAGGAGCCAGGAGCTTCTTCCATGTCTCCCACTCCCAAGCACTTGGGCCATCTTCCACTGCTTTCCAAGGCCATCATCTGGGTGCTAGATCAGAAGAGGGGCAGCCAGGACTTGAACTGGTACCCATATGGGATTCCAGTGCTGCAGGAGGAGGCTTAGCCCACTACAGCACAGCACCACCCAATAAATGTTTTCAGTATGTGTTGTGAAGTTGTATGGAATCGCTAGCAATCTGATTTAAGTTATATGATAAGAGTCATAATTCTGGTTATCTTTGAAATATGCCATAGAAATAACCATGTTTATTTGTCAATGGCTCACTATAATAAATTCTCATCAGAAATTTAATCATGGTCATTTTAAGTCTTTTTGGTCACACTTGAAATGTTTATTCTGATACTTTCGCCCCCATCAACAGTCAGACAGCAAAACAGATAGAAAAAAGGAAAGAAAAGACAGAAAGCAGTGGTTTATTCAAATCTCAGCCAGGGCAGGAGCTGGGCAGAAGCCAGGAGCTGGGAACTCAGGCCAGATGCCCATGTGTGAGGCAGGAATGTAATTAATTGAGCATGCACTGATGCCGCTCAGAGACGTGGTGTTCAGAAGTCGCGACTGCGTATTGAACCCAGGTGCTCTGGGCATTGCACCCCGCATGTCTTAACAGACATGTAAACCACTAGGGAAAATGTGTGGCCATGACCTTTCTTCTGAAACTTCTTTGTAAGTAACCTAAACCCTAAAGTGTTGTGTGTTTAAAGAGGTTCTTGGGAGGATACTGAGAATTCTAATAATTTTAAATCTACGCTTCTACTAGCTTTGAGACCACATCTTTGAACTGAGTAAGAATTTCAAAAATTAACTCATAAAACTATGAACACAAGATCAAAAATAAAAAAGAATTTATTACATGGGATGAATTGATGAAGTATTTTTTGGAGGTTTAATTATTAATCTGCAATTTGGGGCATATCCTGATTTTTTCCTGGCTACGAGTCTAATGTTCCCAAATCTTCTCATTTGGATTCTCTAAAGTCGACGTGCTTTTTTCCTGAAGCCCTGCAAGCTGAGGCTGATTGAGCTGACAGAGACCCTGGAGAGATCACCCAAGCTGCCATCCAGGAAAATCCGTCGGGCGGCTCCTGCTGCTTTTCTGCCTACTGAAGAGGGTCAGGGGGCTGGCGTTGTGCTGTAGCAGGTAAAGCCACCGCCTGTCACACCCGCATCCCATCTGGGCACGGCTCATCTTCCTGCTGCTCTGCTTCCCATCCACTCCCTGCTAGTGCAACCTGGGGCAGCTGCACAAGATGCCCAGGTCCTGGCCCCTGCACCCATGTGGGAACCTGGACAAGCTCCTGGCTCCTGGTTTAAGACTGGCCCAGGGATTGAACAGCAGATGGAAGAACTCTGTGTGTGTGTGTGTGTGTGTGTGTCTCCCTCTCTCTGTAACTCTGCCTTTCAAATGAATAAAATACACATTTGAACAAGAAAAAGATGCTTGGAGTCAAATCTTTGCAGCTGACAGCCCTCCGGACTCAGAGACCACTGTGTAGACTGCTCCAATTACTGCCCTTTGCTTTTCTTCTGTTTTCATAGAAATGACTCCTTAATTGAAGAACTCACATGGAAGCTCTGGGAGGACCACCTCCCACTGTGGGACAGCACTGCACTGGAGGAGCCTCTTCCCAGGAGCAGGGCAGTGATTGGGTGGGGCTCTTGGCTACTCAGTAACTAGCTTGATTCTTCAATCCGAGTTGTCAACTTGACATATAATGTGCAAAACTGGTTGGCAAGTTTCAAACAGGGGAACACTGGGGCTCAGAACACCATAGTCCAAAGACTGGTGCTGACAGGCCTGAAAACCTGCATCGGAATGAATACCCCTCTGAGGTGCTGTTTCTTCTCCCAGTACACAAATAGGCTGTCTGTCAAGGTCCCTACCTGTTTAGATTCTCCACAAGAGGAACACAGTCACATTGATGCTTGCCATGAAATCGTCATTTGCTGGAGAAGACCAAATTCATGTGGTAGGAGAACAATTGAACGCTGTCAACACAACCAGACTTCTTCGTCCTCTGGTTTGGTCCCATATAAAATCATTTACAATCATTTGTTGTATACACCCAATGGACTTTGTTGCAGACCATTATGTATAGCACTAGCCCATGGAGATTCCCTAAAAATCATCTGCTATGCCTCCAACATTGCCCCATTTCCCCTCTCCCCTAAACAAAAGGGTTTATGTATTTTCAAAATTGGACTACTGGGTCATCAGACACCTGGGATTTTGCTTCTTATGCTGAGATTTTCCCTTTTTGCATGCTAGTGAACTTGTATAACCTCTCTCCTATTTGTCTTTGTATTGTCAACTTCTGTGACCCTTCAGAGAGTGTAGGGAAAATGCCCTTTCTCTCCTACAACGGGAGATCCTTCCAGCTCACCTCAACTCACTGACCATTATTTACAATAACTGACTGTTCCTCATACTCTGTTCTCCTTGAGGTGAAGTGATATCATATTTTGGGAATGATAGATTTGTCCTGGAGGTGAAATCTATGAAAATTATTAATATATTGTTCTGCACCTGGATTAAAATTCTATGTCAAGGGGACAGGTCAAGCTACCTGGATTTCTTAATTAGCCTCTGATAGTTAAAGGCATTTTGCTGTTTAAATATGACATGTTTGGTGGGCAGGATAAATTCAGCACTACATTTGGTCTCATCTTGCAGCTCTGAATTCTCCCATCAGAACTGACAAGTGCGACAGCTGACAAACCAAGCAGGTTGTCCCTAACCTCTGCTCATGCAGTAGCATTTAAGTGAGAACTTTATTGTAAGTCATACCACGAGAGACAAAGGGAGGAACTCTAGAGAAGATATTCTCTCATATGTCTCCACAATAAGGGCTTTCTAAGCAAAAATGACCAGTTGTCTGGATTAACAGATGTTTGTATAATAAGCATAACTTGCAGGTTGGAAGCCTCCAGAGAAATGCCCAGGTTAATCTTCCATACAGTCACTTATTGATCCACAACCTCATGTGTCAGGGATCTGCCTCCATTCTTCCAGAGAGGATTCCTGTGTAGTAACAAGATACGGACTTTCCCCTCTCTTAGGATGGGAGAAACTGTTGTGTAGCAACTCCAGGTTAACCTCTGACACTCGTAATTTCTCTCCTATGGAGCCCTCTCTGCACGGGTAGTGTCACCTGCCACCATCACATCGCCTCAAGCAGGAGAACGGAGTATGAGGAACCATCAGTTATTACTGTAAATAACGATAAATATGATCTATGATCCAGAAACTCATGTATGCCTTCAGGATAAAATAAATTAATATAAATATTAAGCACTTTCTGTTCAGTTACCAATCCCTGTGCACTAAGTTACCTATTGATGATCGGATCTGAGTCATTAAATTTGTGATGTCTCAACAAAGGATCTTAAAGCACACCCTAGATTTGATTTCTTTTTTCTTTTTGCCCTGATGCCTTTCTTACTTTAAAATATTTTCGCTGGCTGTAAATGTTATAAATGAGAAACAGTTTTATTTTCCAAGTCAGCAAGTTATTAAAAATTTTCTTGAATGAGTTAGTTCTTAATCTCATTTTCTTTTTGCAATATTTTATGATTTACCATCAAAAGACGCTAACTGGCATTTTCAGTATTCTGCCTGAAATTCTTAGAGCCTTAGGTTTATTGAGTCGATTTTCTATCTTCCATTAACAAAGGCAACATTTTTAAATTGTTCCACCACTGCATGCAAGTCACTTGTTCCCTGGTCTGCAGTAGCTTTGTATTCATTCCAATTCTAGTCCTTACCCACCCTTCACTCCAAAAACTAAAGCTGTCATCTTGGGTTTTGGTGTGGTAGAACTGTATTTCCAAACACCAATTCTTGTTTCAGATATCTACCACTGTGTACAAACATCTCAAAACCTAATGATTTATCATTTCTCAAAATTCTCTAGGTTGAATGGACTGAGCTAAACTTCTCTTGCACGTGGTACAGACTGGGTCATGTTTCTACACTGGTCTGTCTCTCTCCAGTGTAGATCCTCATGGCCTCCTATGTAGGAGAGTGGATCGAGATTCTTACCATGAAGACAGCTAGCTTATGAGTCAGGAAAAGTGAAAGCTGTCAGATTTCTCAAGGAATAACCATGCTCATCAACCCCTCTGCATTCCTGGGATGGAAGCAGGCAGAAGAGTCAACCCATATTTGGGTAAAGGAAACCAGTTCCACCTCTTTGATAGGATAATAGGAGGTCATGTACAAGGATGAGAGGATTGGTGATGGACACATGGAGAGACTCTATAATATTACGCAAACTGTGTCATTCATTTAGCTCACTTTCTTCTAAAGAAAATAGTTTGGATGTGGTTTACTATGAATACTTCTGAAGCTGCCTTATACTTGGACATGGCCCCTTTTCGTGACTGCTTACATCGAAATTTAATTAATTAGGTTCTCATTGATAGAAACATAGGTCCAATTTAAGGTTATTATGAACAGTGATGCAAAGAATATCTGAGTGCATGCATCCATGTGCAGGAGGACTGTTGCATCAGAAAGCGTCTTTAACATTGACGGAGACTGTCAAGTTACCCTTCTTCAACAATGTTTGAATAAACCCTTTCTCTGTATCCTAGACAGTGCAGTGTATCACAGAAATTCTGCCTTCTTTCCAGCTAAATGCAATGACAATACTGTTTAATTTTAATTTCCTTTTTTTGTTATGAGATGGGACATTCTCTGCATATGCTTGTGAGAAGCTTTAATTGCCTCTTTCTTTAAGAATGATGTGTTATTATCCTTCACCCATTTTCATTCTGAGCTGTTCATCAGTGTTTTTCTCATCAACTGCAGTACAATGCCCTTTCTCACAGGTCCAGTAACAAAGTGAACCAATAGTGATGGTTACTTCCCTAATTAGAAAGCTGACAATTAAACAATATTATTAGCATAATAAGATTTCAGTGGGCTAAATAGCACTACTTTAAAAATTAAAAATAATTAAGAATATAACTAAGCGTACCCCTTCTGGGATGAGATAATGAGCTTGTCACATTAGGTAAAATAGTTATTTCTTTTTTGTTGAAAACTAGGAATCACAAATCCTCTAGTATTATTGTTCAGAGGTGATGATCCTGTCCACTTTCTGAATTGGTAATTTCAGCCAGCTCCCATTCACATTGAACACTCAGATTTTGTCAAGCATAATTGTAGTATAGCAGCAAGTATTCCTTAAATGTCTTAGATTTCAGGTAATGTGGTTGTGCACTGTTAACAATCCTCCAGGGATAAACTGCATAGCATAAAAGAGATCAAACCAAAAAATAATGTAGCAAATACACATAGATGAAAGAGAAATCTCTTCATGCCAGGTCACATGGACATTGCTTACAAAAGTCATAGGTAGTCAAACAAAATTGTAGACTCACTCTAAAAGAAAAAGATTAAATCAAGTTTCAAAGTTACAAACCAAACAAGCTCAGAATATCCTCTATACAAGAAGGAAATGATAATTGTTCCTTAATAATCTTTATTTACTTTAACTGAAAGCAAAATATACTCCCTTCTCTTAGTGTGCTGGATTAAAAAATGTATTAGTTTATGGGTATTTTCCTATATTATTGTCTACAATGTTATAGCTTATATTTTTAAATGAAAAAACTCCAAAACTCATAACTATATATGGACAAGTATGACATAAATTTCCTTTCTTTCACTTATTCACACATTTTACACGTTAAATCACAGACCACTATCATAACATAATTCTTAAATACTCATATCAAATAATTTCCTAGCCTCTTCTTGTAACTCCATATATATAATTCCTATAATACAAATATTAGACATCTAGTTAAACAATAATAGATTTAAAAGAATAAATTAAAAGACAATGATGATTTTAAAGACTAGCATAAGAAGGATATTTCTTAATTTCTCCCAAGCTTAGATTAAACCGAAAACATTCATTACCTTATAAACTTTCAAAGGGTCCGTTTATTAATCAGATTTGCATTAGTATAACAAAATCCCTGAGGGCAGCCAGCTGTATAGACTGAAGGGGTTTATGGAGCTCACAGATTTGGAGTCTGAAAGTCTAAACAGCACAGTACAGATTGTTAGAAAAGACGCCCTTGACTATGTCGACTTAAGGCAGGTGGCTTTCTTACTGGAGGAGTCCCATGGCAGCACACAGCAGGAGTCAGGGTCACCTGTTTTAATGTGTGTGCCTGGTCTCTTTCTCCTTATAAATCCTCCAGGATTCGATCATAGGAGGTCTACCCTACGGCCTTATCTGACCCTAATCACTCTCCTAAGACTCTAGCTCTAATCAAATTAAGTTTCTACTCTTAATACAAATGACTTTGGAGATTAAATTCTTACATGAAAAGTCTCTGGGCCTGTGATGGAAAGGATAGTCTCAAAAAGTTCAGAAATGTTCTTAAAGCCTTCAACTGCCCCAAAGCAAATCAGCCAGCTACTGTGGTGGAATGAGAAGGCCATGCCAAGGTGGCCACTGGCAAGCGAGCATCAGTTACTCAGGAATGGCTTTGAAACCCACCTGGCAACGGAGCCTGCCTGGCAACAGGCTGTGATTGGATGGATTGAAAATGCCTGGCAACAGGATAGGATTGGATGGCTTTGGAAACTGCCTGGCAGCAGGCTGTCATTGGTTGGGGCATAGACCGCTCCTTGACCAGATTGGCTGCCTTGGCTATATAAGCTGTTGTACCAACTGAAATAAACAAGTCTGCAGGCTGCTCGCCACAAACCCGCTTTCACCCGACTCCCGGGGTCTGTGTGGTGACTCTGTGCCTCTTGCCCCCACCACGCTGCTCCTCTCAGAAACGAATCCACTGCAACATTGTTGAGAAACCAACGGCAACAAGCTACCTTAAATCTGTACTAATTTCATTAGCAAACATTTTCTATGCTGTACCCTTTTATCCTCTTTTTTCACTCTTCCCTCACCAACTTGCCAAATTTCCAGATTTTTCTGCTCTGCTTCCTTTTTCTCCTTAGTGTCACTATCAATCTGATTAAAACTGGCCAATAATATGTGCGCCACAGCCAGAGTGCTTTGCCATGTTGACAACCTCTCTGCCCAATAAATTAGTCCATTATTCTTTACATTCAGCCTTCCATAAAGTCTTCGGCCATGGAAACAACGTCACAGGTTCTTTGTAATAGTGGAAGAAGGATGACCTTTTCCTCAATTTCCCATCATATCCTCATTTCCACCTCAGGCCTCATCAATGTGGCCTTCACTGTTGACATTTCTCTCAGCATTATGGTCATGACCAATTAGCCAGCCTCTAACACCTAGTGTAGGGCTTGCCTCTATCTTATCTTCTTCTGAACCCTCACCAGAATCACACATAATTATCCCTTTAACAAGAGTGTCAATTGTTAAATCAACAACAGGAGTCACTGTGCACTTACTCCCCATGTAAGATCTCTGTCCTTAATGTGGTGTACTATGAGAATCAATGCTGTAACTAATACTCAAACAGTACTTTACACTTTGTATTTCTCTGTGGGTGCAAACTGTTGAAATCTTTACTTAATATTTACTAAATTGATCTTCTGTATATAAAGATAATTGAAAATGAATTTTGATGTGAATGGAATGGGAGAGGGAGCAGGAGATGGGAGGGTTGCGGGTGGGAGGGAAGTTATGGGGGGGCATTGTAATCCATAAGCTGTACTTTGGAAATTTATATTTATTAAATAAAAGTTAAAAAAAAAGTGAAGGAAAAAAAAGAAATGAGAAGAAACAATGAAAAAAAAAAAAAGAAATCTAGGGACTCTAGCCTGTTGCTCCAGCTCTCCAAATCCCCTTCCATAAGCCAATTCTAAGGGCTCATCTAAATCTCCAGGTACAGCTGTAGTCATGACCCCACTTATCAGTGCAATGCAGTGCCTGATGCAGCTAACTGTATGAAGAGGAGTTTCACGTAACTCATAGATTTGGGGACTTAAAGTCCAAGCAGCACGTCCTATGTTCTGAGGAGTTACCCCATGGGCTGTGTTGCATCACCATGGATGGCCTTTTCCTGGTGGAGTCCCAAGAGCTCATGGCATCACATGGCAAGAGACAGGGTCCTCTCATGTCTATGTGTGTCTGGACTCTGTGTTTTTTCTTTGGCTTTATTTTTATTAATAAATAATCTTAAATTATTTCATGCATTTGAAATATGGGGAAGAAAGAAAGAGATAGAGAGACACATAGAAAGAGAGAGGGAGAGAGAACTCCTATCCACGGCTCCATGCCCCAAATGCCTGCAGGAGCTGAGACTGGGCCAAGACGAAAGACGAAGCCAGGTACAGGAACTTGATATGGGTCTCCTGTGTGGGGAACTGGACTATCTGGGTCATCGCTGCTGTATCCCAGGTTACACAGCAGCAGGGAGCTACTTTCAGGAGCTGACACTGGGACTTGAACCAAGGCAACCGAAGGCAGGATGCAAGGTCCCCAGTGGCCTCTTAACTGATGCACCAAGCATGCCCCATCTTCTCATAAGGATACCAAGAGTCAATCATTGGAACTTTATGCTAATGACCTTGTCTAACCTTAATCACTTTCCAAGGACCCCCCCCCCCCCCTCTCAACATCACAGTTAGACCGAGTTTTCACTCTCTTACTACCAAAGACATGTGTTTTTTTGGAGATTAAAATCCTGCATGAATTCAGAGGGACACCCTGTTTTCAGATTATCTCAGTCAAGAAGTAGGAATCAGCCTGTGGGGTGGTTTGGGATAGTTCTCTCATTGGGAAGTGGTCAAGCTGTTGGCCAAAACGACAGCTATCACGAGCAGACGATGAGAGACAGAGAGAAAGGTCTTCCTTCCGTTGGTTTACCCGGCCACAGCTGGCACTGCGCCTATCCAAAGCCAGGAGCCAGGTGCTTCCTCCTGGTCTCCCATGCGGGTGCAGGACCCTAGTGCCATCCTCCACTGGGCCATCCTCCACTGCCTTCCCCGGCCACAGCAGAGAGCTGGCCTGAAAGAGGAGCAGCCGGGACTAGGACCCCGCACTCATATAGGATGCCAGCGCCGCAGGTGGAGGATTAACCAAGTGAGCCATGGTGCCAGCGCCCAGGCTTCAGTTCTTCCCTGGAGTGTGCTGGAGTTCTCAGTTCCTTAAGTGAAACCACCCACAGGAGGCCTCGCAAATGACAACCACTCTCCCCCAGAAGAAGTCGTAGAAGAGAGAACAACGGTGCTCACTAGGGCCACGTCTGCACGCCACAAGTCCTCACTGCTATCTGCTCTGTTAGCAGTGATTCACTAAGTACAGCCCCCATTCAAAGGAGAAGTACACAAAGGCATAAATATTTTAAAGAACATAAATATGTGGGAATTACTGGAAGCCAACAGGGTAGAAAATAAATATGTTCCTTAATTGGATAAGTATCTATAAAAATCTTACAGCAAAAGGATATTAAATAATGAATGATGAAATTCCCCCCGACATCAGAAATGGTGCAGCTGTGCCTTTAATCAGCACTTCTGCCTGATATGCTACTCGAGGTCCTAAGCAGTGGGAAACGGGAAAAAAATTAAAATGTAAAAGACATAAGATTGAAGAGGAAAAATAAAACTGTTAATACATGAAGAGAACACAGATGATTAATAACACGGAACACATAAAAATCTGGAAACTTTAAAAAGATGTGTATGATCCCTACACTAAAACATACAGTCTATTGTAGAATTAAATTTTAAAATACCTAAATAAATGGAAGAATATGCTATGTCCATGAAGGGCAAAACTGAGTATTGTAAAAATATAAATTCTTTCCAAACCTATCTATTAAGTCAATGAAATTCTAATCAAAATATCAGCAGATTTTATTCCTTTAGAAATCAATGAGTTGATTGTATTTTTAATATGGGAATATTGATAATTTTGAAGAAAAAGAAAAGTGATTGAAAGATTAATCTATTTCTATCAAGACTAATTCAGCTATATAAGTCAGACAGTGTGGTGTTTGCAGAAAAACAGAAAAATAAGCCAAGATTCAGAATAAAGTGCCCAGAAAGAGACCCACACACATGTTGCTGACTGATTGATTCTAGCAGTGCTACTGCTGTGCGGTACAATTGTGTTGGATCAATTCCTTACTCATTTGCAAACAAACAAAAACAACGTATCTTGACCTCTAGCACACAAAGACCCATACAAGCTGTTCACAGCAGCACTGTTTTCAATAATCCAAAATGAACAAGAATAAAGCAAACATCTATGACTGTTAGGATGAATAAATACATCCCAATATACTAGCAAACGAGAATGTTGCTTCTATTCATAAATGAATACACAATTACATGCAGCGACGGATGAGAGCCAAGTCAAACTATTTACCACAAACATACATTGAGTGAAAGAAACCGAACATAAGAGTATGCATTAAATAATCCCAACCTGCACAAAATACAGAAATAGACAGTTGCATCCATGCTGTTAGAGATAAGATTCTGGGGTTTTTAGTTAATGGGACGATGATGCAATGAAGCTTGAAGTAGGCATCTAGATGCCAAGTAACATTTTGGTTAGTTTGTTGTATGTAATACAATTCCTAGATGGTCATTATAAAACATTTATAGTTCTAAATGAGTATTCTTTTTCAATAAAGGTGAAAAAAATAGGCCTCTAAAAAGGGAAAAATTACTAATGAAAGTGGTAATATATATTTTAAAGACCCTATTTTGATACAGTCTGTATTTTCATTTAAATTCTACATAGAAATTCTTGCTGACACTTACAATTTAAGAAAATATAGAATATCCATGGAATTTTGTTATTTATATCACCAAGTAAAATTAATAAACATAGGTAATTGTGAGATAAATGTATCATTACATACATTTGAATGACCGAAGTAGAAATCCTGAAATGATAAAAGAGAAGTGACTCCCAATCTCGTGATTCCTTTAAAACTTTAAAAAATTTAGGGGCCGGCGCTATGGTGTATTGGGTTAAGCTGCTGCCTACAGTGCCAGCATCCCATATGGGCGCCGATTTGAGTCCTGGCTGCTTAACTTCCGATACAACTGTCTGCTATGGCCTGGGAAAGCA
Organism: Sylvilagus bachmani; assembly: GCA_015711505.1. NCBI lineage: Eukaryota > Metazoa > Chordata > Mammalia > Lagomorpha > Leporidae > Sylvilagus > Sylvilagus bachmani. Next base: position 2,278,090 of record CM027401.1, on the reverse strand, counting down.
GTAGAAGATGGCCCAAGTCCTTGGACCCCTGCACCCATGTGAGAGACCCAGAAGAAACTCCTGGCTCCTGGTTTCGGATCAGTGCAGCCCTGACCATGGTGGCCAACTGGGGAGCAAACCATCCAATGGAAGGCCTTTGTCTCTCTCTCTCCTTCTCTCTCTATGTAATGCTGACTTTCGAATAAATAAATAAAACTTTTAAAAATCATAAATCTGGGGCTGGCATTGTGATGTAGTAGGTTAAGGCCATAGCTTGCAATGTCCACATCCATGTCAAGGCGCCAGTGTGAGGCCCAGCTGTTCCACTTTGGATCCAGCTTTGTGCTAATGTGGTTGTGCACTGTGCTGCACGTAGTTGTGCATTGTTCATAGTTATAGATAGAAATAGCAATCTCATTTGCTAGTATATTGCAATTCATTCTAACACTCATAGATATTTGCTTTATTCTTGTTCATTTTGGTTTATTGTAAACAGTGCTACTGTGAACAGCTTGTATTTTTCATCGTATGCTAGAGGTCAAGGGAAGAATTGGGTGACGGCCCAAGTACCTATGCCCCTGCCACTCTCAAGGGAGACATAGAGGTTCTGGCACCTGTTTTTGGCCCCAGTCCATTTCTGGCTGCTATGGCTAATTGAGGAGTCAACCAGTGGATGGAAGACCTCTCTATCTCTTTCTCTCTCTCTCCCCCTCCCTCTGTCTCTCTTTGTCTCTTCCACTGTCTCTGTTGCTCTGCCATTCAAATTAATTAATTAACCTTAAAACATAAAATCTGCAGATATTCTACAAATTGATTGCTATTATACACAAAATATTTAGTTTTAAGATGAGGCTGGCATAAATTGGCTTCAGATGTCAGGAGAAAATGTTTAAGTAGAGCCAAACTAGAAAACTAAATATAAAAAAAACAACCATCAAGCCTACTTGCACTTCATGAATGGAACATTGTATTCGGAAATTCTGGAGTGGTCTTGCCCTCAAACAGCACAGAGGGGTCTAGAGACAGCATTGTGGTAACAGGGGAGCAGAATAATTAGCAGATCAGGTATTCAGTGTTTGGAGCTAATGAAATCTCCAGTTCCTAAGACAAAAGGTGGAAGTTGTAGTTAAGAACAAACTTACATATGCTTTCTTTAAGAACACGATGAAAACTAACAGCTATGGTAACAAGAGCAAACTCCACTGGAAACTAAACCTGGTAAGCACATAAAGCCCATGTATTTCTTTTAAACAGCCAGAGTTGGACTGGTGCCATACTTTGAGAAATGCCTTTTCCCAGGTGTAGCAATGACATGATTTCAGTAGTGGCAACAAGGAGGCCATGGGTGCAGGGTTGGGAGGGTGCGCATCCTTGCATAGACTGAGGAGGACTGGGCCAGATGAGTGACTCTGCAGAGGGCAGATTATTCTCCCACCAAATGGAATGTGCCACTCGCACAGACTGGCTAGTTTAATTTGTGGTCCTTCCAGATGGCCCTACTATATTTTTATCATAATTGTACATATTACATATGTACATATTAATAAATACTGTGCATCTACATTTGATACTTTTAAAAAGTTGTCAGATTTCATAGCACACTATTAATTCATTGTTGGCAATGTCCAACAAAAAGCTGATGCTAAAAATAAAAACAAGCGCAGGCTTTGGCCAGTTAGGTGCTCACATCCCACTCTGGGGCACCAGCCTTTGACCCCGACTCTGCCTCCAATATCCAGCTTCCTGATAACACAGATCCTAGAGCAGCGGTGACGGCTGGGCAACTGGATTCTAGGACTCACCTACACAGGAGACAGGGACTGAGTTTCCAGTCACAGACATTTAGGGAGTGAACCAGCAAAACTGGAGCTGTCTGTCTGTCTCTGTCCATGTCTCTGCCACTCAAATAAATCAATCTAAAAAATAAAACCTCTGGCTAAACAGTTAGTGACCAACAAAGATGGTTAAAAAAAAAAAAAGTTGAACATCCCATGAAAGAAGCTATTTCTTAGGAACTTATTCATATTCATGGAAACAGAATTAAGCAGCTTCCCAGCTGAATTAATGATTTTCATCTTTACCAAAATTATGCCCTTGCTCCACTTTATACTTAATGTACATGAGACTAAGTTCAAATAAAAGTTCATTTTTTGTTTCATTATACTGAACAAAGAAATAAGGTAACATCGGTTAACAATGGTTGTAAATCTGATTATTTTCCTCAATGAGCTTGACTTCACATATCCCAGGCAAGGAAGAGGCATTCCTTATCCTGTAGCCCAAGGCGAAACTGAGCTCACCTGACTGATCTTCAGATTACATCAGTATATCTATTTACCAGCAGCACTGCCAGAGCATTGATCTGATAATAAATAATGTAGCTTGTACTGGAAGGCCATGGAAGTTTCCTTTTGCGGCATCTTACAAGTACAATTTTCTCAGTCCTCTAGGGAACGGGATGAGCCGATTGCTCAAGTGAAGAAAAGCGAGTTAAAATGCAGCTAACATAGCACAATGTGTCACACATTTTGTCAGTGTTTTCTTTCATTCAAGACCTGAGGATTGTTGTATGTGATCTTTATAACCAGTATTGTTTTAATTACAAATATAATAAAGGTACACGCTACTCCTAATAGTATAAACAAATGCTGCATTCAGAAGTTAAAGCAATGGACTAGTAACATTGCTTCCTTTTTGAAAACATGGTGTAAAAAGCACAGGGAAAAACTTAGCATATACCTCCTTTAATTCTCAGATGACAGGCAGAATTCTAAGATAACCCCCAGTGACTCCTGTTCTTATGTAGCCCTCTTCAGGTAGGTGAACCCCTGGACACCATGAGCTCCATGCCTGTGATTATGCTGCATTATACAGCAAAAGAAATTCTGTGGATTAATTTAGGCTTTTACGCAGCTTACTTAGAGTTAATCAAGAGGACGTTATCCTGGGTGGGTTTGACCTATTCAGTTGAACCCATAAGAGAGGCAAGAAGCACCAGCAAACACATTCCTGCTGACAGGTGAAACAAGTCCCCAGAAGCTGAGGGTGATTCCTAGGAGCTGAGAGTGAACCACAGCGACAGCCAGAAAGAAAGACCAACTCAGTCCTACAGTTACAAGAACCTGGGTTCTGCCCGCAACCTGCGTGAGCTACAGAGAGGAAGCAGAGGTTGAGGCCATAACTGCAGCCATAGTCAATGGAGAACAGTATGGAGAGCCTGCTGCGCCAGGTTCAGGCTTCTGACACAGGGAAACCGGCATTGCTTACAGACACGAAATACAGACATGGAAAATGAAGATACTTCACAAAAGCATGGCAACATGGGTGCTGTTATCCTCATTTTAGAATAATAAGAAAACCAAGGTTCCAAAGGTTTTCGATGAAAGAATTAGGATTGGCGATACCTCTTTCTTTCTCTCTCTCTCTCTCTCTCTCTCTCTCTCTCACACACTCACACACACTGTAATCAAAGCACTATTTAACTCATAAAATGTTATGTCCTCAGCATGTGAATCATGTTACTGTAACCCTATACATTTAAAAGAAAAAGAAGGTTCCCTACATTTTAATGGATGGCACTAATCCTAGAAAAATTTTTGAAACATGGGATTATTTATATGATTTGTGATATTACTGTGTTTTTTCACTACCACTAAATATTCACTTTCTTTGTGTCAACATGATGTTAGACATTTTTCAAGCAATATTGCCTTTTTTTTTTTTTTTTTGGACAGGCAGAGTTAGACAGTGAGAGAGACAGAGAGCTGGCCGGCGTGCTGCGCTGATCCAAAACCAGGAACCAGGTGATACCTCCTAGTCTCCATTAGGGTACAGAGCTCAAGGGCTTGGGCCACCCTCCACTGCCTTTGCAGGCCACAGCAGAAAGCTAGAATGGAAGAGCAGCAACCGGGACAGGATCCAGCGCCCCAACCGGGATTAGAACCCCGGGGTGCCGGCACCACAGGCAGAGGATTAGCCAAGTGAGCCACGGCACAGACCAGCAATATTGCCTTTAATACTAATAACTGTAAGAGAGTTGTTATCTCAAATGTGAAGCTCAAGGCATAAGTAATTTAAGTCACTTGTTCAAGGATGTATATTCAGTAAATAGCAAAGCTCCTCTTGAAACTAGGTTTTCTAAAAGGCTAGCGCTGTGGTGTATGGGCTAAGTTTCCCCCTCCTCTGTCATGCTGCCTCTCCAACAAATATACATTTTTAAAACCTAAAAGATTGGGAAGTTGACAACCAAGGGCACATCTTGCTAGCTTCGTGTTGGATTAAAACTTGTATATTTTGTTGAAGACAGATTAAGTTATAGAAAATAAAATCAGAACAATTTTGAGAGTTGGAAAGATGTGGTGAATGTTATCATAACCAGGGACAGGACTTTGTATTTCTTGTACAGCCTGTTAGAAGCAAGAACAAGAAAACTGGCAGGAGTCCTCCGCAGGTGGCCTGTGTAGGTTTGGGGCTGTCCCATGAGACGGGTCTAGCAAGGAACGGGAAGAACTTGCTAATGGAGGCAGGTAGGCATTAGGTGAGCTCGGGAACATCCTCACTCTCATGGAAGGAAGAGTGGAGGTGGAGGGAAGAGACAGAGTTTCTCTTGGTAACCTATACTTCTAGATTTTCATTCACTATAAAGAAAAAGATGTTTCAGAAAATTAATTGTAGGACTGTCAGTTTGGACTGGGACTTTTATTCTTCATCTTCCCCCAAAGGTTTGCTTTCTTCATGCATCCACATCCAAATACACAGATTATCTAGAAGTTACAGAAGTTTTCACAGTTCAAGACTAGTAGAACAGAAGTCCTGATGGTGAGGGGCGTAGAAGAATAAGGTGAGGACAACAGAAGGAGGAGCTATGTTTTCTTCAATCATTTCTATGTTGCAACCCAGGCTGCGTTTTGATATTTATAACGCACCCCACCCCCAACCCTCCTAAAATATAAAAAGGCCTGGCCCCTGCGGGTCGGGGCCTTCTGCCACGTGTTCCATCAATGTGCACGTGGGCAGTTGGTCACCCACCTCTACGGATTTATTTTCTCTGAATAAACTGGTCTGGCTGTAAATTCTTACACTGCCTCCTCTCTATTCTGCATCTCTTTTTCCTAACATTTTAGTGCCCAGTGTGAGCAGGCACCAATCTGCAACTCTTTTCCTAACAATTATTCTTATCTTTGCTTTTTGTATGTAAAAAAGTGTCATCCTACTTTCTATTATTTGTAACTCCAAAGAACACATTCACAGAGGTTGTTGATTAAACACTGTCACAATTTAATGATTAAACTTCAGTATCTGACCTCCATGCGCTATGACTTTGAGGTATACCATGATTCTGATTCTCTCTGCCAATCTGCTTAGAATGAAAAGATATGGAAATCTGCATTGATTATTTTGATGGAGTATCTGAGGAAGAACTCAAGGTTACAGCCAAGTCTAAATAATGAATTCTTTGCATCTGACACTTCTCATTTGATCACAGATCCTTCAAAAATCATGTAAAATAGCAACTCCAATAAAAATAACATACGTAGAGCTACACAAAGCACCTGGGTTAACTTATGAAATATATATGTATATCTACACTGTAGTAAAATCCATATTTATATGACTTTTGAAAAATATAGAAACCTTTCAATATTAAGATATTTAAATTTGTGAAACATTAAAATAATTCCTTTACATCTTCCCGTAAGATATGATACTAACTTTTCAAATATGGTTACTACCTTTTAACACAGAAAACAAGAGATTGCATTTTAGTACAGAACTGAGTTGGGAATTAGAAATTCCGAGCAAGCCTTAAATATGCAGTAAGTTCAGGCTATAGTCCTGAATAATGCACTTAACTTATAATTTCAAAAAGAACTGTGCAAAAGCAAATACCAGGAATCACATCACTGCCAATACCTAAAGGCATGACTCAATGTACATATGCATGAGTAAGGCACCTGGAATTTTATATCTACAACAGTTCACAAGTGTGGTGTTATGAATTAGAAACTAAAACCTTGGGTATTTCACAAGTGTATGCAAATAGAAATGGCAAAACGTATTCAAGATAATCTAAAAAATGAACAAACACATGTAAAAGTATAAATTAAGACATCGCATAACTACATACCATATATTTTTTATATTATCGTAGTTATTTTCAGGTGCAGTAGCCACTTTTAGGTATAAGCTTATATATATATATATTTTTTTTGACAGGCAGGGTGGACAGTGAGAGACAGAGACAGAGAGAAAGTCTTCCTTTGCTATTGGTTCACCCTCCAATGGCCGCCGCAGCCAGCGCACCACGCTGATCCAATGGCAGGAGCCAGGTGCTTCTCCTGGTCTCCCATGGGGTGCAGGGCCCAAGCACTTGGGCCATCCTCCACTGCACTCCCTGGCCACAGCAGAGAGCTGGCCTGGAAGAGGGGCAACCGGGACAGAATCTGGTGCCCCCTAAGCTTATACTTTTCAATGTGTTCTCCTCACTTGTTGGTTTCAATAATGTTAATAAACCCTCTAATTCACAAAAGTTAGACATTCACAGTCAAAAAGAACTGTTCTATCATTTTCCTTTGTAGAGACCTTGATGATCTCTCAGGCAATCTCTTCATCCTCACCTAGAAACTCTTGAAAATATTTTTTGATCATGGAATATATCAAACATAAAACAAGTCAAATAGGACAATTAAATCTTACATATGCATCATCTACCTACAACTCAGTAAGCTTTGCTTTGTCAATTCCTTCTACCCCAAGTCCGAGCCTTTCCACTCAATTATTACTATTTTATAGTCTTTTTTGGAGGAAAATCAATGTCCATTGCATTTTACTCATTTACACTGTATAGCGTTGACGAATGAATACACTTGTTTAACCCAAAGTCATGGCAAGCTGTACAACATTTCCATCACTCCAGAACACTTCTCTTGTGGTCCTAAGTGCTCTGCACCTCCCGACAGAGGCAGCCACTTTTCTGATCATTTTCACTATAGATTAGCTTTCTTAGTTCGAGAATATAGTATGCATTGACTCACGTAACCACTTTTGTGTCTAGTAGTTTTCAGAGCCTCGTATCTATGAGCTTTGCCCCTAATGTCACAGTGGCAGGGTTTATCCCATTTTACTGCTGAGTCACATGCCACTGAGTGCATGCAGCAGAATGCTTGCATCCAAGCTCCTGTTGACGGGTTCTTGGGTGCCCTGATCTCCAGAACTGTGATACAAATGGAACAAACCTTTTTTTTTTTTAAGTTGCCCTGTCTGTGGTTTTCTATTATAGCAACAGAAACAGATTAAGACACAAAAGCTTAAGAACAGCTTTTGAATCATTGTAAGGAATTTTAATTGAAGCAATAAAAATCAAATTAAGTCACAATAAGAAACATCTCAAATTCCCTTTCAAAAAATTAAGCAAAGCAAAAAATGACTGTATTTCATTTTCCAAATGATATTAAAGCCATCTTGAATTACACATATCTAAATAGACAGACGAGGAGAAAGACACTTATGGGTCTTTATATTACTTGGCAAAATGTTTATATATATAAATGCATATATCACACACACACACACACACATATATATATATACATACATCTATATATACATACACACATATATGTGTATATGCTATATTACAGATTATCTTAAAAGTAATAGAGCAATATTTTAATGCACTGGGACAAAATAATCCCAGTGAACACATGTGCTAATGAATACTATTTACTGAAGCAAAATTTCTAAAATAACCCAATGGATCATGCACCATTTCTAATGTTTAAACTGCTCTCAATACATATTGTATTTCAATAAGGGCACACATATCTATGTCCTCCTACTGAAGCAAGTTTATGAAATTGTGTAAAGGATCCATATTCCTTGTTTCACTTTTAATGTGGGTAGTCTATGTTGTAGATGGATCCTGGACTTGCATTCACTGTTTTTTCTACTGTAAGCTTTAAGAATTCAAGCTTTTTGAGGCTGGCATGGTAAAACTGCCGCCTGCAACAAGAGCAGCCCATAAGGCCACCAGTTCCTGTCCTGGATACTCTTGTTCCAATCCACCTCCCTATCAATGGCCTGGGAAAACAGCAGAAGACAGCCCAAGTGTTTGGGATCCTGCCACCCATATGGAGACCTGGATGAAGCACCCAGTTTCAGCCTCGCCCAGAGCTAATCACTGCAGATATGGGGAACGAACCGGCAGACGACAAAGCTCTCTCTGTGTCTCTATGTAACTCTGACTTTCAAGACACATAGATCTTTAAAAAGAAATAATTCAAGTTTTACTAACATATGTATATATATTGTGGAGCATTTATCACACCATGAAAAGTAGTTAAATATGAAATTAAAATAGTATAGGCCTTGGTGGGGTAATAAATCAGGTTAAATGTCAAAGACTTTGTGCAAATGAGAAGCATGTGAAATATAACTAAACTTTATTTTCTTTTCAGAAATATTTGTGTGTAGAACTATTTTCTCCTTTGAACGTAGCTTTATTCTAGGGAGTGCCGTGGAACCTGAGGGAATGTATTGCCTTTAACAATGTAACTCATTGTTCAGAACATCAGTTTTCAGGTTAAAATGAGTGAGTTGCTCAATTTACTACATTTATTACAATACTTACAGGAATTATTTAAGAAAATGAATGTATTTTGAAATCATTGCCAGGTGTTGTTACTGTTTGCTAATTTTGGAATGGTACTTTAATCAACATAATATATTTGAAAAATGTTTATAGGACATTAATATAACATTTATTTACTTTTGAATTAAGTTATGTTTTATTGTTCAATTTTTCAATAAGCTATGATGTATGTTGACCTACAAGCAGTGATGAAATGTTTTTAAAATATGAGTGTATATAGCTTTGCTTGTTGAATATTAATGTATTCAGTGCAAAAAAGTAGATTTTTTTTCTCTCATTTTTATCATAATAAAGTTGTGAATCAATTTGGATGGATACCACAACAATACAATCCCCATCAAAGTCCCCAAATACCCTTTGATCAAATGAGAAATGATCAAAGTTTAGGGCTGCTTTAAAATATGAAAATATTAGATGAAAATATTAGATGCAAGTAGTTTACTTTTTAGTTTTCCCTGAGTTAGTCCTTTGATGATTCATTTCATTTTTAAAAAGGAAGACATAGAGAAGAAAACAAAATGCCATGTAGTTGATATTTTGCTATTGATAGATTTATCGTGACACCAGAAAATCAGCCATTTGAAGTGAAAATCATTGGTGGTCTAGGCACATGTGTTCCCTTCAGATGTCACTGTTTCTTCATTTTTGTCCATCAGGGAATTAATTTTTTATGGTTGGATTTTACTGCTGTTTAGATGTTTGTTTTGAGAACATCGTAAATTTAAATGAACATGTCAATGCTAAAGCAGCCAGAAGAGACTGATTTTATTCCTGGATGGAATGACAAAACATCATTCCAACGTGTAGATGACAGCTTTCAACAGCTCTCTATCAGCTCATAAAATTACCAAAAGCAAGAATGATCCCCAAATGTCTTTGCTAATATTGTGTCATACTTTCCTGATGTCAGCACACCAAATTCTGTTAATAGAATTCACAGTTCTTTTATAAAGCCAGCCCACACTGAATTTATAAAGTACTTTACCCAACTCTAGTTTTCCTGCCTTGCTGTCAAAATACCACCTCGTCATCTTCCCTTGAAGAGAGCTTGCACCTTTAATGGTATATTATATATTACAGAGGGGAGAATAACCATGCCAACTAAAACAGAGATAGGGGAATTATTTGTAACATCTTGAAGGATAGAGTGTTCAAATAGAGATGCTTCCAGTGCTATATTTGACTTACGTTCTCCTCAATGACAAAAGCAATGCATAAGGCTTTATTATTTGGGGGAATGAGAAAAACAAATCTTATCTGCAGTTTCTTAGAACAAACAAGAAAACATTAGCCATCTCTGAAGCAGAGTCCTCCAAAGTAGCACCACACCTTTGCCTTCCCACTGTCAGTCTCCTCTGTCTCTGTGCCCAGGTAATGAGCACAGGGCTTTGTATCTCAATCAGAATCACTAAGGCTGGCTCCCCATGGCTAACCTGCTTCACAGGTCAGTGCAGTGGCATTGGGCACGCCTACAGACATGCAGGAAGAACAAGGGCTGGAATCCACGATTTTTCTACTACTGGAATTTTGACGTTATCAGACTTAATTAATGAGTCTCAAGAGTAATCCTACTCTGAGGCCGTGGATTCATGATTGTGTTGCATGAAACGTTGGTGCTGCATTGGAAGAATCTTCAGCCACAGAGAGGGATTTGTGAAATACTTAGAAAGCAAAGCAGGTTGGGTAACAGGTCCACGGTTTTGACTTCATATGCAACAAATTTATTCTTAGCTCTTTGATATATAAGCGAGCTCCACTTTCAGTTTTTAAATAAATATTTTTATTTTTGCACTCTTAAAATTACCGAAGAAATGTACAAGAGTACAAAGAATTCCCATATAAGAAGGTTGTAAAAATTTTGTGGGGAATTGAATTAAAAGCTAAGTTTCTTTTGGCACATTTTTTTAAAAAAAATTCATTCATAGTTTTATATCACAAGCATTTCTATCAACTTTTTTGAAGATCCCACATTTATACTGCATCCACTTTTCCCCAGTATTCCTTATCACAACTAATGTATTAATATGTAAACATGTTTATCACGTTTCCTTGGTTCCTACTTAATGCCTTCTTCGTATCCTAGAATCTCAGCCAGGATTTCAGACTGCATTAAAAGTCAGGTCTTCTGGAGTTCCCTTTGGTTTCAAGTCTCTCTGACTTTTCGTATTTTTGATGACCATGACAGTTGAATTGATCATGTGTTCACTCAAGTCTTTCAGCTTGGGTTTGTTTGTTTTGTTTCTCCTAATAAGAATGGATTTGTGCTTTATGGGGAGAAATATCTGGTAAAATGATATTTTTTCACATCATATCAAGAATAAATAATATCAGTAACATCAAAGTTGATGTTAACTTGGACACCTAGGGGAGGTTATAGAAGTCATGTTTATCTACTATAAAATTACTTCTCCTCCAATTTCAGAAATCTATTCATGCCTTGAAATGAATCACTAAGAACAGCCACACTCAAGGAGATCTCTACTTTCCTGAGAGAGAAGTACCACATGAATTATGTATAATGCTGTATGGGACATTTGTTAATTACTCTCATTCATTTATCTGATAAGTTATTTATCTTAATAATGACTCACTGATATTTATTTTCTATTGTGAGTTATAGTCCAGTATTATTTTACTGTGAAATTATTCCAGCTTTTGGTGCATGCTCTTAGTGTGGTGGCTGAAACACCACTTAGACGCCCACACCTCATATCAGAGTGCGTGGGTTCAAGTCCTGCCTCCACTTCCAATTCTAGTTTCCTGTTGATACACATTCTGTGAGGCAGCAGTGATGGCTCATACTGTGAAGCCCCGCCACCAACTTGAGAGACCTGGATGAGTTCCTAATTTCCAGCATCAGCTTAGCACAGTTCCAGCAGCTGTGGGCATTTGGAGAACGAAACAGCGAATGAGAACTCTCTGTAGATCTGACTATTCATTCGTCTGTCTCTGACACTCAAATAAATAATTTCTTTTCTATTTTTTTAAGATTTATTTATTTGAAAGTCAGTTTTACACAGAGAGAGGACAAGGAGAAAGAGAGAGAGAGAGAGAGAGAGAGAGAGAGAGAGAGAGAGGTCTTCCATTTGATGGTTCACTCCCCAGATGGCCACAACAACCAGAGCTGCACCGATCCGAAACCAGGAGCCAGGAGCTTCTTCTGGGTCTCCCATGTCGGTGCAGGGGCCCAAGGACTTGGGTCATCTTCCACTGCTTTCCCAGGCTGTATCGGAAGTGGAGCAGCCAGGTCTTGAACCAGCACCCACATGGAATGCCGGCTCTTCACTGCGCCACAGCGTTGGCCCCTCAAATAAATAATTTCGGAAATTGTGCCAGTTTTGTCCATTGTAATTCTTCAGGCTGGCTTCTCTGTCCCTTTGACATTCCCACATCAGTGTGTGTGTGTGTTTGTGTGTGTGTGCGCGTGAATGTGTGCACTTTCTCCTGCTTCCTGCCTACCAACTCATCTTAAATATTTCTTCCCCAATGCTAGAATTATCAAGGAGCCCTTATTTATTTTACTGGAGAAAGGCATTGTAAACCAATATCTGGGTAATATTGTGCTTGTCATTATTGAGAATCCAGGTTCAATTTGAATTTTAAGAAAAAATTACTTTTGATGTGTAGGTGAAAACACCTTCCTATATACACTTGACCTCTATTATTATTTCTTATTTCTTGCACTGTCTCCTTCTGTCTCTCTCTTACATTACACCTGTAGCCTCCCCAGTCCCTTGTTTGCATTACTACCTATCCAGTTCTATAATGTCTACACCCACTATAGCACAATTTCTGGCATTGGCATGATGCAAAATGAGATTTTTTTTTCATCCACCTTTTTTTTTTTTTTACCAAATTTTCAATTTCTCCTCCTTTAGAGTCTTGTTTTTTCCAGGATGTCAACTAAGGGTAGCAAACAAGTATCTATTCATATGGCTATTATGCTAATGTACTATATAATGAGGTCTATGTGAGATGCTGATTTTATACCTTACACAAAACTAGGAAAAAATGGCTTAAAAGGAATTAAAGCAAACCTTTTTAGCTAAAAGCTCATAAAATACTTAACATAGTATCTAATTTTCTACAGATGTAACCCAAAAGGATTAAATTTTAGTGCAGGGATGTTCAAAAGGAAACTTGGGAAGGGAGAAGCTCCCAAGTCTGTTTCTAATGATGATAACATATTACTTTTTCCTAATAGAAAATATGATTTTATTCATATTTTACATCAAACAATGTAAAATAACTAAGAAAAATAACATGAAGTGACCTATAAAATGTTAATAGGCAACACTAAAATAAAACTTGAATATGGAGTCAGAGGATGTGCTGTTTTTTATTTCTTATCTAGTAATTTTTCTATAAAACTAATCTGCAAATAACTTCTATTTTCCTTCACTTTGTACTTATTGACATAATTGAAATATATTATTTTTCCCTGTTCTTACAAATTTTGTTGATTCTGTTGGAGACAAACACTGAATTGAAAAGGATGAGACAGTGCAGTTTCAGTTCAAAGATCTTTCAGTCTTATTAAATTTTAATATCCAGTGGCACCAAATCCTTCTTCATCCCTCTTCACATTCTTGTTTTTTTTAAAAAAATAAGTCTCAGAACCTTACATAATAAATAACTCTTCAGTTTTCCAATGACTCTACAGAAACAATTTTATAGGAAAGAATTTTTACATAGTCTTCTATTAATCTGGCCACTCCATGATTTTAGTCATGTTTCTCCTTTTGTAACTAACACATTGCTACCTAACACATTGGCTTAACTATATATATTTATATATACTGTATATTTATATAATATATATATATATATAGTTCTAATAACTAATGATCATTTGGGCCATTCTACTAATCTGCGATAGGCAAAGTTAAATTTGAATGCGATTGTTCATAGTCTTATGGTCAAATCTCAAGTTAGGCTAGGCACTGGGTATTTGCATTCGGCTTCTTGTGCATGTCTGGAAATTACCTGACACCCATCTGGGACAACAGATGTAACTGGACTGTTTTCTCCTTCATCCAACAAGCTAAACTAGCCTTGCTCACATCATGGTCTCAGTGTTCCCAAAGATGAAGAGGAGATGTACAAGGACTCTTGAGACCTGGACTCAGAACTGGGAAGATATTACTCCTGTCTCGTTCAATTAAAGACAGCCACACTAATAGGAAAGGGCAATAGACTCTACTTTCTGACCACAACAATGACACCTTCACCTGCAAATCCATGCTGGAGACTAGAAAATGAATGAAAGAGACTTTGCGATCAGCTCACTATATCCTATAAACAGGGCAGCAAGTATGTGCCATCCAAGTATAACACAGACAGCTAGTCATCAGAGTGAAGGAGAGGCACTACCAGACGCACCGAGAGTCAGAAGACCAATGGAGCAGTAGGGAGAAACACCGGTGTTGTCCCCACTGACGAGTAGTGAGTGAGTTTCAAGAAAAGAGGGCAGATCAGCCATTCAGAATGGTGCTGATAAATCCAGTGAGACACAGCCTGTAAACCAACTGTTTCATGTAGCAATGTAGAAACCAATCTTTGTCAGAGTAGTAGGAACAAAGCCTGGATGAAATACATCTCTGCAAGAATAAGAACTGATTAATTGAAACCCTATTATTCTGATACAATTGCGAATGTTATTATTGCTTTTTCTCAAGCAGGTGAAATAAGATAGCTTATAAGTTATTACCCAAACTACGACTCCCTGGAGAATAAGAATTGTCCCAGGCAAACTAAAATATAACACCCAGGTGGATCAACTGAACCATTCTTTTCCCTTTAGAAGATTGTGTCGTTTGGTATGATGGCACATAACAGAATGCTGAGTTTTAAGAAGAATGCTAACTAGTGAGAAGGATTCCACTGAGGCGGCACTTCTAACATCACCACCGGAGGATGCTGTGGACTGAGTCATGTCTGGTTGCACAGGCAGTCAATTGTCTGAGAGCTGAATTTCATTAGATTGGCATTTCTGTGAGGAAATATAACGAAGTGAAAAAGAACCAAAAAATGCAAGAATAGCACTGAAGTCTCTACAATTGAAATCAAGGAACCCAATGTAATATGAGAGAAATGATAATTTGAAGTATACAGAAGCAATCCTGCAGGCTTTTTTTTCTTTTTTTTATTTAGTAAATATAAATTTCCTAAGTGCAGTTTATGGATTACATTCGCTTTCCCCCGCCATAATTTCCTTCCCACTCGCATCCCTCCCATCTCCCGCTCACTCTCCCATTCCATTCATATCAAGATTCAATTTCAATTGTCTTTATATACAGAAGATCGATTTAGTATATATTAAGTAAAGATTTCATCAGTTTGCACCCACACAGAAACACAAAGTGTAAAAATACTGTTTCAGTACTAGTTATAGCATTACTTCACATTGGACAACACATTAAGGACAGATCCCACATGAGAAGTAAGTGCACAGTGACTCCTGTTGTTGACTTAACAATTTGACACTCTTTTTATGGCAACAGTAATCTCCCTAGGGTCTAGTCATGAGTTGCCAAGGCTATGGAAGCCTTTTGGGTTTGCCAACTTCAATCTTATTCAAACAGGGTCATAGTCAAAGTGGAAGTTCTCTCCTCTCTTCAGAGAAAGGTACATCCTTCTTTGATGGCCCCGTTCTTTCCACTGGGATCTCACTCACAGAGATCTTTCATTTAGGGCTTCTTTTTTTTATTCCAGCTCAATTCACAATAGCTAAGACCTAGAACCAACCCAAATGCCCATCAAGAGTAGACTGGATAAATAAATTATGGGACATGTACTCTATAGAATACTATACAGCAGTCAAAAACAATGAAATCTGGTCATTTGCAACAAGATGGAGGAATCTGGAAAACATAATGCTGAGTGAATTAAGCCAGTCCCAAAGGGACAAATATCATATGTTCTCCCTGATCGGGGGACAACTAACTGAGCACCAAAGGGGAAACCTG
>CM027401.1:2243512-2262393 GCA_015711505.1 Sylvilagus bachmani | reverse complement strand
TTGATCAGCTCTTGTGCTGACTGTTGTTGTACAATGTAATACTTTTCTATTTTAGTATTTTTTTTTTGTTCTAGTACTATTGGTTGAACTCTGTAATTAACACACAATTATTCTTAGGTGTTTAAATTTTAACTGAAAAGTTATCCCTTTTAAATATGAGTGGGAAAATGAGAGGGAGGAGATGTACAATTTGGGACATGCTCAATCTGACTTGCCCCAAATGGTGGAGTTAGAAACATGCCAGGGGATTCCAATACAATCCCATCAAGGTGGCATGTACCAATGCCATCTCACTAGTCCAAGTGATCAACTTCAGTTCACAATTGATCACACTGATAGGTCTAAGAGTCAAAGGGATCACACAAACAAGATTAGTGTCTGCTAATACTAACTGATAGCATCGAAAAGGGAGAGAACGATCCATCATGGGAAGAGGGATATACAGCAGACTCATAGAATGGCAGATGTCCTAAATAGCACTCTGGCCTCAGAATCAGCCCTTAAGGCATTCGGATCTGGCTGAAGAGCCCATGAGAGTAT
Source organism: Sylvilagus bachmani (assembly GCA_015711505.1). Lineage (NCBI taxonomy): Eukaryota > Metazoa > Chordata > Mammalia > Lagomorpha > Leporidae > Sylvilagus > Sylvilagus bachmani. Next base: position 2,261,853 of record CM027401.1, on the reverse strand, counting down.
TTTATGCATGGAAAGCCAAGACACTCTGGGGAAAAAAAAAAAAAAAGACCTAAATGAAAGATCTCTGCAAGTGAGATCCCAATCCTGCAAGCTTTGAGTGGTGAATTACATACAGCAGTGAAATTACGATTCGCCGTAATTCTTAGAATGAGGTGAAAAATGAAGTGGATATGGAAGAGTGAAGTGGAATGAAGAGGAAGTTTCAGTCATTTCCCATTACAGAGATGGGAGTGCTGAGGTAGGGCAGAAGACAGTGCATGACAGCAAATGAAGAATTATTATATGATTACTAAGCACAGTATCATATAGATTTGTGTATAAGAAATGTGAAATTCCTTGTCCTAGTCATTCACATCTAACCAATAATGTTCATCCATTCAGGAATTTCTATGTATATGGAAAATTTACCAAACTAGATATTTAGCTCTAAATTGGATTTATATAAATATGCATATACCAGTAAATTGCTAGCAAAAATAAAATCACGTTGCATAATTTTCTTTGTATCTTTCATCTCAAACTATCTTGCGGATCTTATCTCAATTAACATATAAATGTGGCTTGTTTTAAATTTATGTATTATATACCTTAACATTGAATTAAATTTATTATTTTGACTTCTAGTTTTCTTAGATTTGTAAGCTTAAAAAAACTGGAACATTACTTCATTTTACAGTAGGCATTATTGAGGCATAGAATATGCAAACCTCGAATCAAACTTGGGATATGAAATAGCATTGTGGGGCAGGCATTGAGTGCAGCAGTCAGGACAGCACCCCCAGCTGGAGTGCTTGAGTTCAGGCTTCAGCAGCTCTGCAGATCCCCAGCCTGGCTTCACAGTTCACCTGTGAGTCAGCAGCTGGTGGCACAGGCACGTGGGGCCCTGCTTCCACATTCAAGACCTGGATTGAGTTCTGAGTTCAAGGCTCCAGTTTGACCCAGTCCCAGCCACAGTGGACATTTGGAGAGCGAATAAACAGATGGAAGATCTTTCCTCTCTTTCTCTGCTTTTTAATACAACGAAAATAAATAAATAAAAAGTTATGCAATAATTTCTTCATTTTAAAATGGGTGCCTATTGCTTAATCGCTCCTCCCAAAGCTATAAAAACAAGTATCGACAGTTTATGACATATACCATGCAATGTGGGTGTTATCAATTTTTTGAAATTTTGTCAGTTTGCAAAGAAGAAATGTACTACTTCAATCCAAATGATTTCAATATCTAAGGAGAGAATTTGGGAAACAACACACACACACACACACACACACACACCCCACACTTTAAGAGATGCTGGTTGGCCAAGAGAAATATATTATAGTCTATAGTTTCTTGGATCTTTTCATAGGGCCAGGTTTGAATTTGAGCAGGAAATAACCTTACCACCTCCTGGGAAAGACGGAAATTGTTTCTTTGAGATCCTTCCCAAATATGCAACAAACAACTAGAGAGATGGAATTCTTGGCTACAGCGATTGCAGCGTTTTTGCTCTTTTCTCACACATGCAGTACTGAAATCTTTCACATTTGTCAGAGTGCTTTATCTGACAATCTGACTAGAACTTCAGGGATGCCTGTCCTGGAATCCATCCTTGGACGTCCCATGAATATGAATACAATTTTCATCTCTCAGGTATTCCCCGTGTGTGGAAAACTTCACCTTTCTTTATTCAACATGATTCTTAGTGACACATTTGAAGTATTTAAAATTTATTTACTTTTATTGATTCCTTATATTTTTATTTAACATGAGGAATTCAAGTAAAAGTTGCCTCACAAAATGGAAAGAATAAAACAAAATGTTAATGATTCGTAAACCAATTTCAGACATTAAAATGTTTCCCTTTTTTGAAAAATAGTTGATTTATTTATTTAAAAGCCAGAATAACATAGAGGGAAGGAGAGTGAGAGGGGAAGATAGAGATAGATAGAGATAGAGACAGAGACAGAGACAGAGATAGAGATAGAGATAGAGATAGATAGAGATAGAGAGATGAGAGAGAGAGAATAAGAGATATCTTCTATCTGCTGGTTCATTCCCTGAATGCCTTCAGCATCACGGGCTAGGCCAGCAGGAGTCAGGTACTCCAGCTGGGTCTCCCAACCGGATGACAGAGTCAAGTACTTGGGCCACCATCTGCTGCCTCCTGGATGCAGTAGCAGGAATCAGGATGGCAAGGCAGAGGTGGGACTAGATCCCAGGCACTCTGACCACAGGATGCAGACACCCGAAGTGGCAGCTTAGCTTGCTCACCAAAATGTGCAACCCAAAATATCTGCATTTTAATTTAGTTCATAAACATCTAAATTTTTCTCCAGAATATTGATGTAAAGTGATTCTGCCTTGAGTACTGATGTGTTTCAGGCTGCACTTCTCCCAGACAGGTCACCTTGGCATTTGAGAAAGCAGCAGAAGCAGGAAAGCCACTCCCCTTGCTGTCACCTCTTTTCCCCTACAACAGGCCATCACACGACCTAGCTAGCAGGGCTGTGTTGTAGCATAATGAGTAAAGTCACCGTCTCAGCACTGGTATCCCATGTTGGTGCTGGTTCAAGACTCTGCTGCCCCACTTCCCATCCAGCTCCTTGCTAATGTGCCTAGGGAAGTCCTTGGGCCCCTGCATCCACATGGGAAAGCCAGGAGAAGCTTCTGGATCCTAGTTTTGGACTGGCCCGGATCTGGCCATTGCAGCCATTTGGGGAGTGAACCAGTGGTTGGACGATCTCTCCTCTCCTCTCCTCTCCTCTCCTCTCCTCTCCTCTCCTCCCCTCCCCTCCCCTCCCCTCCTCTCTCTCTCTCTTTCTCTCCCTCTCTCTCTCTCTCTCTCTCTTCCTCCCTCTCTCTCTAATGCTGCCTTCAAAAGATAAATAAATCTAAAAAAAAGAAGAAAAAAGAAAAAGAAAAAATTCGAGCTGACATTCACATGAAGTAGATCATAAGACCACCTCATTCCAAAACTCACCTCCAGGATGGGGAACCTTTTATTTGCCAAGACCATTCAGATATTTATAGCATTATTCATGGGCCATACAAAATTATCAACTTAAAAGTTAGCCAGCTGTAAAGGAACAGGCCACCAAAGAAGGAGGTACCTTTCTCTGAAGGGAGGAGAGAACTTCCACTTTGACTTGGACCCTGTCAGAATAAGATCGAAGTCAGCGAACCATAAAGGCTTCCATAGCCTCAGCAACTCATGACTAGAGCCTAGGAAGATTACTGACACCATAAACAAGAGTGTCAAATAGTTAAATCAACATCAGCAGTCACTGTGTACTTACGTCTCATGTAGGATCTGTCCTTAATGTGTTGTCCAATGTGAAGTAATGCTGTAACTAGTACTGAAACAGTATTTTTACACCTTGTGTTTCTGTGTGGGTGCAAACTGATGAAATCTTAGTATATACTGAATCGATCTTCTGTATATAAAGATAATTCGAAAATGAAAAAAAAAACTCGATGTTAAATTGGAAATTGCATAAAAATTAATCAATTTTTAAAAAAAAATATGTAGGATCTCTGTCCTTAATGGGCTGTACAATGTGATTCAATGCTATAACGAGTCCTCAAATAGTATATTTCACTTTGTGTTGCTATGTGAGGGCAAATGGTTGAAATCTTTACTTAACACATACTAAACTGATCTCCTGTATACAAAGAGAATTGAAAATTAATCTGGATGCGAATGAAAGGGGAGAGGGAGCGGGTAACGGGGGAGGGTTGCGGGGGGTGGGAGGGAAGGTATGGGGGGGAAAGCCATTGTAATCCATAAGTTGTACCTTGGAAATTTATATTCTAAATAAAAGTTAAAAAAAAAAAGTTAGCCAGCTGTAGATTTACTGAATTTCAAGTACAGCCTATGGCTGCCTTGGCAGAGCCAGACCAGATGAGTTTGCAGCCCTTGTAGTACCCACTGGCTGAAATTTCCCACCACTACTCCCCCAAGGAAAGGAATGTCCTCATGTCTGAAGACACAAGGACACAGAGAGAATCTGAACACAGGCCTTGCTAAGGTCCCCTTGGGTCATTACCACTGACATACTCTCTTTCTCCAATCATATTTCTCCTCAACTCTCCACCATTCACCACACTGAGGCATAAATACGCCCAGGTTTCCCTGTTTCTTGGGTTTTCATTTCTGAAGACTCTGATGTCTCTTACAATTTATTTTAAATAAAGTATATGCTTTTATGTTGTTAATCTCTATTTTCTGTTAGATGCTTCAGTCATGGAATTAGCAACTGCTAAGAAAAGAAATCCCTCCTTTCTTACAGTATGTATCCACAGTTAGACATCCCAGATAACCTTCTTTCATAACCTATATCATCAACATATAATGGAAATCTCATTATTCATTTTTTAAAATTGGAACATCAATGTAGCTTCCATTTAGAAAAATAAAATATTTTCTAATTGTTTAAAAAGTGTTACACAAACTAATAACTTAATGCCATTATTAGTGACTCATTTTTATTTAATCTTTCCAAATTATTTAATTCATTTTTTTAAAGAGAAAGAGATCTTTCATCCACTGGTTCACTTCCCAAATGGCTGCAACTGCTGGAGCTGGGCCAATCAGAAGCCAGGAGCCAGGTGCTTCCTTTGTGTCCCCTACGTGGTACAGTGCCCCAAGCACTTGGGCCATCCTCTGTTGCCCTCCTAGGTGCATCAGCAGGGAAGTGGAGCAGCTGGATCTTGAACCAGTACTCATATGGATGCTACACTACACTACAGCCCTGCCTTCTCATGCATTTCGATTTCTTTATATGAATTTTTTAAATATGGATTTATTTGACTGTCAGAGATACACAGAGCGATTTAAAATCTACTGGTTTACTTCTCAAATGCCCACTACAGCCAGATCTGCACCAACCTGAAGCCAGGAGCCAAGAACTCAATCTAGGTATCCCACATGGGTAACAGGTACAAAAATAAGTAAGCAGTAACATGCTACACCGGGTGTGCATTGGCTGGAAACTAGAATAGGAAGCAGACCTGGTACTGAAACCCAGGTATTCTGATATGGAATGTGGGTATCAATTAGTGTCTTAAACACTGTGACAGACATCTGCCCCTGAATTATTTCTTGATCAACTTTCATAAGTTAACTAAGCAGTGAAGTGATGATAATAATTTTTACTAAGTATGATGATCTCTTAATAATCAAGGAATTCTCTTGTAGGGAGATATCGTGCTTAGATATAGCTGAAAGAGTCCTATTAGCTAACATATAACAGTTTTTAAATCCATGCAAAGATTTTTCATAATATACATTTCCATGAACTTTTGAAGAGTATTATTATGGATACTGTATTGTTATGTGCATTATTATGGGTACATTATTATGGGTACTGTACATTTATCATTATTAATCCATGAGAAAATACTGAGAAGTCAGTATTATTTCTTGTTTTATAGATGATGAATTTCAAGCTGAAAATTATTACCTGATGAAGACAATGTATTAATATATGTTCGAGCCGGCACCGCGGTCAATAGGCTAATCCTCCGCCTTGCAGCCCCAGCACACCGGATTCTAGTCCTGGTCAGCGTGCCAGATTCTGTCCCGGTTGCCCCTCTTCCAGGCCAGCTCTCTGCTGTGGCCAGGGAGTGCAGTGGAGGATGGCCAAATGCTTGGGCACTGCACCCATGGGAGACCAGGATAAGCACCTGGCTCCTGCCATCAGATCAGCGCAGTGCGCCAGCCGTGGCAACCATTGGAGGGTAAACCAATGGTAAAGGAAGACTTTTCTCTCTGTCTCTCTCTCTCACTGTCCACTCTGCCTGACTATATATATATATATATATATATATATATATATATTCGAGTTGGAATTCCAATCCAGATTCATTTCACTCTCAATGAAATCTCTTATGGGAATGACCTTCTTCTTCTTTTTTTTTTTTTGACAGGCAGAGTGGACAGTGAGAGAGAGAGACAGAGAGAAAGGTCTTCCTTTGCCGTTGGTTCACCCTCCAATGGCTGCCGCAGTCGGCGCGCTGCAGCAGGCGCACCACGCTCATCCGATGGCAGGAGCCAGGTGCCAGGTGCTTTTCCTGGTCTCCCATGGGGTGCAGGGCCCAAGCACTTGGGCCATCCTCCACTGCACTCCCAGGCCACAGCCAAGAGCTGGTCTGGAAGAGGGGCAACTGGGACAGAATCCGGCGCCCCGACTGGGACTAGAACCTGGTATGCCGGCGCCACAAGTGGAGGATTAGCCTATTGCGCTGTGGCACCAGCCCAAATGACCTTCTAAGAGATGACTTTTTTGTATTGTATGATAGTTCATGATCTCAACAATGGATTTCTGGCCAAAATCACTGCATCTTACCACATATGTATACTCTCATAGTTGAAAAATTCTTAGAATCTACCTTTCAACAGTTTTTTCTTAGTTTTAATGAAACAGCATCTGGAAAGAATGATAATTCACATCTAAGTGGGTTAACTTATAGAAGCTATCAGAGCTCAACTATTATTATGGAACTCAATTCTCTCCAGATAAATAGTAAGTGTCAGAAATCAACATGAGAATGTTACTAGAAAAATTTTGTTCTGAATATTTTAACCCATGATCACAAACCACTAAAACTTTGTCAACCTCACTTCACCATTAGCTATGTATCAAGGAATGAAAAAGAAATGAGCAGAAATTCATGTTCTGGAATGATAAAGTTCAGCTATATTTACTGTTGTGTGGTGTTCACTGTGCACCAGCAGGGTATTAAAATAGATGTGAACTTCCATATTACCTCTTACTTCCTGTCTTATGATTTAATTGGTAACTTGACCAGTGTCACTTTTTATATTGTTGAACATTGAGTCATCTTTTCTCTTTCAGGCCATTCTTCATATTTAGTTTTTCTGAAGCAGAGAACAGATGGGCCTCCCTGATCTGAATGGCGAGGTAGCAGATTATTCAGCATTTTTTATCTGTAAGCAGAAGTTTTAATTCACCTTATGGTTTTGGAGGTTCACAGTCCAACATCAGGCAGCCATATTGTTTTGGCATCTGTTGACAGCTGCGTATGGTGGAACACAGGTGAAGGCTCACATGGCAAGCCAGGAAGCAGAGACAGACCGGGAACACATTAATCCTATGTCTATGTGGCCTCTAGTTTAAAACACCATGATTCATACCGGGGAAACCAACTCTATCACCCTAAAATAAACCAATCATTTGACATCACCTTCAGGCATCACAATTGGATAAAGCCTCTAACCTATAAGTACCATGAATCCATGATTTTGGAACTTAAATCTCTTCCTGAGTTGGGGAATCAAATCCTCTTCAAATCATACTAGGTAATAATCTGTTTAAAAATGCTAGCAGGATTTGAGATATAAATCTAGGTAAAACACATCTTTTCACTTCTTTCCTCCTGCATGATTATTCATTTTTCTATAAGAGAATCTATGGAAGTACTTTAGAGAAAGGCTGAAGACTAAAATGCCAGGATTTAGCAGTTCTTGTTATTAATGACATGAAAATGTCTTCTTTATTTTCATTCCTGTCATCCTGCTTTTCCTCTTTTCTTCCTTCCTTCCATAGAACTTTAATCATCAGCAGGAAAAGACAGGATAGAAAAGGGAAGAGAGACAGTGAAGGGCAAAGGATGATGAGAAGGACAATACTGAGAGAGAAAAGGAAAGAGAAGAGAAATTCTGTTGTTAGTCTAATATATCATCATGTTCATAATGTCAAAAGTTAGGGCACTGTGTGTGGCTCAGAGAAATCAGCTTCTTACCAAAGTTTGACATTTTCATATATTTGTTATAAATCATATGCAATTTTATTGGAAAAATAATGGCTTTATAATCATAATGCAGCAAGCTATATTAAATCAAATACTAAAATCCTAGCAATATTAGTAGTTATTTGGATCCATACATTATTCATTCTATTAAAATGTAAGTTCTTTTCATGTGAGCTTTTTCATTATTCATAGCCACGTTGCTTTTGTCATAGGTGATGGGAACATTTAACTCAGTAATTGTATGCCGAACACATGTGCAAAGTTCCTAATGAATTATAGTTGTTGACAAAAAGTATTCTCAAAAGATGGAAAATATAGGAAAAGGCAGAAATAGTCACACAAATGAGCATTATCTCATGAAACATACACATCAGAAATTAGTAGAATCGCTTCTACATAAAGATGGTACAGAGGAAGCAGGTGTACAACTCAGACGCGCACCTGTAATGAGATCACACAGGGTGAAATCCATTGTGGTTAAAATTCTCCCAGTGAGTTCTGTTGAGAAATAACAACTTTTTCTTTCTGTTATACATTTTCACGAGTGTTACAGTTCAGTGGCTAAAGCTGATAAAGAAAAGGCTAGACAAGTAAAGATGTAAATCTTAAACATGTGAATAGCAAAGAAACTTATTCTGGAAGAAGAGGATTGATGCATTTCCTCACAATGAGGAAAACATTCTTCTTTGATTTTTTTTCTTTTTAAAGAGAAGATACAGTTCAGGCAGTTATTGAATATGGAGCAAATTATTGAGAGAAAATTTTGAAAATGAGGAACTAAGGCAGAAAGTTATTTACAGTTTAAGAAGGAAATGCAGTGTTGACACTGAGAATGATTTTTGGAAGGTTAAAGATCAGAAAAGCAAAAGCGATGAGCCTAATAGGAAGACGACGCCAACCCCTGGAGCAGCCCAGGCTCCTAAGTCACCTTGCTCCATCCCCAACATGTTGATGAAACAATTCAGCTTCATTTTTATTGTTGAACGGGAAACCAACTGTTGCTAATAATTTCAGAGATCTGGACATTACGCATGCTTCATGTTTTGAATAACATGGTCAGAGTAATTTGGATTTCAAAAAGTGCCTTTTCTTCAAATTCTCCACACTAAAAACTCCTCCTAAGAATAACTGCAGAGAGCAATAAAGACAGACTTAAGGGAAAAGCAACTAACTTACGCCTTCAAACCCTGTATTTTCATATTATCTAGCTCCATGGACGTACTATGACAACTAAAATTGGATTATTCCAGGTAGAAGGCATGCTATCTTTTTATTGTTTGTTATAATAATTACTCAAATATTTACATTTTTAAAAAGCATAAATTTATTATATCTGACAGTTTCTGAAGGTTGGGAATCCAGCAATACTTAGCTGGCTGCTGTTGGCTAATGGTCTCTCATGAGGTCGTAGTCAAGGTGCTGGTTGAAGCTGAAATCTGAAGGCTTTACTGGGGCTGAGAGATCCCTTAGCAAGATGGCTCATTCACACAGCGATGGCAGAAGGCATCAACCCCTTAGTCAGTGTTGGCTGAAAACCTCAGAGCCCTGCCAAGTGGGCTTCCCCAAAGGGCAGCTAGTTCAGAGCATAGCACTGTGATTCCCCCAGACTGAGGAATACAGAAGAGAAAAGGAAAAGCCATGATGAGTTTGCAGAAGTTTGTGGAACTCGCTGTGATCATTCTGTGTATGTATACAATGTTTAGTGACCATATCAGATGGATCAGCATTTTCACCTTCTTAAATATTTATTACTGATTTATACCAGGACACTTTGAATTCTCCCTTCTAGTTCTTTACAAAATACACAATAAACTGCTTCAATCCATAGTTACCCCACTGTGCTGAAGCACACCAACACTTATTCCTCCCATGTAACTGTAACTTGATGACTGTCACCCAGCCTGCCTCTACCCCACCTCTCTCTTTCACTGTTCCCAACTTCCAGTGGCCTCCATGAGAAACCCTACTTCCATTAATTCAATGCTAATTTTCTACATTTGAGTGAGAATGTGAAGTATTTGGTTTGCTATGTCTGGTTTACTTCATTAAATATAATGTCCCGTAGTTCCATTTCTGTTGCCTGCAAATGACACAATTTTATTTTTTGATGGCAGAAACATGTGTATATATGCCACATTTCCTTATTCATTTATTCATAAAAGAAACCTTGATTGATCTTATGTCATACCGATTGTCAGTATGGGAGTGAAGGGATCTGCTTGGCGTGTTGAGGTTCCACTGGGTTTATACCCAGCACTAGGAGGCCCGTACAGTGGAACTATTTTTAATTTTCTGAGGAATCATCATTTTTATTTTTGCAGTGACTGTCCAATTTTTTTTCTTCTTTATCTACAACTTTGCCACCATGTATTAAACTTTGTTTGTTTTTATAATAGGCATTCTAATGCATTGTAGTTTCGAATTGCATTGCCATGATGATTAGTGACACTGAACGCTTTTTCAAGTACATTTTGGCAGTTTGTACATGTCCTTTTTTTAAGATTTTACTTATTTATTTGACAGGTAGTGTTATAGAAAATGAGAGAGAGAGAGAGAGAGAGAGAGAGAGAGAGAGAGAGAGGTCTTCCTCTGTTGGTTCACCCCCCAAATGGCCGCTACAACTAGTACTGCGCCAATCCGAAGCCAGGAGCCAGATGCTTCCTCCTGGTCTCCCATGCAGCTGCAGGGCCCAAGCACTTGGGCCATCCTCCACTGCACTCCCGGGCCACAGCAGAGAGCTGGTCTGGAAGAATAGCAACCAGGACTAGAACCTGACGCCCATATGGGATGCTTGCACCGCAGGCGGAGGATTAACCAAGTGAGCCATGGTGCCTGCCCCTGTACATGTCTTTTTAAAAAATAATCTATTCAGAGGCCAGTGCTGTGGAATAGCAAGTAAAGCTGCTGCCTGCAGTGCCAGCATCCCATATGGGCTCTGGTTCAAGTCCTGGTTGCTTACTTCCGATCCAGCTGTTTTGGCCTGGGAAAGAAGTACAAGACGGTCCACGTTCTTGGGACCTTGCACCTGCATGGGACACCCAGAAGAAGCTCTAAGTGCCTGGCTTCGGATCAGTGCAGCTCCGGCCATTGAGGCTATTTGGGGAGTGAACCAGTGGATGGAAGACCTTTCTCCCCCCCCCACCCCCCTGTCTGTCTCTCTCTGCCTCTCTGTAACTCTTTCAAATAAATAAATAAATCTTACAAAACATCTATTCAGATGAATTACTCAACTTATTATTCTTTTTCTTTTCCTGTTTATTTTTTTAAAGATTAATTTCTATTTGGCAGAGTTGCAGAGAGAAAAAGACACAAAGAGAAAGATCTTCTATCTGCTGGTTCACTCCCCAAATGGTTACAACAACCATGGTTGGGTCAGGCTGAAACCAGGAGCCTAGAGCTCCATCCGAGTTTCCCACATGGGTGGGAAGGACCCAGGGACCCAAGTACTTGGACCAGTGCTGATACGGATGCCATTGTTGCCGGCCGTGGCTTAACCGGCTGTGCCACAACACTGGCACCTTCCTTTGTTATTTTATACTTCTTTACTGTTTGTTCCCGAGTCTTTTGCATTCCTTTTATATCTTGCTATTAACCCCTGTTCCTTTGTCCTTTTTGTTCACTTGGTTATTTGCTTTGTTGTGTAGTAGCTTCAAAGTTCAGTGAAATCCTGTTTGGTTTCGCTTTTGTTGCTTCCTTCATCCCTTTGTTGGTATTAGTGCAGGTGAGAAGTCAGTTGGTTCTACCAGTTTCAGTTTTTGATTATTTGTTTTTGCTTTAATTTGAAAGGCAGAAAGCAACAGATAGTTGGTTCACTCCCCTAATGGTCTCATCAGCCAGTTCTGAGCCAAGTGAAGTTAGGGGTCCAGAACACCATCAGTCTACCAGGGTGACAGGGACCCAAGCATCATTTGATGCCTCCCAGAGTGTGCATTAGCAGGAAACTTGATCCTAAGTACAAGAGCCCAGACTCAAACCAGGCATTCCAATATGGGAAGAGGCGTCTCAGTCAGCAACTTAACTGCTGTGCCCAACACCTACCACTGCACCTATTTTAAATGCGGAGTTTTATGGTATGAGATTTTCTCTTGGAGGTGTGTCCCAGGATATCAGTTGGCCAGGCTATGTTGGCTTTGGTTTCAGAGGGACATGGCACATAGATTCTTCAGCTGCAGTCAACTCCAGGGAAGCCTGTAGCTGTCTCAGTGCCATAGGTGTTGGGGTGTGTGGCATTGCTCCACCAGTTGAGATGCAGTTCTCTTGGGTGGGGCGGGTTCATTGGCAGCTCTGAGAGTGAACTACAGAGTTCATTGGCAGCTCTGAGAGTGGTTCACCTGGCTGCAGGTGTGAGGTGGTCATCCATTTCTTCAGGTTACATAAAGGTGGGCACACTGTGGCAAGTCCGTGCAGATGAGACACAGCTGGCGTGACAGTGCAGGTGGGGCTCTCCAAGTTCCGAAGGCCACAGTCTACTGGGCCCTAAAGGGTATGGCATGCTGGTCATATTTTGAGGATAACTTGGGGACCAGGATACCCCTATAGACTAGGACATGGCACTAATCAGTGTCAGATGGCTCCATGGGTGCACTGAGGAGGCCCCAGGGGCTGACCTGCCCAGGGTAGGCTGTCCATGGCTTTTAGTCTCATGCGTTAGTGGATCGATTTTATTATTTCCAAGGCCCGCTGGAGCATGATTGGGGCTTGGCAGAAGATTCCAGTAGTCTCTGAGGGCCAAGCTGCTCAGGGCAGGCCCCCTGGCTGCTTCCAGCTGCTGAAGCTGATGGGCAGGATCTCCCAGGTGTTTATCAGGGGCCTTTGTGAGCCAGGCTGCTTAAGGCAGCTGTTTCCCAGGGCCAGGGGCCAGAGAGCAGGGAGGTCTGCCTGCTTCCTGGGGACTTCAACAGAATGAGTAACTCGCGGCAGACTGCCAAGCAAGGGGTTGCATGTGACCGGGCAGCGGGAGAGCTTGGCAGGGCTGCAGAGGGGAGGCAGGGGCCTTCCACTGGCTTACGGTGGGGTGGCAGCCCGGCTGCTTCAAGGTGGGCAAGGTCTCAAGAGGACGCTGTGGGGCAGGAGCCTGGGTGGGAGAGGACACATCATTGCAGGACTCTTTCCAGGGTGGAATGAGTCCATCCTGTGGAATGGATCCCCCGCCAGCTCCCCAACTGGAATCAGGGCAGGTAAGGGCCGTAGGAGTCTCCAGATATAAATGCCTTCGGTGTGAAAGGGGACTGCTGGAGCCTCCTGTTTATCCCTCCCCCACCTTGTGAGGTCCCTGTTGGTTCAGAGTTCGTTGTGGTTGGGGAGATAGGATGGCAGACGCTTTAATGCCTAGCTCCCTTCTTCACAACGCCATGGCACATCTCCCTGCTCGGGGCCATCTTTCCCACACCCACGCTGCACCCTGGCTCTCTGCTGTAAATACTCCAGTGGAATGGCAATTGCTTCATGCTTGCATTGATGCTTTCTTGTTCTGTGGAGAGAAATGCACCAGGCACCTCAAATAAGCCATCATGCTGTTGTCGCCATCCGGATTCCCCTATCCACTTACACCACTTTTATTTTTGTCTTTTACTATCCATTTTATGTTCCCTGTTGGAAGAAACTAACAGTCAGCAAAGCAGAGATGAGTGGTAGGCATCTGACATAGCAGTTAAGATGCTGGCTGGGTTGTCTGTATTACAAGTTTGAACGTCTGGGCTCTAGAGTAGTTCTGCCCTCTACCCCAACTTCTGAGAGGCAGCAGGTGCGGGACAAGTACTTCAGTACCTGCCACCCATCTGGGAGATCTGGATTTAGAACCCAGCTCCTGGCTTTGGCTGTGGTCATTTGGAAAGTGAGCCAGCATTGATTTGGCAGATCTCTGTATTCTCTCTCTCTCTCTCTCTCTCTCTCTCGCTCTCGCTCTGTCTCTCTCTCTCTTGCTCTCGCTCTCACTCTCTCTCTCACTCTCACTCTCTCGCTCTCTCCTCTACCTATCTCTTTTTATATTTGCATTTTAAATAAATGACTTTTTTTAAAACAGAAGTTTCAATTTAAAGTACAGCCTCACAGTCTAGCCCATGACTAGTCAGCATACATATGTAAGTTCTGTATAGATGTGAACTTACATGCAAAAACAAATAATGCACACAAATTTCCTCTTCAATAATAAAGTTCCAGCCTGTGATGATAACTCAAGTTGAGAAGTTGAGTTTGTGGCTACTGCACCTGGATTTTTTTTTTTTTTCTGTTGTTGAGATCAAGAAATGTCTGAGTAGGCTGCCTGTCTACTTTATTTTAGGGGCATTGCAATTAACTACCAGTGACAGTCCTGTAGATCAAACCATTTGATACTGTGGGCCTGCTGCATGCTATGAGAAGGTTATGCCAGATCTATTGTGATTAAACCCTAATATTTGAGCCTCTAGGAGTATATCAGCGCCCTCTCCCCCACCCCTCATCCCACACTAAATTAGGGAAGCCATATTAATGGCAGCTTTTTCCCATGGTCATATCCAGCCCAGTGATACATTGACACAGAGTTTCACTAATGTATTTATCAATGTCTTGGTGAATGGAGTGTCTTCTAGGCCCTATTAGGGGTGTAATGGAGGATGGTATACAGGTCACACATGATAAATGGACTCCAACATTTCTTTCTTCCCAAGCCTCTGAGTTCCTTACAGAATTTCAATTACTGAAAAACCCAAGTTTCAATCAATTAAACAAGTAACCTGTTAGAAGCAATTCCATGTGGTGGGGCTAATTCATGAAATTCAGAATTCAGAATAAGAGCAGCTATATCAAAATGTTGTTTCTGGAGACCAAAACCACTAACGACTGCCAACAGGAGAAAGAGCCGTTGTGAAAGTGGAACAAAACAGGTAGAAGCCCGCATCTTTCCTATCCTCACGCCTTGCAGTCTCTCTTACAGTTTTTCGATTCAGAACTCAGAAGTCAGCCAACCAAAGAGAAATGCAGCTGCGGTCTCAGTCCTGCTTCAGAGAAGAGAGTTCAGTGGGGAAGAAACAGAGACAGGAGGCAACACCTGAATCAGTGGGGCATTTCCTTGAAGTAACTAAGAAAACCTCCTTACACGTTACTAAGCCGACATTAGCCATTTTCATAGTTTTGTCTTAACTATGTCTTAGGAATAGTAAACATCGTGCAAGATAAAATAAAATGGGAATTCAACTTTAACTGTTTTAACAATATCAAAATGATTTACAAAATTAAGTCTGAACAATCTATTACATCTCTGAAATGTTATCAAATGTAGACATTTTAGCATAAAGGTTCTCTTTCAGGAAAATGTTCTAAATTATTAAAAATCTGGCTCAGTACATAAAACTATCTTTTTAGTATGAGTTTAGACTATCTCATTATGAACCAATAAATATGAATATAAATAGGAAATGAAAAACCAAGAATAATATAAACCTAAAGTGGTTTAATTAATTAAGTATTCCTATTTATGCTTGTATCATAATTTGAAATAATTTATTTGGTTCCTAAGAGAATTTCATGTTCTGGGGCACTGTACTATTGTAAGGTTTGGGATGCATGAGAAGTATGAATTGGGATTTAGATGTTGTAATGTTTTTCCTAAAAACACGACACTTCTCTTCCAGTTTCCATGTGAGTCACAGCTCTCCATTTACTGCTTCCAGGTTTGGGCACCTTGTCCACTTTAGATAAGGATATATGAGAGTAGAGATGACAGGATCACCCAGAATCTTTGATAAATATCTGAATATGTCCACTAGCTGGCTTCCTTTACCCTGCCAAGCCCCAAATAAGTTGCTGCTCTTTGGCCAAGACTTCAACAATAGGAAATACATTTAGAAAGATTTGTAGCTGACCTTTAGCCTAAATTCAGTCCCAACTAATCAGCAGTTAGTATGGAAGGTGGTTAATAGATTTTGTTTTAAGACACTGAAAACTGAAAGGTTTTTTTTTTAATCTATTTTTTTTTGCTACAGCATAATTTAGCAAAATTACAGCATGATTTATCAAAAAAATGCTTTCACAAACTTTAATTACTATCATTTCATTTGGAAGTCAGAGAGGCAGAAAGACAAGAGCAAAGAGATGTTCTAACTACAGGTTCACTCTCCAAAGGCTCACAGCAGCGTGGCTGGGCCGAGTGTAAGCCAAGAACCCAGAACCCTATCCAGGTCCCCAGATGGGTAACAGGGATCCAAGCACTAGAGCCATCGCCTGCTGGCTCCCATGGTGTGCATTGGCAGGACGCTGGATCAGAAGTGGAGTACTGAGCCAGACACTCCAGCGTGGGTGCTGCTGTCCCAAAAGGCAACTTAACCATTGGCCAAACATCGCCCTGAAACTCTTGTTTTAAAATAGTAGGAAAGAGTATTAACTTGGGAAAATTTTGAGGCATCATCCAAAAAAATATGGAATTTCATTAGTTTTCCCAAAACTAACTGGCTATATACAGCCCCTTAAAAATGCAGATTTCCATATAATAGGCATTTAAAGAAAATAAATCACATGAATCCTTCAACTGCAGCAGGTCATTCATTCCCCCCCACCACCAAAAAAAAAAAAAAAAAACTTTCCCAATATCTAAAATTCACTCTTCAACCAAGAACTGTTTAATTTTATATGTAGAAAAAAAAAAAAAAACAACAAGAGGTAATTCTCTAACATAACTATGGAAAAACAAATGATGAACCAACAGCAAACTATTTAAAACTGCAGCTTTTAAGTGACATAACAGGTCACTGCATTCTGAAGTTGAGAGAAGTTAAGTAATGGGGAAGTTGGTGTCCCCCATGATAAATTATGTTTTTCACATCTTTGTCCAGCAAAAATCCCAAAACAGGACTAACACCATTTATAATTAGACGGCATACAATTGTGATGAAATCAGGCCTCTGTATGTGTGAGTAGCTGGTAGATACTTCTGTGAAGGTTATTTTGAGCAGACAGGGAAAAAACCATGGGTATTTCTTCAGGAAAAACAATGGCCCTATATATATATATATATATATATATATATATATATATATATATATATATTTTATATATATGTTTCCATATATATACACATATATATGTTATATATATATAAAACTTCCTGTTATATACATACGTATACATGTTTGTATTTACATAACTCCTCTATTTTACCACAACAGAAAAATTTTACCATAAAATACTCATAGCATAAATTTTATCATTTTAACCACTTTATGTATCAATAGGTATACTAACACTACTATGCAACTATCACCACTATTTCTCTCCAAAACATTTATGCAAATTTTCTACTGTGGTAAAAATCTCATAACACCAATTTCAGCATTTTAACCACTTCAAGGTGATTTAAGGACAATAACGTCACTGTGCAACTATCCCACCATTGACACCACTGTATCTCTAAAATATTGTCATCCTGAACTGAAACTCTGAATCCATTACCCAGTGTTTCTCCATCCCCTCTCCTAGCCCTTAGTATCCATCATTCTGTTTTCTATCTCTATAAATTTTACTATTCTCTGTATTTTATGTAAGTAGAAACATAGAATATTTGTTATTTTGCTTCTGGCTTAGCCTATTTAGCATAAAGTTTTTGAAGATCACCCCTGTCACAGGATGTGTCAAAATTTCATTCCTATCTAAAGCCAAATAGTATCCCACTGTATGTGTATAACTCATTTTTTATCCTTTCATCCTTCAAAAGATGGTTGAGTTGTTTCCATAATTTGACTACTGTGAATAAACCCGTTATAAACATTGGTGTACAGATATTTATTTCAGTCCATGCTTTTAATTCCCTAGACAACTGTAGAACTATTGACAAACAGACACAGATTTCGGAGAAGTCTGTCTGGCAATGTTCTAAATAAGTGAAAAGAAAAGTTTGTTTCAGGTTGTGACGGTCTCACAATTCCACACTAAATACAAAACAACTGGGGTCAGACGGATTCTTACACTAGTACGCCAACGCACCCTGAGCAGTCACCTGCTCATGCTCTCAGATGCTCAGCTGTGTTGGATAGTGTCCTTCTCTGTGGCTGTTTACCTAGTCAGGTTACTCTGAAACAGTTCAAGAGCCTGAACTCCATTCATTGCTGAAGAATTTCATCTTCATTTTGCGTTCTGAGAAACCATGCTCATACCATGAAGCACTGTTATTAAAAGACAATACAGGGGAAAATCTTAACTGGAGTTTGTCTCTCATCTGTCTTGCGTCTATCATATTAGAGCATAGAATCAAATATTGCTTCATCCACAGGTGACCAACAAAGAGACTTTTTTATTTAAAATATAGGGTCAGTAGAGCCTTGGCCCCATCCTCTGCCCACCCTTCCTGATCTCTGTATCCTTTTGAAGGAAATGAGTTGGTCTAGACTCTCTCAGGATATATTTTACTCCCACACAGCCTCTTGCCAATAAAAAATTTTTATGTCCTGCCTTGGGCAATCATCCCCTGTGGTTTTGGCTAAGGATTTTAGTTTAGCTTTCAGTCATGTAACTTTATATTTTTATTTGGAGACTGCTTGTTCCTCTCTCTCCCCCTCCTTTTCTTTCTTTCTCTCTCTCTCTCTCTCTCTCTCTCTCTCTCTCTCTCTCTCTCTCTC
>CM027401.1:2213936-2243412 GCA_015711505.1 Sylvilagus bachmani | reverse complement strand
TGAGAGTGCATCACGAGCTTTGTTCTTGTCGAATTCACTTATTTTTAGAAAAAGAAGAGGTAGGAGGAGAAGGAGGAGGAGGAGGAGAAGGAGACTCCAAAGTCATCTGTGACATTTTCTTTGTAAAACAAAGCCAGTTCCCTGTTAATGACAAGGCTTCTTGTAACTTGCAATGTGCCTTAGATCTGAACGTCTCTAGCTAAAAGTGTTTCCAAATTAAAATCAGTCAGTTTTGGGATGTTGATGAAATAAAACATAGGGCCAGGCTTTGTGGTACAGCCTTCAAGCTTCCACTTTTGGTGCATTCCCGTCTCCAAGTCCCACATCTGCTCCCTGCCCAACCTCCTGTTAATGCATTAGGAAGCAGCAGATATGGGTCAAGTACAGGGGTTCTTGTCACTCTGGTGGGAGACCAGGATGGAGTTCCTGGCTTCTGGCTCTGGACTGACCTGGCCCTAACTGCTGGAGTCATCTGGGGAAGTGAATCAGCAAATGGAAGGTCTGTGTGTATGTGTGGGTGGTGTATTTCTCTCTCTCTCTCTCTCCTATAGTAATGACTCTTTTTGAAAGAATTTTTAAATTATTGGAAGGACAGTGATTTAGGCAGGCAGATAGGATACAATCAATTAGGTTTGTGAGCTGGAAGACGATACCCCCTGTGTGATCTCAAGCCCCTACCCAACCCCACTTGTATGCCCAACTGCCAATCAGACTAAGTAACCACTCCCCCTCTGAGAGTAAATAAAAGGCCTGGAACACAGTGGGCACTCCCCTTGTTGCCCAAGCCTTTGGCTGCTCTCCAACTTCATGTTGCTCTGCGCTAAGCTACCTGTGGCTGCTCATAACCATATGCTTACTGCACGTGGCTCGCTCCTGACCTGCTCTCTGCTTGATATAGACCCAGCTTAGCTTCTACACCTCTCTTTCTTCCCTAAAGATAGCCCTTGCTTCCTTGCACATTTCTCTCACTGAATAAAAAGCTTAAAAACTTACCATGTTGCCTGATCTATTTGAACCAATATTCAGATTTCTTCTCGAAATACGTGGCAAGAACCCACTGAGTTATTAATATTGCAAATTATTAATCAGTTGTCTGATATCAACAGTAAGTTTTACAATTTTATGGAAAATGATGACTTTTTATTTTGGAGTTGTGGAATTAATGAGTATGGAAGAAAATGTGAGATTCAATTATATTCTTTAGCAGGTAAATCGAAATCTTTATCAGAGGACACAGAACAAAGAAGACTAAAGAAGACGGAGTGATAGAGGAAGGAAGGGGAAAAATGAAAGAGAAAGGAAGGGAAAGTAAAGAAGTGGTAGGGAAAGAGAGAGAGAATGGTCTTCCTTCCATTGGTTCACCTCCCCAGTAGCTGCTACAGCTGGCACTGCACGGATCTGAAGCCAGGAGCCAGGTGCTTCCTCCTGTTCTCCCATGCGGGTTCAGGGCCCAAGCACTTGGACCATCCTCCACTGCACTTCTGGGCCACAGCAGAGAGCTGGACTGGAAGAGGAGCAACTGGGACTAGAACCCAGTGCCCATATGTAATGCCAGGGCTGCAGGTGGAGGATTGATGAAGTGAGCCACAGCACCTGCCCCTGTTCTGTTTTCGTATCTACTGTCCTGCTAATGTTCTTAGGAAGGTGACAGATGATAACCTAGGTGCTAGGGCCCTTGCCATACACAGACTGGGACAGACTTTCTGGCTCATGGTTTCAGCCTGAACTAGCTCCGGCCATTGTGGCCATTTGGAGAGTCCATCAGACTGTAAGATTCTCTCTCTCTCTCTCTCTGTTTCTCCTTCTCTGTCACCTGAAAGTATATGCAATTAAATAATATTATATGAAAATATAATTTAAAATACAATAACAATAGCATATAGGATAAAAGACATAAATTTAATATTAGATCTGTAATGTATTAAACATAGCTATTATTTTCACAGGTGCATGTTTAAATATATCACTACTGTATCTAATAATGATATTGTTTATTAAAAATTTAATTACCTGAAATGTTTTCCACTTGAAAAACATAAATTATTAACTATTGCTGTGCAATAATAACCCATATCCTTAAGTTACACAGCATATTAAAATAACTGTGTTTTGAATGCCTTAAGTTTACAAATTCCAGATCAGTAAGCTCACCCTCATGAAGTTCACTTTACATTTAGCACAATCAGGAAGGCTGCAGAAGGCTGTCAGGGGCATACAGGAAGGATGTCTGTCTAAGGACTTTGTTGCATTTCAATGTCTTATAATTAGACATGTGTCATGTCCCTTCTAAGACCTATCAAAACATGCTGTGCCTCTTTTTCTTGTTGTCTTTTCTTCCCTTTTCAGTTTGACAAAATTGACTGAAAGGAAAGTTGAGTAAAGGGACATGTTTTTTACTTCAGCTAGTACAAAAATAGAACAGTGCAGAGAAGGCAAGAGGTGAGTGGTGGGTAAATACTTGCCTGATGCATGACATTGACCCGGCAATGAAGCTGCATTTGCATGATGGATTTGCCTGGGACTAGGAAGGACAGCTTCCTAATTTCAGCTACCAGTATCTTTCAGGTTTACGTAGCT
Source organism: Sylvilagus bachmani (assembly GCA_015711505.1). NCBI lineage: Eukaryota > Metazoa > Chordata > Mammalia > Lagomorpha > Leporidae > Sylvilagus > Sylvilagus bachmani. Next base: position 2,240,835 of record CM027401.1, on the reverse strand, counting down.
CAGTCTGGCCATTTCTAAGTACAGTCACATTAGCTTAAGTCGGTATTGATATGGAACAATAGTTGTAGAGTCAGAATGGATTGCTATGTGTAAATAGGAAAAATAAATGTGTGAGAATCTAGTGAGGCTTTTGGGTTTTACTCTCTTCTGAATCATTTTAAATCCTTATATCAAGAAATGCTTAATAGTTAGGTAATGAGTACAAATAGTGTATGTGTGTATGTGTGTTACTTCATGAAAAGTAACCACGATTATGAGTTGACTTTCTATAGATTTCACACTGTTACACAGATACTGAGAAAACTGAGTGAACAAGCATTAAAACTCAAAGCTCTCTATGTTCTCAAATAGTGGCAATGATACACACACACACATACCTGCATGAACACAGCTTGACCACACAAATCATTAATATGTATTCCTGCTTTTCTAGTTCTTCTAAGAAAAATTTCCTTACTCCCTTTGAGTTCTACCATTTGCCAAGAGGAAAGATGTTTGATTTACTCCATATTGTCTATATATATTTCTTATACTCCTATATCATTGCATAATTTCTATGGTTGAGGTACATGGTGTGAGATGCTATATTTGTAATAATTAATTCAATAATCAATATATTATTCTTTGTAAGTACTATAAAGGATACCCTGAGGTTTGCACATAAGAGACAAAAAATTTCAAGTGTAAAACACATTGCAACACTTGTAGTGCTCAAAGAAAGATTATATAATATATGCTATCAAGTTGACATTAAATGAAAACTTTTGAATTATATGTTGCCTAATAATCATCTTTAAATATTTATTAGAATCTTATTTGTTTACACATTCATGTTAGAAATATATACTAGACATTGCAACAGCTTTTTAAAACAATGCTATATTGTATAGTACACAGAAGAGACAATATTTAGCTATTTAACTGGAGTAAATATGTAATAAAATATATACTTTCAATTACTGTTTCCTGAAATTATATAGAAAACAAGCCACTTCTCAATATTCATTTTTAATTAGAATGAACAGGAAGTGACTTCTTTTATAGGGTTCTGTTTTTATCAATGTGTTCTACCCATATGGGTTAAATGCATGTATTAACATACCATAGTCTGTCATTTATATGGATGCCCAGTCATATTTTCAAGTTATCTGAAAGTTTGCTAACAGTAATCTTAAGGCATCTTTACAATCTTAAGAACAATTCTAATAATCTCTTATTTTGATTGTGGCACAAGTGTTAGTCTGGGATAGGCAAAGGTGAGGAATAAAAATGGACTCTGGTATGAAGGGGAAGAATTTAGTGGCACTCACATTTAGAGGGGATAGATGATCACATACAAGAATACCACATATTGGGGGCCAGTGCAGTGGTGCAGCAGGTTAACACCCTGGCCTGAAGTGCCAGCATCCCATATGGATGCTGATTCTAGTCCCGGCTGCTCCTCTTCCAATCCAGCTCTCTGCTGTGGCTTTGGAGAGCAGTAGAGGATGGCCCAAGTCCTTGGGCCCCTGCACCCACATGGGAGACCCAGAAGAAGCTCTGGCTCCTGGGTTCGGATTGGCACAGCTCCAGCCATTGTGGCCATCTGGGGAGTAAACCAGCAGATAGAGGACCTCTCTCTCTGTCTCTACCTCTCTCCGTAACTGTCTTTTAAATAAATTAAATAAATCTTTTTTTAAAAAAAAGAATATCACATATTGATTCTCTGTTCGGAATCAATATGATTCTTAAAGTTTGGAACAAACTTTGGAAGTTTGTTGAGGATGACTGAATATATATATTCTGAGTCTTGTATATAAGTATATATATATATATACACACACATATACACACATGCACACACATGCATGCATGTATCTGTGAATTTCTGTGCATATTTGGTATATACATACATGAGTTACATAATTGCTATTTGTGAGTGTGAGTATATATATACATATGCACTCTAGAATATTAATTTTGATATGCTACTATATAAAAGTGTGAAGCTGAATTTTGAAAAGATGTACCTCTCACACATTTAATATTGTTTACAAATAAGAGACAAGTTCAAAAATACAAAAATAAACAAACTCAACAGTGAAAAAGAGAAGCAAGCAAGCCAGGGGCTGAGCTGGCTGGAGAAGTCTTCGTTATTGTAGTCAGAGAGCACCCTACAGCTTTAAGGGAAAAGTCAAAGCTGAAGATGAGTGTTGAGGTAAGCCTAGTCCTGGAGAAAACATGTTCAGAAGCCAAGGCAAAAGTGAAAAGACACGTGAAGTGCATATCAAAGCACAAATCAGAGAATAAAGTGAAGCAAGTAAGAAAAACTTTGAGACAACTGCAATGAGAGAACGGAATGCAGCCCAAGCTAAGTACCTCCCTCCCAAAGATTGATTGATTTTAGAGAGAGAGAGAGAAAGAGAGAGAGAGGGAGAATCTTCTATCTTCTGGTTCACTGCCCAAATGGCTACAATGGCCAGAGCTGGCCAACCAAGAGCTTCTTCCCAGTCTCCCACGTGGGTGCAGGGGCCCAAGTCTTTGGGCCATCTTCCACTACTTTCTTGGGCACACTAGCAGGGACCTTGATCAGAAGTGGAGCACGGGACTGGAACTGGTGTCTACATTGTTAGGAAACTGGCGCAGTTTTAGCCAAGTGGCCTCATGGCCCAGCTACCTGAGCCAGGCTCCACCCCCATCCTAATGGGATTCGCTGCTCCTGCTTCCCTGCCTGCCCTCGGGCAAAGTTTTAAAAGGGCCTGTTCCGGAACAAGTGTTCTCTTGGCTCTTCTTTCCTGCGCTCTCTTGGTTCTTCTCTCTAGCCTCCTCTTCTGGTCTCTTGGTTCTCTCTCTCTTGGTTCCTCTCATCTCTCTCCTCTCTTCCCTCCTTGCTAGCTCCTCTCCTCTCTGTTTCTCTCTTATTCTCTCTTTCCCTTCACCGCCCCCTCACTCCGGTCTGTAGGGTGTTCCCCAGTAAACCCTTTCCCTTACTCCGGTGTTTGGTGTGTTTTGTGATGGCTAACATTAATATATAACATACATGGGATGCTGGTGCCAGCAACAGCTTAACCATCTGCAACACAGCTCTGGCCCCACTAAGCTCCCCTTAAACAAATGGCTACAGGTTTTTGTGTTTAATCACCAATAATGGTTTGCATATCTATGCAGTAAAATCTGATGTTCTGATCATGTATACATTGTGTATTGATCAAATCTGGAAAATTGGAATATCTACCTCCTTAAGTACCCATCATTTCTTTGTAATGAAAACATGAAAAATATTCTTCTGTAGCTGTTGTGAAATCAGTAATGCATTATTGCTGAGTATGGTCATCCTACTGTGCAACAGAACAGTGGACTTTATGTCTTCTAGCTAATCCTATAGAGGGTATTTCCTGGCTGAAGTTTGGAGGACCCTGGGCCCTTTATGTTGCTAATTGGCTAACCAAAAGGACAGGTGAAGCTTTCTCATCTGTAAGTTAGAGAGAGCTTTGCAACTTTTTAGAAATGCAGCCACCTAAAATAGGCCCCTATCCTTCCTTAGAAGCTTGGGATATTATTCTCCTTGAGACTTTTCATTCAAAGGAGTGACTTACAAGACCTTGAATAGACAATGCTTGGTTGTAAAATCTCACAAGTGTTGTTAAAAAATTCACATCTCAAAGGATAAAGAAAGCCTTTGCAATTACAAGTGGTCTTACAGAGTTGCTCCAAAGGAAAAGATGTTGGGGGCTCAGGGACAAGAGGCCTGTCTACAGTCTGGTCAACCCTGAGAAAGGAGCAGTCCTGTTCTCTGCTCCGAAACAGTGCTACATGTGTGCATATGGTCAATGATTGCTCATGTTGAGTGCCTGCTCCAAGCCATGTTCTGAGCTAGGTATCAGGGATTCACAATATTTCCAAAGGAATAAACATGTTTCCAGGAGCAAGTGCTATAGTCTATGTGTAGACAAGATTTACCAATGCCTATGTTCATATGTGTATGTATATGCAATGCTATCTCAGTTTAGAGTGGTCAGCACCATTGCCAATTCCAAAAACCGGACTCTGTCCTTTATCTCCATTTTCTCCTCACAAGGTTTAATTGACTATGTTACAAATCTCTTACTATTTTTTATATTTTTGATGCTAAACAAAAATATGAAAATCATATGAGGATTCTATACCATTTACCTCATGTAAGGGCACTCCAAAAAGTTCATGGAAAATGGAATAAAAAGATAAGTTCATTTTAATGCAAAAAATTTGAAAATCCACACACAATTAATGTTAGCCGTCGCAAAACACACCAAACACCGGAGTAAGGGAAAGGGTTTATTGGGGAACACCCAACACACCAGAGTGAAGGGGCGGCGAAGGAAAAAGAGAGAAAGTATAAGAGAGAGAGCCAGAGGAGAGGAGCTAGTGAGGAGAGGAGAGGAGAGGAGAGGTGAGGAGAGGAGAGGAGAGGAGAGGTGAGGAGAGGAGAGGAGAGGAGAGGAGAGGAGAGGAGAGGAGAGGAGAGCAGAGCAGAGCAGAGCAGAGCAGAGCAGGAGAGGAGTGCTAAGACAGCAGAACCAAGAAAGAAGAGCCAAGAGAGAAGAATCAACAGACCAGAGGAGGCTAGAGAGAGGAACCAAGAGAGAGCCCTGTGTTCAGGAACAGGCCCTTTTAAAATGTTGCCGGTGGGCAGGCAGGGAAGCAGGAACAGCAGATCCCACTAGGATGGGGGTGGAGCCTGGCTCAGGTAGCTGGGCCAGGCCTCAACCTGCCTAAAACTGCGCCAGTCTCCTAACATTCCCCACCCCAAGAAAGATCTACCAATGCCTGAAATATTTATTTCTGTGACGTTGCTAATATACTTGTGGTAAAAAAAAATGGATTACTTTCTAACAGCTAACCTTTCTCCATAAAAAATCATGCTAGGTAATAAATCCAAAACAAAGCAAATGATAATGAGTCATAAGGAAATAATGGAAATTGTGCCTTTTAAAACCTAAATTATAGAATCATTTCATCTAAAATATACAAATTAATGAAATTTAGGTGAAAATTACAGGAATAAATGAATTCTGGTTATTCATATTTAAAATCACTCTCACCTCTTTGCTCATTTCAAGCATTGCTTTTCGGCACAGAAATATATAAATATATAAACTCAACCCTGAAGAAATCTCAAAGGATTGCAAATTCTTAAGAACTGACTCTTGAAATGAACTAAGGCCATGTGTAATGGGAAATGCTTTTATAAGTGGGATACCTATAAACACAGTGCTGAAGACTTCATATTAGTGAAATATGCAACAATGGCAATTTTTTGTACTTAGAACAATAACTTTTTTTCAGAAAAGCAGTTATTTTCTCATTGAAACTGTTCAGAAGCAGACCAATGTTTATTTAGTTTTATTGTTATTTTCAACTTCTCCATAAATGGTGGACTTCCCTCTACCTCCATCCAGGGATGAACACTGCTCCATTATTTCTCCCTCTTCTCAAGGAGGGCAGGGGGTCCTCACATTAAAATTATTGAAGTGTAAGGTTTTTCCTTTCTGAGAATTATTCTGATATTAGTCCAATGTTAAACTTGCTGAAAAATCATTGACATTACTCCTTATCCAAAATTAAGCACTTAAGACACACTGATTTATTTTTTATTCAGCATTACCCTTTTACTTCTCTATTAAAAACGGACAACATCTGTTTATCTTTGCTGTTGATTTTTTCTATATAAAGCCTGCTTTATCCACCTAAGTTCCTGGGTATAGCATGCTGATTTCCACCTGTATGATGTGGATTCTCAGAAAATTGTGCTCAGTTCTGATTATCTCCTTTCTTTAAGGTGAGCTCAACTGCTTCTTTTTTTTCCATTAAATTGGCTCTAATTACATCAGCCTTTAGTATTCTAAATTTTACTTTGAAGTATTATAATCAACTTTTATTTTATTTGATGGGGAAAAGTTGGAAGCATTTCCACTGAGATCTGGTAACAGACAGGGATGCCCACTCTCACCACTGCTATTCAATATAGTGCTGGAAGTCTTAGCCAGAGCTATTAGGCAAGAAAAAGAAATTAAAGGGATACAAATTGGGAAGGAAGAACTCAAACTATCCCTCTTTGCAGATGATATGATTCTTTAGTTAAGGGACCCAAAGAACTCTACTAAGAGACTATTGGAACTCATAGAAGAGTTTGGCAAAGTAGCAGGATATAAAATCAATGCACAAAAATCAACAGCCTTTGTATATATAGACAATGCCACGGCTGAGGAAGAACTTCTAAGATCAATCCCACTCACAATAGCTACAAAAACAATCAAATACCTTGGAATAAACTTAACCAAGGAAGTTAAAGATCTCTATGATGAAAAGTACACAACGTTAAAGAAAGAAATAGAAGAGGATACCCAAAAATGGAGAAATCTTCCATGCTCATGGATTGGAAGAATCAAATATCATCAAAATGTCCATTCTCCCAAAAGCAATTTATACATTCAATGCAATACCAATCAAGATATCGAAGACATTGTTCTCAGATCTGGAAAAAATGATGTTGAAATTCATATGAAGACACAGGAGACCTCGAATAGCTAAAGCAATCTTGTACAACAAAAACAAAGCTGGAGGCATCACAATACCAGATTTTAGGACATACTACAGGGCAGTTGTTATCAAAACAGCATGGTACTGGTACAGAAACAGATGGATAGACCAGTGGAACAGAATAGAAACTCCAGAAATCAATCCAAATATCTACAGCCAACTTATATTTGATTAAGGATCCAAAACCAATCCCTGGAGTAAGGACAGTCTATTCAATAAAGGGTGCTGGGAAAATTGGATTTCCACGTGCAGAATCATGAAGCAAGACCTCTACCTTTCACCTTACACAAAAATTCACTCAACATGATTTAAAGACTTAAATCTATGACCCAACACCAGCAAATTATTAGAGAGCATTGGAGATACCCTGTAAGATATAGGTACCGGCAAAGACTTCTTGGAAAATACCCCAGAAGCACAGGCAGTGATAGCCAAAATTAACTATTGGGATTGCATCAAATTGAGAAGTTTCTGTACTTCAAAATAAACAGGAGAGTGAAGAGGCAAGGGACAGAATGGGAAAAAATATTTGCAAACTATGCAACAGATAAAGCCTTGATAACCAGAATCTACAAAGAAATCAAGAAACTCCACAACATCAAAACAAACAACCCACTTAAGAGATGGGCCAAGGACCTCAATAGACATTTTTCCAAAGAGGAAATCCAAATGGCCAACAGACACATGAAAAAATGTTCAAGATCACTAGCAATCACGGAAATGCAAATCAAAACCACAATGAGGTTTCACCTCACCCCAGCTGGAATGGATCACATTCAGAAATCTACCAAAAATAGATGCTGGAGAGGATGTGGGGAGAAAGGGACACTAACACACTGTTGGTGGGAATGCAAACTGGTGAAGCCACTATGGAAGTCAGTCTGGAGATTCCTCAGAAACCTGAATATAACCCTACCATACAACCCAGCCATCCCACTCCTTGGAATTTACCCAAAGGAAATTAAATTGGCAAACAAAAAAGTCGTCTGCACATTAATGCTTCCTGCAGCTCAATTCACAATAGCTAAGACCTGGAACCAACCCAAATGCCCATCAACAGTAGACTGGATAAAGAAATTATGGGATATGTACTCTATAGAATACTATACAGCAATCAAAAACAATGAAACCTGGTCATTTGCAACAAGATGGAGGAATCTGGAAAACATCATGCTGAGTGAAATAAGCGAGTCCCAAAGGGACAAATATTATATGTTTTCCCTGATCAGCGACAACTAACTGAGCACCAAAGGGGAAACCTGTTGAAGTGAAATGGACACTATGAGAAACAATGACTTGATCAGCTCTAGTACTGACTGTTGTTGGACAATGTAATACTTTATCCATATTAGTATTTTTTGTTCTAGTACTAGTGGTTGAATAATTAACACACAATTATTCTTAGGTGTTTAAATTTTAACTGAAAAGTGATCCTTTCTAAATATGAGTGGGGAAAAAGAGAGGGAGGAGATGTACAATTTGGGACATGCTCAATCGGACTTGCCCCAAATGGTGGAGTTAGAAACATGCCAGGGGATTCCAATACAATCCCATCAAGGTGGCATGTACCAAGGCCATCTCACTAGTCCAAGTGATCAACTTCAGTTCACAATTGATCACACTGATAGGTCTAAGAGTCAAAGGGATCACACAAACAAGATTAGTGTCTGCTAATACTAACTGATAGCATCGAAAAGGGAGAGAACGATCCATCATGGGAAGCGAGATACACAGCAGACTCATAGAATGGCAGATGTCCTAAATAGCACTCTGGCCTCAGAATCAGCCCTTAAGGCATTCGGATCTGGCTGAAGAGCCCATGAGAGTATTTTATGCATGGAAATCCAAGACACTCTAAAAAAAAAGAAAAAGAAAAAGAAGAAGACCTAAATGAAAGATCTCTGCAAGTGAGATCCCAGTGGAAAGAACAGGGCCATCAAAGAAGGAGATAACTTTCTCTGAAGGGAGGAGAGAACTTCCACTTTGACTATGACCCTATCGGAATAAGACTGAAATCGGTGAACCCTAAAGGCTTCCATAGCCTTGGCAACTCCTGACTAGAGCCTAGGGAGATTACTGACGCCATAAACAAAAGTGTCAAAATGTTACATCAACAACAGGAGTCACTGTGTACTTACGTCTCATGTGGGATCTGTCCTTAGTGTTGTCCAATGTGAAGTAATGCTATAACTAGTACTGAAACAGTATTTTATACTTTGTGTTTCTGTGTGGGTGCAAACAGATGAAATCTTTACTTAGTCTATACTGAATCGATCTTCTGTATATAAAGATAATTGAAAATAAAAAAAAAAACTGTGCTAAATTTGAAATAGCATGGAAATTTAATCAATTTTTTAAAAACTATCATGTAGGATCTCTGTCCTTAATGTGCTGTACATTGTGATTTAATACTATAACTAGTACTCCAACAGTATTTTTCACTTTGTGTTTCTTTGTGAGGACAAACTGTTGAAATCTTTGCTTAATATGTACTAAACTGATCTTCTGTATACAAAGAGAATTGAAAATGAATCTTGATGTGAATGGAAGGGGAGAGGGAGCGGGAAAGGGGAGGGGTGCGGGTGGGAGGGAAGTTATGGGGGGGAAGCCATTGTAATACATAAGCTGTACTTTGGAAATTTATATTCATTAAATAAAAGTTTTAAAAAAACATAATGAAATTACTGTGTACAGGAACTATGTAACTATTACAAGTCCCAAGAAATTATAGTTACATTTACACCACCAAAAAAGCATATAGTAATATCTTTAAGGTTCACAGAAATTTACATGTGGGGCTGAGAGCCGCCAATTATGAAGTTGTACTATCTACTACCAGTTAACTAATGATAATTTTCCACATTGATTTCTGGGTCTAGACCAAATTGCCTTTTTATACAGATTTTTGAAAAAGGATTTTTTAAAAAAAATTTTTTTAGAAGAGATTTCTCCAAAATTAATAATAATGAATATCTAGATCTCTGATATTTGAAATCTTTCTTACAATCACAAAGCTCTTTTTGAACCAAGTAACAACATCTATTTCCTTTAGCCAGAATGAATTTGAAATTCCCTTATGCTCTTTTAAGAAAAGTGAAATTTCCCAACCAATGATACTAATTTTGTTTAGAGCATTTTACAATGATATTATGCAAAAGACAGGCCCAAATCAGGGAACAAGAAAGAGCTTTAAGTCATAAATGCTTATCTTAATGTTTAAAGGTCTTTCAGGCAGAACTTATTTCACCTATTTGGATGAAACTAATTCTCAACAACACCACTTAAATGAGGGATTTCTCTGTTTAATAGTCTCCTGGCATAATACATTGGTGCTCAAAAGATTCAAAAGAACAAGTATCCTTCTGAAATGCTCAAGATGTTACCATAAAGATTTCAGATAATGGAAAACACCAAAATGACTGCTAAAGAATAACTAAAGAATTAATGCCATATCTCCACTTTGCAAGGTTAGGTATTAACTCGTCTTTCCTTTCTGAAATCAGCAAAGCTACAAAGAAGCACATGGTAGAGCTGAGAGCAAGGAATCAGCCATTGACCCATTCTTAGATATCCTTTACTGCTTTTCGTAATTATGTCAGTTTGTCTAAAATTAGTGGAGATTCATATGGAAATAATAGCAATGGGTATTGCCTGAATTTGCTCTACTATTTATATTATTATTTTGACAAATAAATCTGACATTTTAAAATCTCCATGTTTGTAATTTAGCCATATTTTCAACGAGTTATCATGTGACCGGTGTCAAAATCATAATAATAAGCAAACTAGGATGAATTCCAGCTTTGTTTTTGTATATATCCATTGATAAATACACAGCACACAAATTATCCACTTTTTTTTTTTTAGAATTCTCCAGTGATTACAGGATTTCTTCAAAAGTGTGCATGCGTGTGATTAGAAAACTTTCAACATGAGAGTTTGAGTCTGATCCTCGCTCTTACTAATTTCCATGTTATGACCCTTCTCAAAGAAGTTCCTTGAAGAGGGCTTCCCTCTGACAAGCAGGTGATGTCCATTGTTAAAAGTTCTCTGGGAGGCCAGAGCCACGGCTCACTAGGCTAATCCTCCGCCTTGCTGCGCCGGCACACCAGGTTCTAGTCCCGGTTGGGGCGCCAGATTCTGTCCCGGTTGCCCCTCTTCCAGTCCAGCTCTCTGCTGTGGCCCGGGAAGGCAGTGGAAGATGGCCCAGGTGCTTGGGCCCTGCATCTGCATGAGAGACCAGGAGGAAGCACCTGGCTCCTGGCTGCAGATTGGAGCAGCGCTGGCTGTAGCAGCCATTTTGGGGGTGAACCAACAGAAGGAAGACCTTTCTCTCTCTCAGTCTCACTATCTGTAACTCTGCCTGTCAAAAAAAAAAAAGTTATCTGGGTAAAGCCACCACCTGCAAACCTGGCATCCCATGTGGGCACTCGTTTAAGTCCAGGCTGCCCCACTTCCAATGTATTTCCCTGCTAATGTGCCTGAGAAAGCAGCAGAAGATGACCTGGATGCTTAGGTCCCTGTATCCATATGGGAGACCCTGAAGAAGCTCCTGGATCCTGGCTTTGGATAGGCCCAGCTCTGGATGTTAAGGTCATCTGGGGAGTGAAGTAGCAGACGGAAGACCTCTTTCTCTCTCTCTCTCTCTCCTCTCTCTCCTCTCTCTCCTCTCAAGCTATCTTTCAGGTAAAATAAATAGAACTTTTAAATAAGTTCAATATTTATACTGGCGATACTTAGTCCTTGGAGTGCTAGAATGTTGTCTTGCTCACAGATGTAATAAGCATGAGCTGCCCTAATCTATGTCCCATGCACTGCTCTAGATGTATCAAGCACCTCACTGAATTATTCAGTCAATACCTATGTTGGGTGCTGGCTCTTTTCCTCCACACAGAGCCTTTCAATTATTCTCAAGTAAACAGATCCTTCAGTTTATGGGCCTGTGTCCCCTAAGGAGACTCAGGGTAATAGGTTGGGAGTTTTTCCATCTTGACATTTTACTACTCTAGTATAGGCGGTTTTAGCAGCTCTCAACATCAATTTCTGTAGCTTTACACACTATTAATCCTTTTTTTAAAAAGAAAAGATTGCATTTATTTATTTGAGAGAATGAGTTACAGAGAGAGAGAAGGAGAAACAGACAGAAAGATCTTCCGTCTGCTCAAGTCACATGCAGAGAGCTGAATGGGAAGAGAAGCAGCCAGGAGATGAGGCAGCACCCATGTGGGATGACCGCGCCACAGCAGAGGCTTAGCCTACTAAGCCACAGCACTGGCCCCAACTATTACTGCTTTATTCATCTGCGGGTTCCACTTGCCATCAGTGTGAACTGAAACAAACAGGGTGAGTATGCAGTTCTCCTGCGAGGGCCTCCCTGCTCAGGAATTTCATTTTCCCTGATGCTGGCTGCACCTGCTCCCTTCCGGTGCCCTTCCATCCTGATAGCTCTTTGCAGTCAGCCTGGAGTTTACTACAGACTGCTCTGCCGTAGTCTGGAGTCACCATTTCACACATTGCTATTTCCCATAAAAGTTTCTTAACTCACCTGATTTCTCATAGATACTTTTGTCTCAATAGAGAAAAACTCGCCAGATCAGTTATTCCTTGGCTAAAATTGTTATCTACCTTTGTTCTTTACCACGACTATTTTCCTTACCAAGTTATATTTAATAAATAGTAAAACATAAGTATCAATTTGTGCTTGGTTGATTCAGAAGTCTTTCTTCCTACTTGATATGCAAAATAAAGTGTTCTATTATTACCACATGCCAAAAAAATAATGATTTTCTATTCTATTTTAAATTTTTATTTGTAAAAAGGGAACAAACTTCATGTACTTCATATACATGGTTTTAAGAGCATCACGATATTTCCTACCCTACCTTCCTTCCCTCCCTCTCTCCTACCATCTCTCTTTTCGTATTTTTCTTTTAATCTTTTATACTGACATACTTTCAATATTTTTAATCACAAGCTTAACTACCCACTAAACCCAGAATTCAACAAGTAGTAAGTATAAAAACCATTCTAAAGTTTAATCCAGACTGGTAAGCTCTATCAAATTTCAGGGGTGTTAACAACTTAGGTGCTATGGACTAATAAATTCACCAAGCCCCATGAGCAAATTTTAGTTTTCTGACAATAAAATTAACTTTTAAATCCTGTTCCAAATAGCCAAGATTTCTTCTTTCAAAACAACCTGACAAAGAAAACAAAAGTATATTGATCATTTGACTTTTCTCGGTATTGAACTTTATTTTAAATTAGCTCACTGGCTATTTTTAGATGAGTCTCCTTTTGCTTAATGACTGATGCTCTTGCTTATTCTGATTTCAACTACATTAAATTTGATTTATTTTAACTTTTAAGTGTCAAATTCTTGTCTATTTAGTTTATAGAATGATAATCTATTCCTTTTAGTCTTAAACACAATTTCTTTTTTTTTTTAAAGATTTTATTGCCCGGTGCCATGGCTCACGTGGCTAATCCTCCGCCTGCGGCGCCAGCACCCCAGGTTCTAGTCCCGGTTGTGGCACCAGATTCTGTCCTGGTTGCTCCTCTTCCAGTCCAGCTCTCTGCTGTGGCCCTGGAAGGCAGTGGAGGATGGCCCAATTCTTTGGACCTTGCACCTGCATGGGAGACCTGGCCCCTCAGATCGGCATAGTGCGCTGGCTGTAGCAGCCATTTAGGGGGTGAACCAATGGAAGGAAGACTTTTCTCTCTTTCTCTCTCACTGTCTAACTCTGCCTGTCAAAAAAAAAAAAAGATTTTATTTATTTATTTGAAAGTCAGAGTTACACAGAGAGAGGAGAGGCAGAGAGACAGAGAGAGAGAGAGAGAGACAGAGACAGAGAGAGAGAGAGAGAGAGAGAGAGAGAGAGGTCTTCCATCTACTGATTCACTCTCCAATTGGCTGCAACAGCAGGAGCTATGCCTATCCAAAGCCAGGAGCCAGGAGCTTCCTCTGGGTATCCCACTTGCATGCAGGGGCCCAAAGACTTGGGCCATCCTCCACTGTTCTCCCAGGCCATAACAGAGAGCTGGATGGGAAGTGGAGCAGCCGGGCCTCGAACCAGTGGCTATATGGGATGCCGGCGCTTCAGGCCAGGGCGTTAACCCACTGTGTCACAGCACCGGCCCCTTGAACACAATTTCTAAAGTGAACAGGTGTATCTCAGATTTTACATACAGTTTTACTGTTGATACAGCTATGCTCTGATGCCCATCTACTGAACATCTGTCACCTGAATTTCAAATTTTGGGGGATTTGGATGCAAATAATTCTCTTAGCTCACCAAAATATCATTCAGAAGAAACATGGTCTTCCCCATATGTGTTTTTTCAATATGAGAAGAATATGTTTTGCCGAAGCTGATTTATTTACTCTGTTTCATTTTATTTATTTTTAGATACAGAAAGAGAGAGTACGCTCATTCTCTGGTTGACTCCACAAATTCCTGCCACTGCTGGGGCTGGGCCCAGATCGAAGCTGGGAGACAGGATTCACCCATGACTTCACGTGAGTGCTAAGAAGGCAATCATAGGAGCCATTACGCTGCCTCCCAGGGTGTTCATTGGTGGAAGCTGGAGTGAAGGCCCAGAATTAGGAGACAGGGTTGAATTCAGGCACTCTGATGGTGACACAAGTATCTCAATAGGCTGACTGCCCACTGCAATCAAGCTAATTTGTAATTCCATGTAAATATGAACTCAGTAGAAAGTATGTGACAATCCTTGGGTTTGTTTTGCAGTTCTCTTCATTCTATTTCTATCTTCCTCCTTGCTTAACTTCCACCATGGGTATTATAGAACAAGTTGAGAATGAAACTTTCCATGCTTTCAAAATTGATCCTCCTTTGGGGCTGTACTCACTACCATTTGGACTCTAAAAAAAACAAGATGCAAGATGGAAAGAATATTTTCTGCTACTTAGTAAGGACTTGCTGGTGTCTACGATGCTTCACAAGCAACAGCGTATCAACAGACATGCATGTATTGTTTGCCTACAAATGTATGCAGTTTAGTGTATATTCATATTTATTCCACAAAAAAGAGGATATGTCCTAATCAGAGTCATAGTCTGAGGAAAATAAAATAGCATCAAAATCAAACTTTCCCGAATGGGAGGACAGGAGCTTCGAGTACGTGAAGGCAATGCTTTTCAGGCCACAGCAAAGATTTCGGCTTTTATTCTGAAACTCAATATGTGCAGCAGGACTTTAAGCAAGTGAAAAACATGACCTGATTTATGTGTTTTAAAATGTCATTATGGGAGCTGTGAAGAGATTAGATTGCAATGGATCAAGAGTGCCATCGGAGGCCAGGTAGAAAGGTATTGGATTCAGGTGGGTGGGATGATATTGACAAAAAGTAAAAGGTAACCATGGAAAAGGAATGAAATATACACGTGATATAACTTTTGCATTTAGGCCCCCAAAATGTGTGATAAATTGGGTCTGATAAGTTGAATAACAATGGTTGATAGATCACTTCTGATATCAGTATTTTTCTCCTAAGCAACTGGAAATGGGAACTGCTTGCATTCAGGATATATAAGCTCCTGGCCAGTTTCCACACATTCCCTCTGGAGCCGGTACCTGCATGGAGAACGACTGCTACAGATTTTCTACCTCATTAGAAAAGTGATGGGCTTTCACATTATTAAACAGTCTTGGCCTTAGATAAGGAACATACGCTGCAATCAGTGTCGCCCAGAGAGTGCCTGGAACAACTGCTCCAAATTTTGGTCACAAAATACGTTTCAGAATCAGTCTTGTGCTTCCCGTGTCTGAGGCACTACTGTCCTCTGGTTATCCCTCCATCTTCCAGGATTCTTATCAGAAAAACACTCAGAGGTTTCTATCTTGCCTTGGAGCAACTGAAGTTTGTATTTCAAGATTCTTATGTAGTTATTGACATGGTGTATCTTCTTGCTCTTTCAGACAAATCGGGGCACGAAGAAGTGATAAATGTGCAATCTGGGATTTGGAGTAGGTAAATGTATTTACCACCCATTTTTGATTGGTTCCATCTTGAAATTTCAGTTCAGGAAGTATATCAGAATTATGTTTAAAGTTTTTGCTATTATTATCTGTTTAATTAAAAGACAATAATTTTATACCCCAAACATCAAATATTCTACCTCCACTTTAAAGAATAGTTTTCAAGACAGTCTATGCCTCACAACCAAGCAGAGTTTTACAAAGCACATGTGTGCCTGGCGCTTTTCAACTGTGCAGATTCAGAGCGACAGGGCAGCGCATCTAGACCACTGTATTTATTCTGTAAATGACTCTGTTGGACAGCTGGATCTGAGATGCACTACTCCAGGATGGTCTACCCTCCCACTTGTAGACTTATTTTATGTAATGAGTGACGTCACCCATGAGCTCATGTTGCAAATATGATCAATGTGAGATAGAATCTAAGTTATATGAATTATCTATGAATTTGGATGATTTACATGCAGTCATTCCTAATGACATACAATGGAGGATAATCATTCCTCTCTGTGCAAGCTACATGGCTGCATCGTGAATCAGCATTTAGTGTCAAAATTCTGCCTCAGCAGTAGCTGAGCTAACACAAGTCCTAATGCTTCAGAAATAGTTTCCAAGTTTTCCCTGGTAACATGAGGGTACTTCAGAAGGTACATGGAAAATGGGATCAAAAGATAAGTTTATCTGGTGACAAAAATTTTGAAATTTTTTTTGTGTAATACAAATTTTCTATGAACTAAAAGTTTTTATACCAAGATGAATGTTAAATTTGTTTAAAAATGTATTTATTAGAGAGCGAGAGAGAGCGTGCACTCATGGTCTCATGTGCTGGTGTACCCTCTAAATGCCCACTGAGGACTGGGACCAAAGCTGGGAGCTGGGAACTCACTGCAGGTCACCAGGTGGCATGGACTCAGTTTCTTGAGCTCTCAGTGCTACTTCCCAGGGTCCTCATTAGGAAGAATCTAGAGTCAGGGGCCAATGCTGAACCTCAAACCCGGGCTTTCTGAAATGGGAACACACAGGTCCTAACCAGCAGCTAAGGTCATATGCCTGCATCCAACTCGTTTTCAGTTGCACTTTTCATGAACTCTTTGGAGTACTCTCGTATTACCCAACCTTGCCCAAAGGTCAAATCATTTATGACTAAGTCATCAGTCATTTATCTAGTACTAAAATGTGTCTTTGGGGATTAAATGGCCAGTTGGTAATTTTATAGTTTATTATGTGATAAGAATCTCAGTATTACACTAATATTTTCATGCTTGTTACACAAGTGTATCTGTTTAATATATAAATTAGAAATATACTTTAACAATAATATATTTATAGTATTTAAAGAACTGGAAAATAAGAGCTCATAGGCTCTAAATATAAAGAAAAAATAAGGAAACAGAAAAGCTAATTGTCTGATCTGATTAGTTGAAGACATTTACAAATGTTGAAATATTCACTGTACCCCATAAAATGTACAAGTATCACACATCAATGAAAATTTGTAAAAGACCAATTTTAAAAACACTTTATTTTACATCACAATATTATTGGTGATAACTTTGTATGCTCTATGTGCAAAGTCTCAATTTTGATATCTAAATAATCCAAATGAATAGAAGAGCTCAAGATAAGAAAATAAATCAGCATACTCTTTCATTATTTATTTATTTATTTAGATAGCTATTTTTTTTTTTTTTTGACAGGCAGAGTGGACAGTGAGAGAGAGAGACAGAGAGAAAGGTCTTCCTTTGCCGTTGGTTCACCCTCCAATGGCCACTGTGGCCGGCACACCCTGCTGATCAGAAACCAGGAGCCAGGTGCTTCTCCTGGTCTCCCATGTGGGTGCAGGGCCCAAGGACTTGGGCCATCCTCCACTGCAGTCCCGGGCTACAGCAGAGAGCTGGACTGAAAGAGGAGCAACCGGGACAGAATCTGGCTCCCTGACCAGGACTAGAACCCAGGTACCGGTGCCACAGCCAGAGGATTAGCCTAATGAGCCGCGGCGCCAGCTCAGCATACTCTTTCAAAACACTGTGTTTTGATTTGAGTCATACTCCGGGTACTTAGTCACGGTGTGGTGCTGATCAATTAGTATATGCTTTTGACAGTCTTCTCATCTCTGAAAGGGGAGAGCAGCACACTTCTAAAATGGATTGTGAGGATAAAATACAATAATCTTGTAAGTGGCCAACAGCAGTGTTGCTGGCACAAAGCCATGCACAATATGTTGTAGCTATGATTGACAGTTTGCTCATGCTAAAGCCAACCCTGTATATCTATGATTCCTTTTCTGTTCTTGATGTACCCACTTATTTTCCTAATACTTCCTTTTCCCTCCAGTACTATTCTAAACCACCATCGTTTTCTGGAACCCACACAAACATATTGCTGCAAAACCTGACAACGGAAAATAATAGTTCCACTTCTCTTCCTTTTTTCATTACTTGCCTAATGTGCTAGTTCTATTTGACTGTGTTTATTAATGTTGACATTCTTGCCTATTGAGGTCTCCCTTTTTCATGAATTTGATTTATAAAGTTCCGATAGGTTTGTGCAGCAGTCTTTATCTCTAGGAAAACGCTCTGCTTTATTCTGTAGGAGCTCTAGTTCTGACATTTGGTGACATTTTCCCCTACTGTTGACAGTTTTGATTTTTTTTCTTTAGATAGTGAACCAGACTGGTGTGGTGTTTCATTTGTTTTAGCCAGTCTGCTTTATATCACATAAAGCTCTGCAAAGTTCTCATTTCACAATGCATTCTTGTTTGAGATTTCATTGGCACTACATTTTGTTTTACTTTGAATTATTTTGTTGTTTACCAGAACATAGGAAGTTGATCTTTTTCCCTAGGCATCAAGCAAAAACATTTTTATTGTTTTTTCTTAAGAACTTGCCATACAACAATAATTGTTATGTTTTCTTTAGTTATTTTTGAAACATTGCATAATATTCTTTTATATTCAACCAAACCTAATTTTGTCATTATTTTGCAATGTGTTCTATATTTATTTATGTTGAGTAAGAGTTAGGAAGCCTGGAGTTTGTTATAGAGTCTTCTTACCTTTCAGCAAATGTTCTGTCTTTATCTTGCATTTGCAATAAATGTTACTATCCCAAATCACTGATAGAAAGGAATGACTGCATTTTTGATGGCACAAGAGATGTATTTTCATCATTGTTAAATGAGCAGGATTAAGGCAAATTTCGAGTTAGTGGTAGTGATTACTGACAGTAATTGGATGGTTCGTAACAAGAATTGATGCTCTGCTACGCAAGTATTCACAGTACATCTGACACAGCAAGAGTAGCACATCTTCCTACAGTGCCAGGGTCATAAAAAAAGACAAAAAAATCACAGTGTGTGACATTCTTGCAAGGCTTGGAAGAGTGTAGGATGCTGGCAAATGGAGAGAAACAGGAAAAGGGGCAGAGAGTCTGCAAACAGTTCACTCCCTGAGCTTGCTCCTCGTTGGCTGTTCCAGGACTGCTTATCCCGAAACAGTGCACTTGGGGAGGGCCAGGCCATCGAGACAGGCAAAGATGAGGAACCAGTCCGAGTCAGATTCCTGGATGGATTGCATATGGAGAGGTGTGTGGCTTCAGCAGCAAGAGCCCTCCTGCTTCCCATTTTCTGCTCCTAGGACCCTTCCCTCACCTTTGTCAGGGCAAACTGGTTCACAAGTGTTCAGCTTCATCAGGAACTATACCTCCCACTGTCTCCTCTACTCATCCTGAGTAAACAGATCTTTCCTCACAGCAATTCCCACTGGGGGCTGATTATTCGATGACGCCTTAGGCAAATCCAGTCCTGCGTTAGCTAATGCCATCACTGTCTCAAACTTCACATGTTGGGACCTCTACTTATTTAACCCACAACCAATATACTTAATGTACTGCTGGGCTTCTACATTGCTAGTCTACAGGTAACCACATCAACATCTGTGAGTATGCACAGGATTAATCACCTCCAAATTACACAACACACACACACACACACACACACACACACACACACATACTTCTTCATATTTATTTTTCTTGGTACTTCCTCAGTGCCAACATTGTTTTTTTGGTGGTTGATAACAATTTGATAAATCTATAGAAAGAATTTTCTGCTGTACTGGCAAGATAAATAGTTATTTATGTGAAGAATGTATTTTATTTTAAGAATATTTGTTTATTTGAAAGTCAGAGTTACAGAGAAACAGAGAGGGAGAGGGAGAGCGAGATCGGCCATTGGCTGGTTCACTCCCTAGGTGGTCGTCACAACCAGGCTGGTCCAGACAAATTCAAGCTAGGGAAAGCATATGCCGGGAGCAGGAGCCACGTTCAGACCCTCCCACGGGGTGCAGGGCCCAACACTAGGGCCATCCTCCACTGCTTTCCCAGGCCGAGCTGGGTCGGATACGGAACAGCCAGGACTAGAACCTGCGCCCATATGGGATGATAATGCTGCAGCTGGCAGCTTTACTAACTATGCTACAATGCTGGCCCCACTAAAGTGTCTGTTTTAAAAATAGAAAATAAGCAAAGATTCTAAAACACAGATGAATATAGTCTCCCTAGAATATACATAAGACTGGAGATATAAGGAAGAGCAGGCTTCATGAGGCACTAAGCTCACCCCTCCCTGGTTGAAGGAGAGAAGCCAACGTTAACTGGCCACAGGCCTGCTTCATGAGCAGGGAGACAAGCTCTCAATTTCTGCCGTGACGTTCTGGACATCTTGGCTGAATTTGTTCATGCTTAGCATCATCAATAACAGTAACAAGAACAACAACACTATCTTTGCCCTTCTCTTATGAATTGTTTTTCAAATTACTAATCATTTTTTTAACATTTTTGCCATCAATTCTAGTTTGTGTATTTAAGGAAGTGCGTATTAAAAGTCATTTGAGGGCCAGGTTTCACGTCTGGTGTTATGGTTGATGTTATCTTGACAAAGCATTAACCTGTTTGACTTTGGCCCTCGCTGACACCCCAGGGGCTGAGTCACCTCACGGCGCCCAGGAGAACGGCACACTTGTGAACTGCTGATTAGAGTCGGTGCTCCATGGGAGCAGCAGCCTTACAATTTCCCTTACCAACGTCTGCTCTAATTCCCTTCAACCATGTAATTCTTGACTTCCCTTCAAGCTCCTCAGCAGACAACTGCTCTATAAAGAAGAAAATCTCCTTTAGGAAGAAATAAGTCACCTTGTCAAAAGACCTTTGACTTGGCACCATCAAATTAATCACCATGCATTTATCTGGACCTCCTTCCCTGCTGCCTGAGTGGATAAAGTGGATTTCATTGTATCCACACCCGTTTAAGTCCAGCGACTCTACCTATATCATGGGTCCTTTTTCCTCTCCTGGAGATGTACATTTGCCCTTTTATGCTGTTCTCTTCCATAGTGTCAGATGTTACATTCTTTCATATATGTGTGTTTTAAAAAGGCATTCCCTTGTCTTCATATTCCTCTCCATTTCCTAAGCCATTTCTCATTATTTTACAATTTTAAACATTTGTACGCCCTTAATACCTCTCTTCAGTATGTCAAAC
Organism: Sylvilagus bachmani; assembly: GCA_015711505.1. Classification (NCBI taxonomy): domain Eukaryota; kingdom Metazoa; phylum Chordata; class Mammalia; order Lagomorpha; family Leporidae; genus Sylvilagus; species Sylvilagus bachmani. The sequence continues at coordinate 2,219,736 of CM027401.1, read as the reverse complement.
TCACTCCTCCTCCATTCAGTTCAGTCTGGTTTCTTACTGTCATTCCATTGACACTGTTTTGCTGAGGACACCAGTACTTTTCTCTGGGACTTTTCATTTTAGAATTCTTACAAGTATATCAAACAAGCTGTGCAAAACTGAGGTTATGATTTTTCTCTCTACACCAGTCCAATCCATAGAGTTCTCTCATGGTGCTATCATATACCTGGTAGCTCAACACAGAAAACTGAACGGAGCATCTTTCTTCTACCTTTTAGATCTGATTTTACAAGTTATAATGGAACTTGCAAGTGTGAGGTTCACAGAAAACAACTAGTAGTGTTAAGTATTAAGAATTATAGTAGCAACATTGATCACATTTGGCTTTTATTATTTGTATAAATATCTTTTATGTGTGTTTGGTCCATTGAGGAAAACAACTTTAGTGCTTATTTCTGAGCTCCTAATTCCTATCACAATGCATGGAACATAGAGACAGAGAAAGAAACAGAGCAGACGTAATGAAAGATATTTCTGCTAGTTTACTCCTGAAATGCCCACAATGGATGAAGTTGGGCCAGGGTGAAGCCAGGAGCCAGGAACTCAGTACGGATCTCCCACATGGGTGTTAGGGCCCAAATATTGAGCTATCATTTTCTGGCTCCTGGAGTGCACATTAGAGGTAACCGGGACCTGGATCAGAGCTGGAACTCAAACCACAGCTCTCGGATATGGCTTCCAGTTGTCCCAAGTGGCATAATAACTATACCAAACATCTGTCCCTCCCAGTACTTTTAGGCAGTTTTAATGTGGAAAAAGAATACCAAGTTGTATGTCCACCTAGCAACAGACATCTAAATAAACAACATAAGTTAAATATAAAATATACACCAACAAGATGAGTGTTTAATAAAACTCAGTATACGAGTACACACACCTATCAATAGATGTCACTTGTAGAGTTAAAATAACTGAAGCAAAAGTTACAGTAAATTTTAAGCCAAATTATAAATTGCTAAAATATTGCAAAAAAAGGAAAGGATTCTTCCGAAAGAGCTTTGATGAAGTTTGTGTCTTTTGCGAGTACTGAATACAACTCCACGATACAGCCTGGTAGATCCCAGAGAGTGAGAGGCCACCGCAAAACACAACAAACACCTGAGTTAAAGGAGAGGTTTATTGTGGGGTCGAGAGAAAAACCGACAGCCTGGACATGGAGAGTGAGAGAGGGCAGAAAGGGAAAAGAGAAAGTGCAGGAAACAGGTCCTGGTACAGCCTTGCAGGGTTAGGGAAGTGGGCACAATGAAGCCCTTTAGGGTGGGGGTGGAGTTGGTGCTTACAGCTGGGCAGTTTGTTCACCTGACTCCTAGTAAGCGAGGCTGGGTCTTGGAGAAGCTGAACTTACTGTGCAGGGTGGTGACTGGGTCAAAGCCCAAGATGGCGTCCAAGGCTTGAGATGGCACCCAGATACCACGGTACCATTCTACTAACAAAGAGGCCTAACACTCACCATGGAGATTCAAGTATTTCTTGATGTATATGGCAAATTGCTTCCCTCAATCCCATTTGCCTGAGGTAAATACATTGGAGATTCCAGTGAAAGCAAAGAAGACCACTTACACATGCCCTGGGAAAGTTGGCAAGTCATTGACATCTAAGACATGATGACAACCGGGGGGACAGATAGAGCTGCCACTGGGAGAGGACTCTAAGAAACGGATGAACATCAGGATGGCTGTATTGCCAGCTGACAATATACGACAACGTGTGAAAAAGCCACTCACCTCATCTGTGCATCAAAGACAGAATTATTTCTGTGCAATTCAGTATCTAGGCAAAAGAGAAGCCTTACCTGTGAAATGCTGGGTGGAAAATGGAAGCATTGCCAATGTCGATGCAGTCAAAATCTGTAAAACATATTGGTACTAATGAGATGGCGTAGAAACGCGACTCACTAAGACCCCTCCCAACCTGTCTGGTTTCCATCTCCAGCTCTAAAGCAATCCGGAGCAAGGAACATCCAGCCCCTGATGGCAGCAGAACCAACCTGCACGTATTCCCGCTGCAGAGGACAGCCTGGGATGGCTGATAGACCATCTTCATGAAGTGCTGGTAGTCAGTAATACCAGCGTTTTGAGTATGTCATGTATAACACAGGGAGCTGGGCCCCTGGGCGGAACAGCTGGGTGCACATCAAGGTGTGCTGTGTGCCAGGAGAGTGAGTCAGCGCTTTGTGTCAGGTGCAGATAGGTGTGCCCTGTCCCTCCCCATTCAGCTCCACTCATTCAGCCCTTTGTGGGAAACTCTTTCCCCCATGTAGGTCCCTTGTTCTCAACCACAAGCCCCCAGTAAATCTTGTCTGGGTTGCACCTTAGCCTCTGTCAAATTCTATTTGCAAGAGAGCCAGAGAACCAGGAATCCCTAACACCAGCAGAAACTCAACTGTGAATAATAGCAAGTTGAACAGGAGAAGAAGACATGGCTAATGCATGGAAGAACTCTCTGGTAGTGTAACAAAAAAGAATTCTGCTAGATTTAATGGACCACATGGGAGACAGTCCTAACTGCAGAAAAAAAGACACTGAAGAAATGGAGTCATAGTAATAGCAAGTAAGGAAAATTAATGAAATTACAGTTACTTCTACTTGCAGATTTCACTGACAAGTCACAGAGGAAAGCTGCTTGTGCACAGTCACTTGCATAAACAGATACATCCTAACAGCTCTAATAGGAACAAAACAAAAGATCTGAAATTGAATATTTAAAACTGGATAGCAGTGGCTAATTCTAAGAAATTGCCAACTCAATTTAATTTTCATTTAGATACCTTTGTCATTTTTCAATATGTTCATAATGAAATTTTGTACTAAAGAATGCTTGCTATTATTCAAAATGAAAACAAAGAAAAACATGTATTCATTCAGTTTTTATAGCTTTATTTATTCTATTACTGCCAAACACCGTAACAGTAATTTATGAAAATTTCTTATCTTTAAATCTGAATCACTGTTTTCTTTTTAACAATAGGGAATGCTGTATTCACATTCTCTATCTCAATGGATACGTGGAAAGCCAGGCATTAAGAACTATGGATCAGAATAGATGCATTTGCCACTTATTAAAGCAACAGGCTCTGGTCTGCTAGAGAAATTTAAAAAAACAACACTCTGATTTAAGGAAGTGTGAAACTGAATAAAAAAAACAGAGAACTATGTTGGAATCAGTGATTTCTATCCCTATGGGCCAGAACTACAAATATAAACTTGGGTTTCTAGAGTATAGAATGAAAGTGGAACGTCAGCCCAAGGCACTGAGCTTCCTTTTCCGTAAACCTACAGCACGGAGTCTCGTCAGCTTGCCTCTGCAGCTCATTTCCAGCTGCCTTCCCTCATCCGAACATGTGGCTCAGGGGCATTCTACGGCTTGACAGATGCTGTGTAGACTACCTGGGAGGCTGCCCAGAAGTAACCGAGAGCTGGGGCTCTTCTCTTCAGCAAATAAAATTGTTTGATGGTAGTCGCACAGGAGGCTTTACAGTCAACACTGTTGAGTAGTCAGAAAATATGGGGGCCGGTGTTGTGGCTCAGCAGGCTATACAGACGTTTGCCATGCCAGCATCCAACACTGGTGTGCGAGTTCCAGCCCCACCTGCTTTCCGGCTCCCTGCTCATGGACTGAGTCTTGGGCCCTTGCCACCCACATGAGACACCCAGGGCGGGTTCAGGCATCCTGGCTTCAGCATGGCTCAACCTCAGTCTCAAGTGACCATTTCAGAATGAATCACTGGATGGACCATCTCCCCTCACCTCTACCCCATCTCTCTGTCTTTCCAATGAATGAATGACTATACAAGAAAAAATGGACAAAACCAAATATTTGAAAATTTCCCCAAGAGCACATATTAAATATATGCCTGTTTTGTATTTTTACAAGAGATTTTAAATTCCAAAATTCTGTATTCTTACATTTCAAATGTTAACTAAAAATTGGACTGTTTTGTGATGGCTGAGTAGAAAACATTAGCTCTGGTTGTGCAATGTTTTTTTTTCTTTTCTTTTCTTTCTTTTTGACAGGCAGAGTTAGAGAGAGACAGAGACAGAGACAGAGAGACAGAGAGAAAGGTCTTCCTTCCGTTGGTTCACTCCCCAAATGGCCGCTACAGCTGGTGCGCTATGCCGATCCAAAGCCAAGAGCCAGGTGCTTCCTCCTGGTCTCCCATGTGAGTGCAGGGCCCAAGCACTTGGGCCATCCTCCACTGCCTTCCCGGGCCACAACAGAGATCTGGACTGGAAGAGGAGCAATCAGGACAGAATCTAGCGCCCCAACCGGGACTAGAACCCCAGGGTACCAGCGCCACAGGCAGAGGATTAGCCTGGTGAGCCGTGGCACTGGCCTGAGTAAATTGTTAATTAAAATATGAAATAAATATGCCTAATGATCAAGCAAAATGCCCCTCCATAGGACAATTGAGACATGATTCTCACCTTGATACAAGACCCACAATTTGATAAATTAATTTGGGAAATTTTTTAATAAAAGATGCCTTTCTCATGCAACTTATTTTCTTCAAAATTAATCTTTTAATTCCAGACAGGCATTTCTTCATTACATATTCAGATGTGTTGAGAAATGCTGGTAGCTCATATGAAAGTATATATATTATTTATTTAAGTTATTATTCTAAGTTTCTCTTTTGTGATTAGAACATTTATTTTATTTATTTCAATTTCAATTAAAGTCCTTGAAAATGAACCCAATTTGTGACTTTTGAGAATAACTTACTGGTTAAAATTCCATGGATGGATTTAAGGGTATCAAACAGAATACCAATATAGTTTAGGTAAATTTTTCTTCACTAGGACTTCGAAAATAAAATGTCTATTACACAAACATCAAATAAGAGAATTAGCTGTGATTTACAGGATTATAAGAAGATAAAGTTCATTTTCCTTCGAGATAATTGCTCTTAATGCATTCTCCCAACATCTCTTGATTCTAATGATTGACTCAATAGGATTCTTAACCCATGTTCTATTATGGAACTTGATCCTTCCCTAAGCATTGCATTATGGGTAAGTGTGATCTCAACACTGTGATCCACATTTTCTGCACACTGGCTAACCTTTCTCTAGATGCCCTTTTTGAGCATCCTATCCTTAATGGAGAAATGGTGAGAAGGGTGGGGATGAGTGCTTATAGCAGGCACATTGGATTTCAAATTCCCTATGCGTAGACATCAATTTTCTCCTATATTTTAGTAGCCTGGGTTAAAACGTATTCCAAGAACCTGGTACAACCTTTACCTTTTCTGGATTTTGATGTTTACTTTTTTCACACTCTGTAAATATGGATTACATGTACTGTGCAATTTTGAAGTATACAACTTGCTAACTACAATTTTCACTTCTGTGAACAACCTTGAATTTCCTGACTCCAAAGTCTGAGAATCACCCTTCTTATATTTTCACATAGCATTATGACTTAGAAATGTACCATATAATTAAGACATTAGATCAAAAATGATGTATTCTTTGCTGATTTAGGTTACAAACATCTCAGGAGATGAATTTAAGTGTGATAACTTTTAAAATCATGCTATCTACCAAAGGACTCTAATGTTGCCATTAAATAATAAATACCTAAGTGAATTGATGTATTGATATTTTTATTCCATTCTTTTCTTTTTTTTTATTTTTTTATAACGCTTTTATTTAAAGAATATAAATTTCCAAAATACAGTTTATAGATTACAATGGCTTCCCCCCCATAATTTCCCTCCCACCCACAACCCTCCCCTTTCCCACTCCCTCTCCCCTTCCAT
>CM027401.1:2202355-2213436 GCA_015711505.1 Sylvilagus bachmani | reverse complement strand
TCAGTTCATTAGCACCACACATTCATTAGGTTCTAATCTCCTGTTATTTCACCCCCACGCCCAGAGTCAGGTTTTTCTGCTAGGCTCAGGGCCGGTGCAGACCTGAGGTCGCCCTGCTTATGACGTATGTCCAAAATGGCGCCTGCTCTTTGTCTTGCTCACCTTTGAGAGGTGGGCGGAGAGAGAGAAACTCGTGTCCATATCGGTCACTTTTTTCTTTCTTTCTCTCTTCTAGTTAGCCTGGTGAACTTTTCCCCACAGGGTTTCAAGCCTTGTTCGCTCTAGTCTTCTCTCCGCTTGCCTGCTGGTGTCTCGGGCTATTGAGGTTCGGCTCACCTCGCCTTCCAGCGGTGGTGTGTTGAGTCTGCCGCTGGTGTCCCGAACTGCGGGCTCCCACGCTCTCCTCGAAGGTCCACTGTGAATCACTAGTTCTGGAAGAGTTTCCTCTGCTGTTTCTTCCCCTACTCTTCCTTGAACCTGCAGTATCTCCACTTTTATTAAACTGTCTCTCCCCAGACTATCAGTGTGCTGCCTTCCTATTCCGCCATCTTGCCCTAATCCTGATGTATTGATTTTTAAATATTTTTGAAAAAAACAAATTAGGATTTTTTAACCAATTGAAACAGTACAGTTTAAATAATGGAGACACAATTATCTTTTTCATCAAGAAATCTTTTCCTATACTTTCTGAGTTTGCATTTTAAAATATATTTTACTGTTGCAGTGAGATTACTGATCGCTTTTTTCAAATTCTGCTCTGCATAAACAACTGAAAATAGCAAAATTTCTCACCTGTTTTCTGTACTACATACACATGTGAAATAGGATATTTATGTAAGCCAAAACTTCTGCAATGTGTGGTTCTGTGTTATTGCAAATAAATATAAACATAAGGCTAACACAGTCTTTGAAGCTGTTGAAGTTGAAATCAATGGACTTACACAGTTCTCTCAGCAGCATCTAAATGAGAATATTGGTCATGTTGACTCCGTTAAATAACAATCAAGGCTGTAATTTAAAGAAAGTTACAGCCAAGTAGTTTACTTCAAAACAAACATCAAAACGAAAATACTTTGCATTATTTGAATTACAGAAATTATTTACTTGATTTCATTTTGCAATTCCTTTTGTTCAAATTAGTCTGCTAGTATTAACAGCCTAGAAATGCTTCTAATAATCCAATCACTATAGAAAGAACTCATTTATTTCCTTTAAATCAACTCAGATTTTATTCCACGTTAGTCTCATCGAGATACTTTGTTTTCTTTTATCTCTTTTTCTCATCATTATTCTCTTTATTGTATTCTCTTGGAATGGCCTCCAACATTAGTTTGTAAGTATTATTAATTTAAATACAATTTATTGTGACCCAGAGGAATCTACCATCTAAGCATCATGACTTTGTAAAAATGCAAACCTGAGTGTTTTACCAGAATCCTCAGGAGGGTTTCTGTCAGATCTCAAGGAGCTAACAACATGCACTCTTCACTTGCATTATGTGAATTCCCTCAATTCCCAGTGCTACACCTTTGATTCATCAAAGCCCAGAGACCCCCATTCCTCCATCAGAATATTCATAGTAAGGAAGAACCTTAGAGTAATTGGAAGTATAAGAAAGTCTGAAATGTGAATTACGCTGAGCTTGTAATGCTTTATTTTAATCCACTTATTTGGAACCTAAAAAATTTAAAAGGCTTCACTGAGAAATTAGGTCCATACTTAATGCTCTTTGAACTCTTTGTTCCAAGTATTTAATTTTTTACTCCAATGCTTCAGGTGTTTTAACATTTTTATTTCACCTTAATGTAGATTTCAATTATATTTTTCATTCTAATAAATTTATTTATTCTTGTTGCCATGTGATAATTGTGTATATTTTTAAAGTAAAATATAATGCTTTGATCTATGTATACAATATAGAAAAACACAGCTATAATATAACCATTATCTCAACTATTTATCATTTTTATAGTGATACTGTTCAAAGCTTACATTAGCAATCTGGAAATACATAATATTTCTTATTCACTGTGGTCAGCAGCCAGTGCAATATATTACCAGGGCACAACTCTCCTTTTAGCTAAAACTGAGTATTTGAAGCAACATCAGTTTTCCTTTACCTCCCTAGCTTTCCCAGCATCTGGTGACAATCTCTCTACTTTCTCCTTCTATGTGATAGTTTTTTTTTAAGATTCTACATATAGGCCGGCGCCGTGGCTCAACAGGCTAATCCTCCGCCTTGCGGCACCGGCACACCGGGTTCTAGTCCCGGTTGGGGTGCCGGATTCTGTCCCGGTTGCCCCTCTTCCAGGCCAGCCCTCTGCTGTGGCCCAGGAGTGCAGTGGAGGATGGCCCAGGTGCTTGGGCCCTGCAACCCATGGGGAGACCAGGAAAAGCACCTAGCACCTGGCTCCTGCCATCGGATGAGCGCGGTGTGCCGGCCGCAGCGCGCCGACCACAGCGGCCATTGGAGGGTGAACCAACGGCAAAGGAAGACCTTTCTCTCTGTCTCTCTCTCTGACTGTCCACTCTGCCTGTCAAAAAAAAAAAAAAGATTCTACATATAAGTGAAGTCATCGAGTGTTTGTCATTTTTGAAAAAAGATTATTCATTTTATTTGAAAAGGAAGCTTTGGGAGAGAATGGAGACAGAGAGAGACAGAGACAGAGAGACAGAGAGAAAGAGGTGGGGGAGAGACCTTCTATACTCTGATTCACTCCACAAATGAATACAGTGGCTGCACTGGGCCAGGCTGAAACCAGAACCCAGTAGCTTCATTTGGGTCTCCCACATGGGTGGCAGAGGCCCATGTATTTATGCCATTTTCTGCTGCTTACCCAGGCGCATTAGCAAAGACCTGGATTGGGAGTGGAGCAGCCAGGACTCAAACCTGTGCCCAAATGCTGGGCCAATGCCATAGGCCACAGCTTCACCAGCTGTGCCACAATGCTTGCCCTAGTATTTGTCTTTCTGTGCCCAGTTAATTTTACTGAGTATAATTCTCTCCAATTCCATTCATATAGCCATAAACATAAAATTTCTTCCTTTTGAAATCTGATTAGGATCCCAATGTATATATACACCACATTTTCTTTATTTATTCATCCATTAATGGAAAACTAGTTTGCTTCCGTATCTTGGTTGTTGTCTATAATGCTCCAGGGAATATGGCAGTACAGATACCTCTTTGACTTACCGGTTATGATTGTTAGATCTTAGGGTAATTATAGTTTTTAGAATCCTCATACTATTTTCCAAAACGGCTATATTAACAATGGTTTTCACCAAGGGTGTGTTCTATATCATGGCCAAGATAATAGCCAGTTTAATGGGTGTGAGACGGTATCTTCTTGTAGTTTTCATTAGTATTTTCCAGATGATTAGAGGTATTGAACGTTTTAGCGTATGACTGTTTGCCATTTGCATGTCTTCTTTGGAGAAATGTCTTTTCAGCTGCTTTGTCCATGTTTCAGTGGAGTTACTTGCGTTCTTGTCTCTTAATTGTTTCAGTTCTTTATATACCTGGGATATTAGCCTCTCGCTATCTTTAGAGTTTACAAATTTTGTCTCCAGTTCAGGGGTGTCTCCTCCCTGTTGGTTACTCCCTTCGCTATGCAGAGCCTCTTTAAGTTGATGTCATCCTGTTTTTCCAGCTTTGTCTTTGCTTCCTGTGTCTTGGCAGCCCCACACAGGAGTCAGCTCCCAGGCCAGTGTCATGGAGTCCTTCTCCTAGGTTTACTTTTATTAGTTTACAGTATAAGGTCTTATGTGAAGACTTTCATGCATCTTGAGTTGACTTTTTAATATGGTATGAGATGACTGTTCAATTGTACTCTGCATGTGAATAGTTGGCTTTGCAAGCACCTTTTGCTGAAGAGATTGTCTTTTCCTACTGTGTTCTTTTAACATTTTTGTCAAATATGAATTGCCTGTAAAATTTGGGTTTATTTCTGGACCTTCTACTTTTCCATTGGTTGATATGCCTATTTTTAGGCCAATGTCACTCTGGTTTATTACAACAGCTTTATAATATATCTTGAAATCAGGGAATGTGAGGCCTCTAGCTTTTTTCTTTTTGTTCAGTTGCTTTGTCTATTTGAGACCACCATTAGTAGTTCTATAGGAATTTTACAATTCTTTTTTCTATTTCTATAAACACTGATATGTAATTTCTTTACAAACTTTATTGAATCTGTAAATATTTTTGGTAATATACACATTTAAAAATACTCATTTTCTAATGCAAAAACATGACATATCTTTTAATTTATTTTTTTTCTTCCATCAATTCTTCATGGTATTCAAAGATCTCTCATCTCCTTATTTTACTCTAAAGCAAATTTTATACTATTATAATTTCTTAATTTCTTTTGAAGGTAATTCATTGGTAATGCATTAAAATGCTGGTGAATTTGTATATTGATTTCATAACCTGCAACTTTGCAGAATATATCAGTTCCAATGCTTTTAAGTGGTTTATTTAAGGGTTTAAGTATGTGAGATCATGTCATCAGCAGAGACAATTCCACTTCCAGTCCTATATGGATTTCTTGTATTTCTGTCTCTTGCCTAACTGCTTTGACTAGGTCTTCAGGTGCTTTGTTGAACAGACATGGAGAGAATGAGTGACTTCGTCTAACTGTTGGAGGAAAACCTAATGTGTATGAATTGTTATTAAAGTGCAAATCCCGTACCTGGAGAAATAATTTTCAAATTTTGTGTGTATTGCTAACAATTTACTGTTGCAATTAGCCTCTTATTTCTTACAGAATCCAATAATTCTGCATCTATTCACATTAGTTAAATTTTAAGGCCCCAAAGTGCTAAGGACGTTGCTGGAAATCCTTAGAGTTACTGTATTTTAATGAGATAAAATAATATTGAAGCCTTAGATTCTCACCAAAAATGATTTCAGTTACAGTGGCCACCATTTCAGAAGTATGCATTAGGCAGCAATATTTTCATTTATTTGAAAAATATATTCTCACTAAATAGTATGTGAAGAGATTAAAAAAAACCAAACACATCTTTAAGTGCAATATAGTGTAAGTGATCTGTAAAATTGTCCAATATCAACATTATGACATTCAAGTACTAATAAGAATATAAACCTTGTATCACTTGGCTGGTCCTCTATGTCAAATAAATACAAGTTAAAATTTAATCTGTATTTTCCAATAAAATACAGAAAATTCCCATACAAATTGGAAATTCAGATCCTCCACTTTGTCCCTCAATGTCTAATAGGGTCTAATGAAGTTCATTCATCTGATTTACTCTGCTCTGAGAATCCGAAGTATAGTGTCCACTGTCTACAACAATATTTGCTTACCTTATGCCCTAACAAGTAGGGATGTTTGCCTGAGTGACTTTTTAAAAGATACAACTTAATAGCGTGAATCATATAAAATTTGAAATTGAAAAAAAAAAATGCTGCAAACTCTTTTGTATTAAGCAAAACTGAATATCATTGGAGTTTTCAACTTCTTTTTTCATCATGTGGAAGGAAAAAAAACTTGAAAATAGAGCTGCAAAAAATTTGCTGGGTTTTGTTGAAGCAATTCTCAACTTGAAAATCGGATTTCACTTTTAAGATCATCATCTGTGATTCAATTTTTTGAAAATGCTATTAGTAAAACTTTACAGTGACCATTTAATGCTGATTAAAAAATGAAATCCTCTTATTTGTGCAGATTTGTTCGGGTCTCTTGTGTTTCTCACTTGTATTAAATGTAGGGTCTAATGAAGTTCATTCAGTATTTCTGGGTAATTATTACTTACAGTCTGAAGTGTATTTCAGTTCCAAGCCATTTACAATTATATGCTGAAACTAAATGATTGATGTGGATTTTTACACATTTTTAGGTTTAATTTTTCAGAGTAATGAAACTATAAATTTCAGCCTCTCAGAATTTTCTTATCTCTTATTTAATTCGGTATGTAATTGAGAACAAGCTTTTAACACAGAGAAGAAGACTTATCAAATTTAAATTGATTAGCTGTTGAGGCACATTCATATATTTAAAACTAAAGATTTGACTGGCATTTAGGATATGAGAGAATGTTCAGAAAAAAGCAAAATGTGCTTATTTAAAGCATTTTTCACTAGAGTCATTTACTATATTTATACACCTTTAGAAGTTTTTATAGATCTATTTCAATGAAAGTGATACTTCTCAGGAAAAAACATGCTTATTGGATATCTAATGTTATCTTAAAATGTGGTTAAAAATCCTAAATTCTTCAGGTAGTTAAAGAAACATAGGATTTCTTGACCTAATCCAGAGTGGTCAGATTGAACTAATTCATTACAAAAAAATCGGATAAACTACAGATTTACCTCAACCTTTATGTAAGTTCCAATTCCTTTAAACTGTGAAAGCAAATATAAATAAAGTGCCAATTGATTATTTTTATATTTCATTTTTAGCAGAAGAAATGCATTTACTAACTATTACATCAGCATTCATACCACCATTCAAGCATAGGAAAGACTCCCATGTTTTCAATAGCACTTATTTTTTAAGAGCAGTTCTAGGTTCACAGAAATAATGGACAGCACAAGGACATCCCATATACTTCCTGTCTCTTCATACTACAGCTTCCTCCAGCTTTAATCTCCCCCACTATAGTGATATATTTGTTATAATACATGAACTTGTACTGACACATCATTATCAAACACTACAGCGATATAGTTGCTGTAATACATGAGCTTATACTGACACATCGTTATCAAAATCCACAGTTTACATTGGGATTTACTCTTGTTATACACTCCATAGATTTGACATTGTGTGATGACTTCTATCACAATATATAATGATGTAGTTTCACTGTCCTAAAATTCTTCTCCACTCTACTTACTCATTTCTATCTTCCCCTACTCCTTGGGAATTACCGATCTTTTTAATATTTCTGTTGATTGGGCCAGCGTCGCAGCTCACTAGGCTAATCCTCTTCCTTGCAGCGCCGGCACACCGGGTTCTAGTCCCAGTCGGGGCGCCGGATTCTGTCCCAGTTGCCCCTCTTCCAGGCCAGCTCTCTGCTGTGGCCAGGGAGTGCAGTGGAGGATGGCCCAGGTGCTTGGGCTCTGCACCCACATGGGAGACCAGGAGAAGCACCTGGCTCCTGCCATCGGATCAGCGCAGTGCGCCGGCTGCACCACCCTGGCCATGGCGGCCATTGGAGGGTGAACCAACGGCAAAGGAAAACCTTTCTCTCTGTCTCTCTCTCACTGTGCACTCTGCCTGTCAAAAAAAATATTTCTGTTGATTGGCTTTTCTGAAAATTTCATATAGTTGGACTGATGCAAACTACAGCATTTAAAATTGAATTATTTTATATAGTGTTATGTGTTTAAGTTCATCCACATCTATTTAATCTCATCTTTTATTTCTTTCTTTCTTTCTTTCCTTCTTTATTTTTATTTGACAGGTAGAGTTATAGACAGTGAGAGAGAGAGAGAGACAGAGACAGAGACAGAGAGAAAGGTTTTCCTTCTGTTGTTCACTCCCCAAATGGCTGCTATGGCTGGCACTGCGCCGATGCAAAGCCAGGAACCAGGTGCTTCTTCCTGGTCTCCCATACAGGTGCAGGGGTCCAAGCACTTGGGCAATCCTCTACTGCTTTCCCAGGCCTTGGCAAAGAGCTGGACCGGAAGAGGAGCAAACAGGACAGAATCCAGCACCCATATGGGATGCTGGCACCACAGGTGGAGGATTAACCAAGTGAGCCACGGCACCTGCCCCATCTTTTTTAATAAAAGAATATAGTAATAAATGAGATTCTCAGGGTCACATCAAACGCATGATAATCACTACAACACAAATCTCATAAATTCTCATGGTAATGAGATCAATACAAAGAGAACAGATTCAATGTAATTCATGGATACAAGTCTAAGAATATGATGATATTTTTCTCTGACCCCTCCCCTTCATGCCTTTCAAGGCTGGATTGTTGCCTTTCTTTTTTAGCATTAAATAATATTCACTTGTCTGGATATTCTATAATTTATTCATTCACCTACTGAAAAACAACTCAGTTATTTCCAAGTTTTAACCATTATAAATGATGCTCATATAAACATCTTCATGCAGGTTTTTGCATGGACATAGCTTTCACCGCCATTGAATAAATATCAAGTAGTGAGATAGCTACACTGTATGGCAAGAATATGTTTAGTTTTTGTAAGGTAATCAACTACCAAACTGTCTTTTATGATGACTGTACAAGTACATTCTTACCAGCAATGAATGAAAATTTCTGTTGCTCACATCTTTATTAGCAGCATTTGGCTGTCATTTTTCTGAAATTTTTGTTAATTCAACAGATATGTATTTGTGGTTTATGGTTGTTTCAATTTGTTAGTTTCTTATGATGTATGATACTGGGCTTCTTTGCACATGCTTATTTGCCATCTGTATCCCTTCTTTGGTGAGATACCTGCTCAGGTCTTCAACCCACTTCAAAGTTGAGTTACTTCAGACAGACATTTGGCCTAGTGATTGATGAAATGCCAGAAATGGAATTCAAAAATTAAATCATAGATTATTCAGAAGTAACCAGAAGCAAATCTATGAATTAAATAAATCCATACATCATATGAATTAAAATTTTTACCATGAAATTCAGATTTTAATGAGACATCAAAATGAAATGCTAGAAATGAAAAATTCAATAAATAAAAAAAAATGCATTGGGAAGCCTTAATAACAGACAGAGAGGCAGAAGAGAATATCTGAGTTAGAAGACAAATCTCAGAAAATTTTACAGTCAGACCAAAAAAAATTGGAAAAATTAAAACCTGTTTTGCAGACTAATGAGATACTATCAAGTGACTCAACATAGCAGTTTTAGGATCTCCTGAAGGTATGGAAAGAGAGAATGGATTAGAAGGCCTTTTTAGTGAAATAATTACGGAAAATTTCCCCAATTTGGAGAAAGAGACATCAAAGCATAGGAAACACAAAGAACTCCTAAGAGACATGACCTGAAAAGATTTTCAGCATGACACATTGTAGTCAAACTTTCCACAGTAAAACATGAAGAAAATATTCTAAAATGTATGTGAAAGAAATGCCAGATTACTTTCAGAGGATCTCCAATTAGGTTCACAACGGACTTCTCATCAAAACCTTATAGGCTAGAAGAGAATGGTAAGAAATATTCCAAGTGTAAAGAGGAAAAAAAAAAGTCAACCCACAATACTGTATCCTGCAAAACTCGCATTTATGAATGAAGGTGAAATAAAGACCTTCCATAACAGAGATTGAAAGAATTTGTCACCACTCATCCAGCCTTATGAAAGATGCTTAAGGATGTGCTACACTCAGAAACACAGAAACATAGCCATCACTATCAAAGAAGGTAAAGGAGGAAAAGATCTCAGCAAAAGTACAAAAGAAATCCAAAGTAAACAATAAAAATATTTATGGAAAAATGGCAGGGCCAAGTTGTTACTTATCACTAGTGACCTTGAATATAAACAGCCTCAACTCTCCATTAAAAGATACAGATTGACTGAATGGATTAGGAAACGAGACCCTTGTATTTGCTGCCTACAAGAAATACACCTCACCACCAAAGACACCTGCAGACTGAAAGTGAAAGGATAGAAAATTATACTGCATCCTAACAGAAACCAAAACAGAGCTGGTGTAGCCATCCTAATTTCAGATGAAATAGAATTTAACACAAAAACTGTTAAAAGAGGCAATGAAGGACACTATGTAATGAATAAGGGATCAACTCAACAGGAAGATATGACTATTATAAACACATAAATTACAAGTCACCTGGCTATTTAAAAGAAATGTTAATAGATCTAAAGGTAGACATAGAATGCAATACAATAGTAATGAGGACTTCAATACCCTGCTTACATCAATGGACAGATCAATGAGACAGAAACTCAGCAAGGAAACAACAGAGTTAATTGATTCTATAGACCAAACCGTCCTAAAAGACATACACATTACTTTACATCCTACAGTTGCAGAATACACATTCTTCTCACTAGTGATTGGGTCATTCTCTAGAATAGACCATATGCTAGGCTGTAAGGCAAGTCTCAGCAAATTAAAAAAATTGAAATCATACCATGCATTTTTTTCTGACAACATTGGAATTCAGCTAGAAATAAAAAACTCAATAATGTCTAGAATATATGCAATCATATGGAAACTAACCACATGCTCATGAACAAACAGTGGGTCACTGAAGAAATCAAAATCAAAATAAAAAAAATTCTGGAAATAAATGAAGATGACAATATATCATATCAAAACTTATGATATAAAGCAAAAGCAGTGTTAAGAGGGAAGTGTATAGCAATTGGTGCCTACATCAAGAAATTGGAAAGGCACCAAAGAAATGAGTTATCCAATTACCTCAAGGTCCTAGAAAAACAATAGCAAATCAAGCCCAAAATTAAAAGGAGAAAAAATTAGAGAATAAACAAATTGAAACCAAAGAACAATACAAAAGATCAGTGAATTGAGCTGGGTTTTTGAAAAAAATAAATAATGCTGATGAATCATTGGCTCAACTAACCAAAAAAATAAGTAAATAAATAAATTAATAAAAGAGAAATCAATAAAATCAGATATGAAAAAGGAAATGTACCAGTAGACACCACAGAAATATAAAGAATCATCAGGAATTACTACAACAAGTTGTATTCCAACAAATTGAGGAACCTAGAAGAAACAGATACATTCCTGGATACACAACCTTCCAAAATTTATTCAGGAAGCTATAGAAAAACCTAAGCACAGCGATAACCAAGTTGGAGGTTGAATCAGTGATAAAGACCCTCCCAACAAGAAGCAGCCCAAGACCAGATGGCTTCATTTCTGATTTCTACCAGACTTTTAAAGAGGATCTAATTTGTCGGATCCTTCGGCGGCAAAAGGAACGACGCTGCTCGCAGTTAATCGGTCTTCAAAAGACTTTTACTTAGTTGGAGTAGGAAAGAGAGTGGGGGACCGGGAGAAGGGGGAGAGATGGCGCGCACGTTCCTTGAGGTGGAAAGCTGGCGCGCCCCTTCCCTCTCCTGTGGTCTGCTTATATACAGC
>CM027401.1:2162577-2202255 GCA_015711505.1 Sylvilagus bachmani | reverse complement strand
AGTCCATGCACAGTTCTCCAATCCGCCACTTGATCATGCTCAGCTGTGGAGTCACGCAGCAGGCAGGGCATCAGCGCCATCTTGTTGTTTTCCACGATCCTCAGCTAGATGGAAAGTTCAATCAGCTGCTACATCCGCATTACTGCTATAAGCCAAGCCCAGCATGGGGGGTCCCATGGCAGGCCTATCCATGGGTCCCTACATCAATTCTAATGCTTCATTAACTATTCAAAACAATCAGAAGGGAAAGAATCCTCCCAAACTCCTTCAATGAAGCCAGCATCACCTTAAGTCCTAAACCAGAAAGACACAATGGGGAAAGAGAACCATATCCAGTATTTCTGAGGAACATAGACGCAAAAGTGTATTCTGCAACTGTGTGGTGACCGTTTGGTCTACAGTGTGGATTAGCTCTGTGTCTCACTGTTGATTTTGTCTAGTTGATCTTCCATTGATGAAAATGGGATACTGAAGTCCCTCTTTACTCTTGCATTGGAGTTTATGTCTCCCTTTAGAGCCATTTAACATTTCTTTTAAATAGCCAGGTGCCCTGTAATTGGGCGCATATACATTTATGAGTTACGTCTTCCTATTGAATTGATGTCTTAACCAGTATATAGAGCCCTTCTTGTCTCTTTTAACGGTTCTTGTGTTAAAGTCCATTTTGACTGATATTAGGGTGGCAATGATGTAGGCAGGCTAGCAGGTTAAATTTGATCAGGTTTGTGAGCTGGAAGACCACATCTTTACCATGCCCTGTGTGACTTCACACCCTTACCCGGTCATACCTGGGTGCCCACGGGCCAATCAGGTTAATTAACCACTCCCCTTTGAAAGTGGTTTAAAAGCTCGGGACACAGGGTCCCCACCCTTTCCTTTCTTGACCTCATGCCACTATAGGGCTTGCTGCAGCTCTGCACCTCCAGGGCACATGGCCTTTGGGGCCACCTGCTCCAGGCTTCCTGGCCTACATGCTCTTCCAAGTGGCTGGTTCCTGGTACTTGATATGAACCTAGATTTACCTCTCTCCCTTAGACAGGGCCCTCACTGTCCTATGCATCTTTTGCACTGAATAAAAGCTTTAAATGTACCATGCCGCCTCGTTCATTTATGCCAGTGTTCAGAATTCTCTGAATACTAGGCAAGAACCCACACAGGCTTATTAATATTGGGAACTTGTTAATAAGCACAAGGTGATATCATATGGCACCCCAAATTCTGGCAACATCTATGGCACCCCAGATGGGACTTTCGGGGAGCTTTAAGGGAGCCACATTCTGGTATCGTATTTTAGGGGGGGAAATCATGGTTTCAGCTACACCTGCCCTTTTTTGCTTTCTGTTAACATGGAATATCTTTTTCCAATCTTTCAGTCTGCAGGTGGTGAGATGAGCTTCTTGCTGGCAGCAGAGAGTTGGGTCTTGTTTATTAATCCATTCACCCAGTCAGTATCTTTTAACTGGAGAGTTTAGGCAATTTACATTCAAGGTAACTATTGATAAATGTTATTATTGCTAATAGCTGAGGATATCTATCATTAAACCAGATTGATTTCTTCAAGTTTCATGATATACTCAAATTCTATTAATAGAATTTCATTCGAGAATTATGGAACTCTCTTTTAATTATTTTTTCAAAAATCCTACTTGAATCATAATTCTACTTCTACTTCGAAGCTTTGGGGAAATGCAGTTCAATGGTCATTTCATAGATTAAATGAAATAATTATTTAAAAAGTTGCCATAATGAGATGATCATAAAAGGTATTTTATATATTGATTTGCCTGTATATGCAATATATTAAATAAGAGGAAAAGGTGCATAAATGCACTGTATTCTTATAGATGCTTGAAATTTTATTTACCTTATTTTATTTGGACAAGAGAATAGTACTGTTTTGAACTATGATCAACTACTACAGAAGAGACAGAAACCACAAATGTCACACCCAGATTAGAAGACCAGATGAGCCCTAGTCCCTAAACACATACAGTAAGAAAAATAACATTTTAGCTTATGATGAAAACGGGAGAGTGAATCGAGTAAGGGAAACATCAAAGATTGTGAAATTCTATGATGTTGCAAATCAGTTAACACTATAACCCAACCTGAACTACCTCACAAAGTCATTAAAATGAAGTAGACAGAGAACGGATGAGACAGCATTGTCATGAGTCAGCAATCAAGAGAGACTGTGACTGTCTTTTCAAGGGCACTATTCTGATCTCTTCCAACTCCCTGCCATCTGGTGAGCACTCCATGGAGGGACCCACGTGGTGAGAGACTGCTCAGAGAGATGTTCAGCCAGAATCTTCGGAGAAACAGAGGTCTCAGTAGGAAGCCTGCAGGGAAGGGAGACCCAAGGGCAAGACGGAGAGTGGTCTCCCAAGAGTGTCCTCCTGAGACACAGCTTGAGCTGAGACTGCAGCAGCAGGCACCATCTACATGACAGCCATTGAGTGACCCTTGAGGGAAGGCCACAGCTACACCAACCTGAGTGCTTGAACCAAAGAAATTGTGAGATAATCAGCATGTGTTGTTTAAATTTGATAAATTTTGTGGCAATTTGTTATAGTGCTAATGAAGTAGTTACCTATTTATGTTTGTGTGTATAATTACAGGTATAAGTATACAGTTATGGTTTATGTGTATATATATATTTATAGGTATATGCATAGTTGCCCGTAAATATACAATAATTTGGATCTATCTATACATTATATATACTTATATATTAAATATATCCTTATAACTGGAGTAATATTTCATGAAGCAAAACAACTACATATTTTAAAGATTTATTTTTATTTATTTTTTATTTACTTGAAAGGCAGTTTTAGAAAGAGGAGCAAGAGAGACAGAGAGAGAGAGAGAGAAAGAGAGAGAGAGAAAGAGAGAGAGAGAAAGAGAGAGAGAGAAAGACAGAAGTTTTCCATCTGCTCGTTCACTCCCCAGATGGCCACAACAGGACTGGGCCAGACTGAAGCCAGGAGCCAGGATCTTCTTCTAGGTCTCCCACATGCGTGCAGGGGACCAAGTACCTGGGCCATTCTTGGCTGTTCATCCCAGGTGCATTAACAGGGAGCGGGATCAGAAGTGGAACAGCCAGATCTTGAAATGGCTCACATGTGGGAATGCCAGCACAGCAGGAGGTGGCTTTACCAGCTACACCACAGAGCTGGTCCCAACAACTCTATTTTGAACTATACTTGGACAGTTCAGTTCTCATAAAAATTGTATAAAAAGAATTGTTATTTGGTAATAATATATGCTCAACAGTTATGTGTATTTTAAATAGATTCAGTTTCAAGAAACATTCTATTAATCTTTTTATGAGTCCACATGTCATAAAATAAGAGCAGCATTTGACTTTCCTACTTTGTAACTCAGATTAATTCAGGATACACAAATAGCAAATGTTTTTGTTTTCATTTTCTAAAGGAAAGAATTACTATTTTTACAAGTGGGAGAAAGGTGGATATGTGCAAATCATCTTAAGAAAGTATGTGTATAATGCTTTTGCTTTAGTTAACCTAATATTGAAACTAGATTCCAGCAATCAGACTACTAATCTTTTTTAATGACTACATTAAGTAACTTATCCAATATACTTGTAATTTAGAATTAAAGCACGCCAATTAAATATGAATAACAAAAAGTTAAATGTGATGATTTCAATTAGAAATTGATTAAGTGGGAATATTTTTAAAATGCATAAAATGCTGGCCCTTACTTTTGAGTAATGTAAGATAATAAAGAATTAAGAAAATAACTTTTAAAGAATTTAAGGCAACATAAAATTGAAAAATAGAATCAATCAAAATGGAGAGCTATGTAAGTACTTCTAGTGTCTGCATTCCAAATGTTGTCATAATTTTAATATATTTTAAAGGCAGAATAACAATTTAGCCCAGTTTATGTACTGCAATTACACAAAAGGATATGTTGGAATTACGTGTAATATACAGTCTTTACATTTTAAATATACTCCTCAGGTTAATCATTGTTTAAAAGAAAATAATGAAAGTCAGACCTGTTTTATAGTTTAAAAAACTTGAATAAAATTCACAATATGTTGGTATTTTTAACTAGCTTTCAGTTTATCAAGAGCCTGTAGCATTTTCTCAGAGATTTTATACCTTACTTCATTTGATTTTAACTTTTAGGAACTGATTACCTGTCATAACATCTGTAAGATAATTTAAAAAAAATCAGTCCTCAAATTAGACCAAACATAGCAGCAGTGATAAGAGGGATAATTTCTGACCAAGAGAGAAACATGCATTATTAATTAGCAGTTAAATTTCCACGATGTTTAGATACAATGGCATTTTAGTCCCCCCCCCACACACACACTCATGAACGCACAACCTAAGGGCAGATCAGTACCGAAGGTTTCTACCTTACTTATCATTTTTGGGGATAGCATCTTACATAGAAATGTTTTCATTCACTAATAGAAAATGAATTTATGACTATAAAAGTACTTGAAGCAGTCCCTGGGACTCAGCAGACACTGTCATTTACCGTAACTATGGAGTCTTACAGTGGTTCGTCCAAAGACCACGAGCTGTTGTCTTATAGGTGATTACGTTTCCTGTATGTGTTATTATCTCAAAGCGTTTACCTTGAAAAATCTTTTATTTAATAATCAATATGTCACTAAAGGAGGTTAAATCTGACAACTCTCAAAACATGCTAAGAAAAAGTACCATAATTAGTAATTAGAGAAATGCAATTCACAACCACTGTACACTTGGTAGAATGTCTAAAATTAGGAAGACGATCTAAGCCGGGAAACAACTTGGACTCTCATAAACTTTGCAGACAAAAATACTGTGGAGAATGCGATGTATTTTTTCCTTTTATCCCCAGCTGGCAGCTCTGTCTTCTGTTGTAAAAATGTTATCTATATTTTCCACTTAATTTTTATGTTTTTCTCCTATTTAATCCGTGTTGCCTGTTCTTTGGCCAAGTTTTAATTTGTTACCTTTTTATTATTCTTCTTGTAAGAGATTTCTAATGTAATTCCACTGTGATTAGAAATGTATTCTACAGAATTTAAATCTTAAACTTACAGAGACTTATTTGATGCCACAGCATTTGGTTTACACTTTTGAATATTTCACTTGAAATTAGTGTCATTCAAAACTTTTACTTGCTAAATAATATTTTGTGTGTTCTGAGAGACTAGTGCTGAAATCTCAGAATGTAACTTTGGATTCGTCCATTTCTCGGTTCACTTCAGTCAGGCTTTGTTTCATGTTTTCTTTGAAGTTCTGCTAATATGCCCATTTGCATGTGTCGATTTAGAATTTTCATGTGTGCTTATTAAACTAAAGTTTTTAACATTGCTCAAGGATTCTTTATTCTTGGTAATATTTCTTGATCCAAGATGTACTTGTTTCTAGCTAATTTATTTGAGAGACAGAAGACACATAGAGAGACATAGAAACAGCCAGACAGATCTCTCGCATCTACTTGTTCACTCCCCACATGTTTGGGAGCCAGGAACTCAGTCAGGTCTCCCACAAGGTAGACAGGAACCCAATCACTTGAGCTGTCACAGCCGCCCCCCAGGGTCTGCAGCAGCTGGAAGCTGAAACCAGGAAAGGACCCAAGAGTGGAACCCAGGCACTGATAGACGGAATGTGGGTGTCCACCTCTGCGCAAATACCCACCCCTGAGGCTACCTGCATGAATCCAACTACTATTTTTTGTTCACTCTTCACAACCTATTTGATATTTTATATTCAAATTGGACTCCTTAGATAAAAAGATAGTTGAGTACTGCTTTTGATTAATTTGGACAAAGAATCTATCACTTTTCATGTGTTGTTAGAACAGTACTATCCAAAGTAAATGTGATATTGGCAATGCTCCCTAAGATCGAAAATCCTCAGCTTCCTCTGTAATTTAAGCCATGATATCTAATCAGACAGAAAGATGATCTGTGATGCTTCTATGATTGACCATGTTTACCTTGATTATAAATTAGATGACACTTTTTCGTGCATGTATCGTAATTGTATTATACTTCTGACATTGCAAAATTTAAAATTCTTAGGAAATGTGTGTGTAAAATGGGTAGATAGATGAAAGATATAAAGACAGACACATCTCTCTCAGGGAACACAAGCTTTACTTCTATCAGTTATTAGAGCCGAGAGATAATTATTCATATTCCCCCTAGAATTGAATTGTACAAGGCTACAGTTTTAATTGGATTGCATTCACCTGTAGTTAATATAAACCTAACGTCCTTTGCAGTTTCGACCTTTTTTATCATATTAGTATAAAGCCAAAAAAGCAGTTGAGTGGCACGTTCAGATATATTTAGATAGCCTTTTTAACTCCACTCTGGTATGTCTCCAGAATCCTATTGTAAACATCATAAAAATGCATGAAATGATTTATCATTATCTTCTAACCTGTCCTTCATGCTATTTTCTTAAAAAAATGAGTGTGATCAGATCAAGATATTATTTTGTGGGGGAGAGGGACTCATCCATATTCCATTTAACCCTAAAGTCGATGTTACTTTCAAAGGCATTATTGATATACCCTAGTTTCTCTATGTTCTCCCCACTATTGCTGGCTCAGTCTACCAATCATCAATTAGACTAGGTATCAAATGCGCCATGGTTCCTTTGCAATATCATTATGTGCACCATCCTTTGCTAGTTTAATACGAATATTTAGACTTTTAAAATTTTGTGATGTTGCTATTGTCAGTGTTATAGGAGCAATTTCAGACTGAGAGGAACAGAAGCTGAAGGACGTCAGCACCACCAAGAAAAACAGAAGAGAGTGCTCCTAGCTAAAAGGAGAGTATGCTGATGAGCATTGTGAAAATATCTGAAAGTATAAGTTCATGATAAAAGCAGCCAATTATTCAGAATACTCTAAACATATAACTATCATGTACAAGCGCCATTATTTTTGGTGTGATGATTAAAAAAACAAAACCAGTAAAATAACAACATCTATAATAATTCTGAAAATATAGGCAATTTAAAACATATCAATTATAACATTAAAGTTCAAGACATTAAAAGGTTAGATTCAGCAAGCAGTAACATAGATATAAATACACTCAACACAAGACCATCCAGATATGTACAGCAAATACTACTAGACCTAAAGAGAGAAAGACTCCAATTCAACAATACTGTATGACTTCACCATCCCACTCTCATCAATGGACAACCATCCAGACAGAAAGTCAATAAAAATACATCAGAGTTGAAATATACTATTGAGCAAATGGACCTAAAGACTTTTACCTAAATCTCCCAACAGCTACAGAATACACATTCCTCTCATCAACAAAGTGAACATTTTGAGAATACACAATATATTAGGCCACAGATTCAGTTTCCATAAATTTAAATGATAGAAATCATAACATGTATCTTCTCAGATCACAAAGGAATAAAACAAGAAGTCAACAACAAAAAATATAAAACATTCAAAAATATGGAAATTAAACAATGTGGTACTGAATGATCAATGGGTCATTGAACAAATTGAAAAGGAAATCAAAAATTTTCTTGAAATAAGTGAAAATGAAAGCACAATATATCAAAAACCTGTGGGATACACCAAAAACAGGATTAAGAGGGGCATTTATAACATTAAGTGCTCACATTAAAAAAAGAGAAATTTCACAAATTAAATCTCTAATGACGCTTCCCAAACACAGAAAAGAACTAACCAAACCCCCAGTTAACAGGAGAGAAATAATAAGGAACAGAGCAGACATAAATGAACTTGAAATCAAAAAAAAAAAAAAATCAATAAGGCAAAATATGGTTTTTTGAGAAGGTAAACAGAATGTAAACCTCTAGCCAGACTACCAAAGGAAAAAAAAAAAGAGAAAAAAACTAAATAAAATTAGAGATAAAAAAGGAGACATTACAACCAACACCACTGAAATAGAAAGAAATCACTGAGACAACTATATGCTAGTAAATGGAAAACTTTGAAGAAAGATAAATCCCTGGATACATAAATTCTAATCAGGTTAAAACAGGAAGATATAGAGGACTTAAAGACTCCTAATAAGGAAAAGATTGAAGCAGTATTCAAAAGTCTTTCGTCAGGTAACGTTCAGGACCTAATGGCTCTAGTACTGAAATCTGCAAAACACTCAAAGGGGAAGTAACTCTAATATTCTTTAAACTATTCCAAAATACTGAACAGGATAGAACTTTGTCAAACTCTTTTATGTGTCCAACATTAATTTGATACCAAAATTAAACGAAGACGTGACACACAAAGAAAACTAGAGACCTATATCCATAATGAATGTAGATACAAAGCCTCTCACCAAAATACAAGCAAGCCCAATCCAAAACCACATCATGATCAAGTGGGGTTTATCCCAGACATGCAAAGATGTTTAACATTCAGTAACCAATAAAGGTCACCAGGCACATTAACAGAATGAAGAACAAGAGCCATGGAGTCATTTTAACAGATGAAGAGAAAGCTTTGATAAGATTCAGTATATCTGTATGATAAAAACCCTCCATAAATTAGGTATGTAAGGAACACTCCTCAAAATTATAAAGGCTATAAATGACAAATAAACAGTATCATACAGATCCCTAACAAAATCAAGATGTCTACTCTTATAACTCGCATTCAATAGAGTACTGGAAGTTCAGCAAAAGCAATTAGGAAAGAGAAAGAAAGGGCATAAAAATTAGAAAAGAAGAACTCAAATTATCCATGTTTTCAGATGACATGATGCAGTCCACAGGAAAACCTAAACACTCTACCAAAAAGGTTTCAGAACTGATAAGCCAATTCATGAACGTTACAGATTACAAAATAAACATACAAGAAATATTAATATGCTATATGCTAACAATGAATTCACTGAAAGAGACATCAAGAGAGAAATTCTATTCACAATAGCCAAACAAATAAACCAAATATTTAGGAATAAATTTAACTAAAGAAATAAAGGATTTTTACAAAGAAAATTAACAAACATTGATAGGACACAGACAATGGAAAGATATTCCTTGCTCATGGATTGGAGGAGTCAATATCATTAAGATGTCCACACTACCTAAAACAACCAACAGAGCCAATGCAAAACCTATCAAAATACCTATGAGATTCTTTACAGAATTAGAAAAAAAAATCCTAAAATTCATATGCAATCACAGAAGACCCAGAATAGCCAAGGCAATCAAGAACAACAACAACAAAAAATCAAGCTGGAAGCAAAATAGACCCTGGTTTCAACGCATGCTACAAAACTATAGTAGTTAAAACAGGATGGCAGTGGCATACAAACTTACACATAGATAGGTGGAACAGAACAGAGAGCCCAGGAACCAATCTATGTACATTCAGCTAACTGACTTTTGATGAAAGTTCTCAGACCATACATTAGAGTACAGATAGTCTCTTCAACAAATGGTGCTAGCAACATACATAGAATGATGATATTATATCCATACCTCTCACTGTACATAGGAATCAACTCAGGATAGATCAAGACCTACATTTAGGACATGAAACTGTGAGGTTGCTGGAAGAAAACACAGGGGAGACACTCCAAGACAATGGTGTAGGGGTTGCCTGCTGGACAAGACCTCCAGAGCACAGGAAACCAAAGCAAAACTAAAAATAAATGGATTATATCAAGTTAGAAGCTTCTGCAAAGCAAAGGTAGTGAACGATGGAGTGAAGAAACAACAAAAAGAAATGGAAAAATATTTGCAAATTACCTCTCCAACAGAGGACTAATATCCAGAACATATCAATATATCAACATCATAAACAACTCAATAATAACAATAACCAATTCACTTAAGAAACAGGCAAAGGATCTCAAAAGATCATTCTCAAAAGAGAAACACGTGTGCTCAACGAATATATGAGAAAATGCTTAACATCACTAGGCATCAGGAAAATGCAAATTGAAATCACAATCACACCTGTCAGGTTGGCTAAGGTTCAAAAGACACTAACAAATACCAGTGAGGATGTGGAGAAAGCAGCACACTTGACATGGCTGACGGGGATGTAAATTAGCACTGTGTAAAACAGTATGGAGATTTCTTTTAAAACTATAAATAACCCGACCCAATAATTCACCAACCCCATTACTGGATACATATCCAAAAGACATACTGTATCAGAGATACCTGCACCACCACGTTTACAGCAGCACTGTTCACCACAGCAAAAATATGGGAAAAACCAAGGCTTTCATAATCAGATGAGACGTGGAGGTAATGTCAGCAATATGTGAAGCCCATTCCTCCGTCACAGGCCCAGAGGCTGTAAAGGTGGAATCTTTTCAGGATGCAAGAGTCAAGTGCTCTCCTAAGTCTTCTGCCCAGGGCAGAGCCCTCCCTTGCCATTCCAGCAAGAGCTCCATAGGCCTGGTCTTGGCCTTCCCTGCCACGCTGGTGAAGCAAGTCCCAGGCCTAGGTGGAGTCTATGTGCTCGAGCCCTGGGAGCCAATCCCCTAATCAATATGTGCAGGATAGCAGAGCTGGAGTTTAAGACCTCATGTCTATCTTGTCAGGACTTGATCCTGCTGGGGTAATTATACCACTTTCTTCTGATTAATGGCTGCAAACATTTATCCTTTCTCCATCCCTCCACTGTATTCTGGAAGCACATGACTTGTTCTGTATTGTGCTGGCCTACAGCTGGAAGGAGTTTGCCTGGAGCCTCAGAAGAAATTTTGGACTTGGACTTTTGAGTGATGCCAGAGGGAGTTAAGACTTGAGGATTATTGGGGATGGAATGATTGCATCTGTATCCTGAGAAGTGCATTAACCTTGGCGGCCGGGGTGGAATGCTATGGCTAGGATATGGTTTGAGTGTATCCCTAAAAGGATCACATGATGGTATTTTGGTCATAGAGGCACTACCCTCAGAAGGGAGTAATGGTTTTATGGAATGTGTTAGTTCTCATGAGAGTGGCTTTGTATACAACAAGATTATACATGTGTTCTGTCCTTTTTGCATTCCCACTGTATTCTGTGTTCAGACTGTATTTCTGCAGATTGTATTCTGTATTTTTCCTACTGTTTCTTCACCATGTTGGGACTCAGCCTGGACTCTGGTGCCATACTGTAAAGACTCATCAACCACCAGAATCATAATATAAGTAAAAACCCGTTAGCTTTGTAAGTTATCCAGCCTCAGGGATCTTGTTATATCAACACAAAACAGGCTATTAGCAGACAGGTATACAATCAGTTTGCTTTACAAAAGGAATAGAGAATGTCAGTCTATTACCACAATTGACCCAAACAACTAAAAAAATAAGATTATATTAATTGAAATGGGGGAGAATGAAAATAAACTAGATTGGGAGCAAAATAATCAATGCCCTCATTCTTTTACATGCTAAGTTGAGAAATTAAACATCAAATGGAGATGTCAAGGAAGCAGTTAGAAACATAATTTGGATTTCAGAGGGGAGGTTTAGATGCAGTTACAATTTAGTGATGTCCCTTATTGATTTTGTTTACAACTTTGAAGTCTGATCATGTCAAAACAGAATGTGTAGATAGATAATGCTAGCAAATCAAATGAAGAGGCCACAAATTCTCCAATATTGAATGACCATTGAGAAAAGCAAAACCAACAAAGGAAATTGAGAAAGAGAGAAAACCGGGAGAGTCATCGTAAGCAAATGAATACATGCTTAGGGAAGAGACAGTGCACTAGTGATGCCTGCATCCCATATGAGTGCTAGTTTGTGTCCTGGTTGCTCCAGCTCTCATCCAACCCCCTGCTAATGTTCCTAGGAAAGCTGAAGAAGGTCCAAGACTTTGGGCTGCTTAATGCACATGGAAAACCTATAGGAGGCTGCCGGCTCCTGGCTTTGGTCAGCTCAGACCTGGGTCATTGCAGCAATTTGTGGAGTCAACCAGTGGATCAAAGAACTCTATGTATCTCCCTCCCTCTCTTTATAATTCTTTCAAATAAATAAATAAATAAATAAATCTTTACTAAAATTTCTATTCATCGAATTGCAGCTAACTCCTAGAAATTATCAATAACAAATTAAAAATAGAACATCATTTAAAGAATGATCTTTTTGAATTTAATGTATTTGCATTGGACCATTATTTTTAATTATACTACTATCAAAAATTGTGATTTTTATACTTTTCCTGCTCACTTTTCTTCTCTAGTGTTTTATAGAAACAATAAATGTAATCATGTAATAGCAAAAATACCTTTAGTCTTAGTGGAATTTGTGTAGTTTTTAAAATCTAAAACAGACTTTTTTCAATATGCATATACAAAGATACACACTTATTGCAAATGCTAAAATAGAAAGAGGTGAGCCCAGAGAAAAAGAGAACAGAGAAACAAAGATGAGAGAGGACGGGGGAGCTGCAGGTAGTTGAGAAAACGTGAGAGCAAGAATAAGTTCTGGATACGAGACCAGCCTACCTTTAGAACCCAGTGAAGAAGTATGCATGAGGGGCCAGTATCTTGGTACAGCTGATTTAGTCTGCATTTACAAAGCTGGCAGCCCATATCCGAACACTGCTTTGAGTTCTGGATGCCCCCCCTTCCAATCTACCTTCCTGACAAGCCAACATAGATGGCCCAAGTACTTGGGCTCTCACCTACCTTGTAGAAGACCTGGATGGAGTCTCCGGATTCTCTCTTCAGCCTGACCCTTCCTGACTGTTGTGGTCATTTGAGGAGTGAATCAGTGGATGCAACGTCGTTATTCATCTGTCTGTCCACCCCTTCAACTCTTGACCTTTAAAATAAATAAATAAGTTTTTCAAAAAAGGGGGAATGGGCAAGGTTATGTTCTGAACTTTTAACAATATCCTCAGAAATCGCTGAAATGTTTTCAGATTCACGAGTACGTATTTAATTTCCACTTTACATCATATTAATTTGACAAATAGCACCCTAGGGAAATAAACAACTTTACATTTGCAGACTTATTTCAGATTTTAGCTAAATTGTGTATCTAGGAGAAATGCCTAATACTTTCAAAATGCTTATACTCGCTATTGTCATTTTCCCTTCTTTCCATTCCAATAGGGATTCTGTATGTAGAGATCCTGATTATGTCTTGGGTTGTAGAGAGCAACATTGTAAATGTTTGAGTTATTCAAGCTGGCTGCAATTCGGAGCAAGTTGTTCATAGATGGTAACTGGTGCAGTTCAGGAGCCACAGCAGGAAGGAGGGCCCACTGGAATCCAGATGCAATAGCAGCTGGAGTGACGTATTCACTGTTAACTGCACAGGAAGGGTATTTTATGTACTCATCCCTCACTACTCTGCTTCATAAAATTTAATTTGAATGTCTGAACAGGAAAGAAATTGGAAAGGCACCAAATAAATGAGCTATCAATGTATCTCAAGGACCTAGAAAAGCAACAGCAAACCAAATGCTAAACAAGTAGAAGAAGGGAGATAATTAAAATCAGAAAAGAAACAAACAAAATTGAAAACAATAATACAAAAGATCAGCAAAATGAAGAGCTGGTTTTTTGAAAAAATAAACAAAATTGACTTAACTAACCAAAAAAAGCAGGGAGAAGATCCACATCAACAAAATTAGAAATGAAAAAAGGAAATGTTAACAACAGACATCATAGAAATAAAAGAAAATCATCAGAAATTACTACAAAGAGCTGTATGCCAACAAACCAGGCAATCTAGAAGAAATGGATAGATTCCTGGACACATACAACCCACCTAAACTGAGCCTTGAAGACATAGAAAACCGAAACAGACCATTAACCAAGATGGAATTCAAATCAGTAATAAAGGCAATCCAAACAAAGAAAAACGCAGGGCCAGATGGATTCACTGCTGTATTCTACCAGACATTTAAAGCAGAAATAACTCTAATTCTTCTCAGGCTATTGAAAACAATTGAAAGGGAGGGAATCTTCCCAATTTTTTTTTCTGTGAAGCCAGCATCACCTTAATTTCTAAACCTAAAAATGATACAACAGAG
The DNA here is from genome assembly GCA_015711505.1 of Sylvilagus bachmani. Lineage (NCBI taxonomy): Eukaryota > Metazoa > Chordata > Mammalia > Lagomorpha > Leporidae > Sylvilagus > Sylvilagus bachmani. The sequence continues at coordinate 2,188,270 of CM027401.1, read as the reverse complement.
AAAGAACTACAGACCAATTTCCCTGATGAAGATAGACCCAAAAATCCTCAACAAAATAATAGACAATTTAATCCAACAACGCATCCGAATGATCATCCACCCAGACCAAGTGAGATTTACCCTGTTTTGCAAGGATGGCTTAATATTCGAAAATCAACCTATGTGATACATCACCTAAACAAATTGAATAACAAGCACCATATGATTAATTTAAAAAGATGCAGAGAAAGCATTTGACAAAATGGTTAAAACTAAGCAAATTGTGGATAGAAGAAAAATTTCTCAACACAATCAAGGCATTTTATGACAAACTCACAGGCAGTGTCTAATGAATGGGGAAACGTTGGAAGCATTCCACTGAGATCCAGAACCAGACATGTATGCCCACTATCAGTATTGCTTTTCTTTTCTTTTTTATTTTTTTATTTTATTTTTTGACAAGCAGAGTGCACAGTGAGAGAGAGACAGAGACAGAGAGAAAGGTCTTCCTTTTCCATGGGTTCACCCTCCAATGGCCCCTGCAGCCAGTGCGCTGTGGCTGGAGCACCACACTGATCCAAAGCCAGGAGCCAGGTTCTTCTCCTGGTCTCCCATGTGGGTGCAGGGCCCAAGGACCTGGGCCATCCTCCACTGCACTCCTGGGCCACAGCAGAGAGCTGGACTGGAAGAGGAGCAACCGGGACAGAATCCGGTGCCCTGACCAGGACTAGAACTGGGTGTGCTGGCACTGCAGGCGAGGATTAGCCTATTGAGCTGCAGCGCTGGACCTCAGTAATGCTTTTCAATATAGTCCTGGAAGTTTTAGCCAGAGCCATTAGGCAAGAAAAAGAAATAAAAGGTTACAAATTGGGAAGGAAGAAGCCAAACTATCCCTACTTACAGATGACATGATACTATACATAAGGGATCCAAAAGATTCCAATAATGGATTATTGGAACTCATAGAAGAGTTAAGAAATATAGCTGGATATAAAATCAACAAAAATCAACAGACTTTGTATAAACAGATAATGTCACAGCTGAATAAGAGCAACTAAGATCAATCCCATTCACGATTACTACCAAAAAATCAAATACCCTGAAATAAATTTCACCATGGATGTCAAAGATCTCTATTATGAGAATTACAAATCTTTTAAGAAAGAAAAAATACAAAAAATGGAAAAATAATTACTGTTAATGCATTAGAAGAATCAACATTGTCAAACTGTCCATACTTTCAAAAGCAATTTACAGATTCAATGTGACACCAATCAAAATACCAAAGACATTCTTAGATGCAGAAAAAAATTATGCTGAAATTCATATGGAAATACAGGAGATCACAAATAGCGACAGCAATCTTATTCAACAAAAGCAAAGCCAGAGGCATCACAGTACCTGATGTCAAGATATACTACAGGGCAGTTATAATCAAAACAGCATGGCACTGGTATAAAATGGACAGACCAATCGACCTGAATATAAACACCAGGAATCAATCCAAGCATCTAATACCAACAAAGCTCCTTGACCAAGGAGCTAAAAGCAATCCCTAGAGCAAGGACAGTCTCTTCAACAAACGGTGCTAGGAAATCTGGATCACCACATGCGGAAGCATGAGGCAAAACCTCTATCTTACACCTTTCACTAACATCCACTCAAAACTCACTAAAGACCTGTCTATGAAAAAATGCATCAAATTACTATATAACATTGGAGAAAAGATCCCAGAGGCACAGGCAGTCAAAGCCAAAATTAACAAATGGGATTACATCAAATTGAGACGTTTCTGTACTGCAAAAAAAAAAAAAAACACACTCAGGAATGTGAAGAGGAAATTGACAGAATGGGAGAAATTATTTGCAAACTATGCAAATGATAAAGAATTAATAATCAGAATATATAAAGTGATCAAGAAACTCCACAACAATAAAACAAACAACCCAGTGAAGAAATGAGCAAAGAACTTAACACATTTTTCTAAAGAAGAGGAAATCCAAGTGGCTAACAGATGTGAAAAAATGCTCAGAATCTTTAGCCATCAGAGAAATGCAAATCAAAACGATAATGAGGTTCCAGCCCATTCCCATTAAAATGGCCCACATACAGAAAACAACAAAAAACGAATGCTGGTGAGGATGTGGGAAAAAGATACCCCAATCCACTGTTGGTGGGACTGTAAGCTTTTAAAGCCATTATGGGAGACAGTATGGCAATACCTCAGAAATCTGAATATAGACCTACCATATGACTCAGCCACGCCACTCCTGGGAATTTACCCAAGGGAAATGAAATCATCGTATCAAAGAGCTATCTCTATATCCATGTTTATTGCAGCTCAATTCACAATACCAAAATATGGAATGAACACAAATGCCCATCAACTGAAGACTGGATAAAGAAATTATGGGCTATTTCACTATGGAAAACTACACAGCAGTAACAACAACAACAACAACAAGAACTGCAGTCATGTACAACAGAATAGGTGAAACTGGGAAACATGATTCTTAGTGAAATAAGCCAGTACCAAAGGGACAAATTCTATATGATCTCCCTGATTTGTAACAACAATAGAGCACCTAAAAGGCAACCTGTAGAAGTAAAATTGACATGCTTAGATGCATAGACATTGAGCACCCTTTGTGTTGACTGTTGGAAAGTTTTTTGTTTGTTTGTTTTTCTTTTATTTTACTTATCTTTTTTTTCTTTCATACTAGTCATTGAACTCTTTACTTAACATAGTTAACCCTATGTGTATAAAGTTAATTGATAACAGATCTTAGTCAAAAATAAGAGTGGGAAGAAGAGAGGGAAGAAGAAAGGGGTGGGAGTGTGGGTGGGAAGGTAGGCATGGTGAGAAAAATCATCATGATCCTAAAGTTGTAATTGTGAAATGTATGAAGTTTTTAACTATAAAGCAGTGCAGTTCTTCATCCATTCCTACAGACTTACTTCTAAGGTTATAGTTTAAAACTTGCCATGGAACCCCAAATCTCCTCATGCTGGGTGGAAAAATAGTATTTTAAGTTTTATAGAGATCATATAGATAGGATTAAATGTTAAAGTGATAATATAAATAGGACTAAGTTTTCTATAATAATAATAATAGATAGAATTAAAAAGGAGTGAATGCTCCAACATGAGAAGCAATCCACACAGCAGACTTCCAGAATAACAATTGTGAAGTAGAACTCTGACCTCAGAATCAGTCCTTAAGACATTCTGGTACGGCCGAAAAGCCCAAGGGAACATTTCAGGCATGGTAAGCCAAGACCCTGTGGCAACAAGTGTTTTACATGCGGGACCTCTATGAGTAAGACCTCAATGGAAAGAAGTGGCCACCACAGAAAGGGTGCACTTTTCTCTGAAGGGAGGAGAGAATTTCACTTTGCTTATGGCTTTTTTGAGTTTGTGTTTCCAAAAGGCTTCCATAGCCTAGGCAGCCCATGTCAAGAGCCTCAGGTGATCAATGACATCATACATAAGGGTGTTAATTGTTAAATAAACATCAAGTGTCACTGTGCACTAACTTCCCATGCAGTACAACAGTCCTCAAAGAATTGTATTATGAGACTTAACAGTAAACTTATTCTCAAAGAATTACTTTCTTTTAGTGTATTAAGTGGAGGATGTTCTTATGTCTCACAAGTCAGAGTTATGTCCAGGAGCTCACAAAATATGTTTCATTCTTGGGTTCTTCTTAAAAGCTAATTAAGTTTCTAAAAAAAAGCAAAAATATCTTCAAGATGCAATGACTTTGAAGAGCCCTTGTCTGGACTGTTGAAAAATAGTTTTTTATTTTTTTTATTTTTATTTCTCATTCAAAGCATTGAACTCTCTACTTAAAATATAATTAATCTTCTGTATATAAAGTTAAATGAAAATAGATCTTAGTAAAAAGAAAAACAACAGAGGGAACAGGATAGGGAAGAGGAATAGGGGTCGGAGAGAAAGAAAAATTACATAAATAAATAAATTAATTAATTAAATACTGAAGTAGATATAAAATGTGGCCAAAATAGCTTCATGTCCAGGTTCAAGCCTAATGTCTAAGATGTGCCAAAATATCGTATTATAGCTTCATCACTTTTGATAATAAAGAGTGAATAAAAATATCAACCAAAATATCCAGCTACAGCATACTGATGAATGCATGTGTACTTTACTGAATCCAGCTATACACAACTATTGAAATACTAACATAGATTTTCATTAAAGTATGTATATAGTACAGTATATATTCATATAATACAGAATATATATTATATAGTTCATAAAATATTTATATAGTAAAATATTTATATAGTATAAAAACACTTATATAGTCAACACCCATTGTCAAGTGAAAATCAGATAACAGGCAGTTCATGATATAATACAAACAAGAAATATTTAGACGTGCACATATATTTTTATTCAGGCAAGGCTAGAACATAATACCAAAATATTAAGCAGAAGGACTATTGCATGTTAGAAACAGTTTTTTTTTTATTTTTTACATTTTTCTATGCTGTCAAATGTTCATTAACAAACATAACTTTTAATCACAAATTTCAAAAGAGCAATGAACATGTTTCAATCAATAGCAACAAGAACAAAATATATGTATAAGCTATTAAACATTTCGCTTTTATACTTTTATTTAATTTGACAAATGTAGGTATAAAACTCTGAAAACGTAAGACAATAACAGTACATCCCTTCTGACTGACCTGGCAATCCTTCTCTGAAAGAAGTTTGTGAACTGCAGCATTTCTCAAGTAGGACAAATGAGTGAGGAAACAGTTCACAGATGCAGCAAACCCGTACTGAAACTGCCCACGCTAACTTGATTGCCAAGTTTAGATTCTTAAGCTCTGTATCAATGTACGTACAATTTTTCTTCACATAAGGTATGTGAAATCCTGTCCTTTCCAATGCAATTTTAATTTATTTACAATTTTTCAAGCAATGTAGTTTCTAGTATAATAGTTTAATACTTGGTCTTTGCTTGTAAATGAGGTTCATAAAATATGAAATAAAAATTGGGGGGAAAACAACTGGAAACACAGCTAGATATGAAGAATATGTTTCCTTCCTTGAATTAAATTTGTTACAGTTATTTATAAAATTTGAAATGCAGAGAGAGAGAGAGAAATAGGGAGATAGAGGAGACAAGAGGAAGAGCAGGAACTTCTCTCTACTCATCCACTTTCCAAAGGCACACAAAAACCAGGCTTGGGCCAGGATGGAGCTGTCTGCTGGAAACCCAATCCAGTGTTAATTGGCATGGATCCAGCTACACCACCAATTACCTCCTGCCTCGCATTGCATATACATTAACAGGAAGCTGGAGTGTAAATCCAAACTCAGGCACTCTGATATGGAATGTGAGTGACCTAACTGGCAGTTTAATGTTGGTACCAATCACCTGTCCCTAAATTTACTTTGAAACAAAATTTTCTGGTAAAAAAATATCCATATAGGAAGTCCTCAAATTGCTTCTTTTCTAATTTGATACTCATAATTGCCTTCTTAAGTAAATAAACTGTACTACAGTTTATTTAATAAAGCTGAATTATAAACATGCCTTTAAAGTTATGCATCTAATATATGTGTTAGTTATAATGTACCTGACAAATCAACTCAAGAATAGTAATGATTTTGAATCTTTTACATTTAAAAATTGCCTACAAATTCACTAATATGCACATTCTGAAACTGCACTGCGGAAATTCTGATTCAAGTCTGGTAATATGAATTCCTGATGAACTTTATCTCAGAAAAATTGGCATAGTTTTAGTAACAAACATGCATGATTAAATTAGGTTGTGCTCCATATCCTTTACATTGATTCAACAAATAATAATTTAAAAAGTAAGTAATGTGGGTTATCGTATTCCCTTTTGGATATTCACAACATTCTGTCTATTTTTGGAAGACTAAAATTGTCATAAATTTATTGGTAACCCTTCTGATTTAATATGTACAAGGTAGCTAATGCATTGTTTGATCAAACCAAATTCTGATTCTTTTATGTAATTTTTCCACTGGGCACTGCCTAGTTTCTAGATAAACAGAGTGGTGCCCTCTGGTAGTCCATGTGGGCTGCCATAAGAAAACACTATAAATTGGGAAATTTAGAAACAACTGAAACCTAGTTCTCACAGCTCAAGATGCCTGCAGATTCTGTCTGGTGAAGTCCTGGTTCTGGCTCATATAACTTCTTACACAGGCCTCACAGTGAAAGGAATACGGCCACTCCCTCTGGCCACTTTCATAAGGGCAAAAATTCCACGGTCCCTCATGACCCAGTCATCTCTGAAGGCCCATCTGTTAACACCTTCACAGTGGTGATTGGATTTCAAAATATTAATTGTGGAGGGACGTAAGTGTGCAGGCGCAACTTATTGTGTTTTGCCCAAGAAACAAAATGGCAGTGATTCTTATTAGCAAAAACACATACCTTATATAAAGATTTATATAAAAATGGCCCCTCCATTCATAGGATGGATATATATAAAATGATAAACAAAGGTATACTTTCTGCTTTTGCTGTTAATTCAAAATGACAGTGGAAACTCAGAACTACAAATGAAATTTCCAGTCACCGTAACTTGAATCATTTCACTCTGGAAGCAGCCTTTCCATCCAAGCAGGGCCAACAGAGGGCAGTACCTTGCCCCAAGTAGGCAGCTGTCTCTCCAGGCTTACATTTCCTTATGATTTCTTCCTTATTTTGTTTTCTCTTGTTGAGAAGGAAGACAATTCAGAATTAACAAACTGTGCATTACAAACACCAACTAGACAACTGTGTAAGGAAGTCCTTGTTGAGATTTCTCACTGAAGAGCAAGTCTGTCCTGAACATCTTTGACCTCATTCTGTCTACAATCTAGTTTTATTGCTCAAGGTTTCCAGACCTTGTAAAGAGAATAAAACATTAAAAAGAGCAATCAATCTCTGTGTTAGTATCAACAATTGGATAATGCTGCTTTTCTTACATCCAGGCTTAAGAACTTGCCAAATTACCTGGATTCTATCTCTCATAGTACTTGTGCCATCTGTTACATTGCTGTCACTCAGCAGGATGCCAGTGAGTATTGTCTTCCCCAGGCTCTCACTCCAGAAATAAGCAGGGAAATAGAGGTATTTTAGTATCATTGCCCTTTGTAAATACAATGATAATGAAAATAAACAACTGAAAATGATTTTAAAAATGGTAAGAAAATGTGGAACAATTCAATGAATTAAAATATTACTAAGAAAATTCAAGTACATTCAACAAGGTTCAAATTCAATCATTTTCTCAAATTAATAGGAAATGCGAAGTGTTCAATAAATTAAAAATTTATTTCAAATGCAAAGAGGGAGGGAGGGAGGGAGGGAGGAAGAGATAGAGAGAGATAGAGAGAGATAGAGAGATAGAGAGACAGAGAGAGAGAGAGAGAACAACACAGAATCTTTCACTGCTGGTTCACTCCCCAGAGGCCCACCACATCCAGAGCTAGATCAGACCAAAGTTAGGAGCCCATAGCTTAATCTGGATCTTCTACAAGAATGGTAGAGACTCAGGTACTCAAGCCTTTATCTGCCATCTCTCAAAGCCTGCATTAGCAGGGAGCTGGATAAGAAGTGAGGTGAGAATGAGCACAGAGATCAGATGCAAGCATCCCAAATGGCCATTTAACTCACTGTGTCATAACTCCTGCCTCAAGATAATTTTTCAAGATTTATTTATCTATATATTAGAAAGGCAGAATGACAGATAAGGGATGGAGAAGGGAACGAGAGAGAGAGAAGGAGAGAGAAAGAGAGAGAGATGGAAGGAGAGACAGAGATACCTTCTGTCTACTAGCAGACATCCCAGATTCCTATGACAGGCAGGTCTAGGCTTAATCCAGCATCCAGGAACTCCGTTTGAGTCTCCGACATGGATGACAGGGGCCCAGGTCCTTGGGGCATCTTCTACTGCCTTCCCAGGCACATTAACAGGCAGCTGGATTGGCAGCAGAGAGCTGGGACTCAAGCACTCCAATATGGCCTGCTGGAATCTCAAGTGTCCACTTAACCTTCTGTGACACAATGCCAGTCGCAAGAATAAATTCCTGGGGAAGTCACTTGAGGATCCTTTACATGTGTGCATTCTTCCTAATCCACAGACACTTGTCCCATTCAGGAAAAAGATATTGTAAGGAGCCACTGCATGGACTGCAAGGGGTAGACAGAACTCAGCCAGCTCCAGTGGTAAGACAAGCTGCACCACCCTATAAGGTCCACCCATGAGCAACAACCACAGAGATGATGACACCACGATTTAAACACATACAAACAGCAAGGAAGGCAGCCTCCCTGAGACTAAGAGCAGACTCTCCAGAGAGAGGCAAAGCGAAAGCTCTTCCAGGGACCTCCAGGTTGACCAGCCACACTCAGACCCACCTTGTACCTGCCCAGTGCTGACACTCTGCCCATCCTTTGAGACCCGCTGTTTGGCTCAGACTCACCACCTGAGCAGATGTAGCTTTGTCGCCCTCTATGGCTAGGATTACACTGTGAGGACCACTGGGGGTACCTTAGGAACCTTGGGTGGTTGGTTTACCCAGTGTGTTGTGTGGTTTCCCCCTCAGTAATAAAATCCTTGTGGAACAAACACCACCTCAGTGCAGTTGCTGTGCTTGCGACCAATATCTATTAATTTGCTATCATTCAAGTTCACAGCGATAGCACTTGTGTTATCTCTATTATTCACAATGAGGGCTACTTTTCTTTGTTTTTAATCTGCGACTAAGACAGGAATAAATGATAGGAGAAACTGCTGAGTCACTATCCAGGCCTGAGGCAGAGTCTAATGGTTATATAAAGGCATTACCCCAAAATAGGCACTGTTGTAAGACATGAGCCCTCTTCTGTGGCCATCAGTAAGAAGTAAAGATAGTGAAGTGTCTCTCACCACTTCTTTAAAATGCTAAAGCTGTTTCAACACTGACTGATACGTATTTGTGCATTTTCTATTAAATTCTAAGTATCAAAGTCCCAGAAGCAGAAGTTTCGCTTGCATCACTGGCTGAGACTGGAAGAAGCTGCAAATTTTCATTGTATGTTTCTTTGTTTTTTCCTTCCATTTCACCATTGTACATCTAACTTTCTGCATTCAAGAGATGCTATCGCCCCTACATTTGAAGTAAATACTATGTTAAAATGACGGTAGTTACAGTCACAAGAGTCGGCAAATGAAACTTGATGTGATGAGAATACCTGAAATAAAAATTCTGGACTTAAAAAACTATTATATTAGAAAGTGTTTAAAAGTGTTTGAGGAATTCAAGGATACAATTTTATGAATTCCACACTAAATGTTTCCTAAAGAAAAACAGAGCAAGTACAGTAATTAATAAGAACAGAAATCTTTGGGTTATGTAAGCTCCAGGTCTGAAATGGATATCAGTTGTCAAACCAAAACACCTGCTTGTACATAACAGCAGAGAAGAAGCAGCCATAAATTCTTAAAGTAGAGTCCACTTAGGAAATTCAGTATTTTTTGTTTTTAAATGGAGCTTTTTCATGGGTCTATGGCTTGTAGAGCAGTGCACATCAAGAGGATGAAAGTAAAGGAATCTAAACACCCAGGACGGAGAGATGTTCTCTAAGATCCCAGTATCTCCACAGAAGAAAACTGCAACCTGACCTGCCAGTCTAGCCCCTGACAACATGGAAGAAAAAGCTGCCACAGCAGCAAAGCTCCCAGACAGGAAAGGACAAGCATAGACACAAAAAATAAATAAATAATGCATATGAATGAACGAGAGGAGTAAAATTCAAAGCACAAAAGGACAGATACCATGATAGAAAAACAGCCATCAGCCATCTATTCAACTGAGTGATAGATTGTTACTAATGATATGCAAATGCATCACTCTCTGAAAGGACTTAAAAATAAATACAGCGGACAGTTTCAAAGAAATGACAGAACCAAAATATTCATCAGAACAATTAGAAATCATCAGACAAACTCTAAAAAAGAAAATCAGATACCCAAGAGTCAATTGTAAGTACCAGAAATATAATTATCATACTAAAAATATTCGATAGACAAAGAATAGTCTCCAATGAGCACAAAGAAAATAATAAGTAGTTTGGAAGATAGTTTTGGAGAATATAGTCAGAATAAAGCAAAGAAATAATACAATAACGATGGGGAATTTAAAAGATAGGGAAATTTGGCTGAGATCCTCCAAAGTATGTTACATTAAATTTTCACAAGGAATTATTAGAGCAAATAATCCAGAAGGATCACTGATTAGAAATGCCCCACAGCTGAAAAACAGTGAGGCTTCAAAATGAAAATGCACAAACGTTGTGAAGCAGCATTTTAAAAAAATATAATGTAATTACAGAGGAGATAGCGCTGTGGCAGAGTAGGCTAAGCCTCCATCTGCTGCGCTTGCACCCCATGTGGGTGCTGGTTCCTGTCCCAGCTGCTCCCCTTCCAATCCAGCTCTTTACTTACGACCTGGGAAAGCAGTGGAAGATGGCTCAAGTGCTTGGGACTCTGTATCCATGTGGGAGACCTGGAAGAATGTCCTGGTTCCTGGTTCCTGGCTTCAGATTGGCCCAGCTCTGGCCATTGTGGCCATTTGGAGAGTGAACCGGCAGATAGGAGACCTTTGTCTCCACCTCTCCCTCGATCTGTATGTAACTCTACCTCTCAAATAAATAAGTAAATGAAATCTTTTTTAAAAAATAAAGACATGATAAATGTAATTTTAGAACATCAAGAATATACAAAAAAGTGATATTACAAAAATTTAAGAAATGCTAGTTACAAGATGGATTTGGACATTGCCAACGATCTAAAAATTTTTCAAAGACTTAATTTTAGTTGGCCAATTACACAAGTACAGAAATTACAAAGAGGAAAATATACATTTTAATTCAATGAAGAAAAATATTCTTCATAAATATTCATAGACCGGGAAACCTCAGAAAAAAATATCAACACAAACCTACATGGGAATTAAGTTGAATTTAGACTTAAAAGTTCTATATTGCTCTTTGTCTGGATAACTCAGATCAGCACAGATTTTAGAACTAAGAGTAGTTGTAAAGAAACAGAATTTTAAGAATGAGTTTTCTGAGTTTGTTCTGGGGTTTCTGAAATTGGCTCTCTGATTAAAGATGAGAATTATTCCTTCTGTAGTAATAAGACAGCACTGAAGATACCTTCACTGGATCTCCTAATAAACTACTTATGGGGGTGAGGAGGTTGGTATTTGGCCTGGTGGCTAAGGTGCCAGCCGAGACACTGCATCCTGCTTCAGAGTCCCTGGATACAAGCCATGCTCCAGTCCTGATCACAGCTTCCTGCTAGTTTGCAGCCAGGAAGCAGCAGGTGGTGGTACACGTGTGTGTCCCTGCTACCCGTGTGAGTAGTGGGTTCCTGCCTCCTTCTCCAGATCCAGCCATGAGTGATTTGGGGAGTTAACCACAGATGGAGCTCCTGTCTGTCTGACTTTTCTGCCTCTCAAATAAATGAATTTTTTTTAATGCAGAAGTTGAGCGATTGTATATATGATATCTCTCAACATTTTTTGAAAGCTAAAAAATAAAATGAAATTGGCTAATTGCCCTATAAGGTAGCAGAAAAAATGATGAAAGAAGAGAATGGGCTCGGGGCTTCAGTTCCCAGCTGCTGTGCTGTGCCTGCACATGGCTGAAAGCATCTGTGTGTGCTCTGAAGAGGATCCTCATCCCCCACAGCCACAGGACAGAGACTGCAGAAAATCGAATGCACTCTCTTCCTGCAACTGGCTGCATTACAATGCAAGCTGAACTCCCATCCTGAAAGATGGGGTGGAGCACTACTCTTAATGAGGACAAACTGATATTTAGACTGGGATTCTGCAAGGTGCAATGGGGATGTGTGGGAAGATCCCGATGAAGCTGGGGATACTGACCCCCCTAAATTCTGACGAGTCTTCTCTCCCAGCAGAAGTGGCCTCTTCATTCACACAGGTGTTGACTTTTGCAACTCCACCTCATGGAATTAATCCTGTGTTGTCTGAGCAAACTAGAATGACTTCCCGTGAGGCTGCTTTTAGCTTCTAGACCTTCACTCCCAGCAGGCCACTAAAGTTGTTAAACAAAGCATGAGCCATTGGTAGGTGCACTACATTTCAGAAGAACTGCCTGAGGTGTTATTTTTTTATTGTATACAGAGATACACACAGGGACATACATGGAAATGATATTTAGTGTATGAGATAATTATAGAAAGAGCACAAAGCTGCATCCAACTGCATTCAATGGTATGACCTCACCATGTGGAGGTTCTTCATTTAATATCACAACCAGGGAGCTAGAAAAGCCTCTAACAGGTTGGTTTACCTGAAACATGGACCAACCTTGGCCCACAGTGAATGGGTTAGAAATTTGTAGTTTAGGTGAATTATAAATGCACAGAAAAGAGTTTAAAGTCTTAGGGAGAAACTGAACTATTAGGGTAAAATATCAATTAACACTCACTCATGCACACTGGGAAATTTCTAAAGATACATCTTTAGACTTTTACCACTACTAAAAGGAAAAAAAAAAATCCCTGCATCCTGGAAGAACTCTGGGATTCCCTTTCTCTATAAGCCAGACATCACAAAAGGAGCTGAATTCACTGAACTGGGAAACCAAAATGCAATTCAGGGTGGCAGGATCTGAGTGAGAGCATTCAATCCTCTAAGCAGGGCGGGCTTGGGACACCAGAGTCAAAGCAGCATTCAGAATAGGCCAGTCTGTGGATCCCTGGCACTGCCTAAGGGCGGTGATGTCCTGGATGTGAAATAGGTAAGAAAAGTATTACATTTTACCTGACATATATAAGGAGAAACATTCTAGGTGAAGTAGAAAAGTGTCTAACCTGAGTCACAAAAACAGAACCATCTGGGCTGGTGCTGTGGCTTAGTGGGTAAAGCCACCTTATGGGCGCCAGTTCCTGTCCCAGCTGCTCTGCTTCCAATTCAGCTCTGAGCTAATGGCCTTTGAAAAATAGTGGAAGATGGCCAAGCCCTTGGGCCCCTGCTACCCATTGGGAGACCAGAAGAAGCTCCTAGCTCCTGGTCGCTGGCTTTGGCCTGGTCTAACACGGGCCATTGCAGCCATCTGGACTGAATAAGCAGATTGAAGATCTCTTTCTCTCTCCTTCACTTTGTCTCCTCTCCTCCCTGTCTCCATTCTCATAAATATTTCAAAAATAAATTAATGCTACTACTACTACTAATAAAGTCATACCCTTTGCTATGAATGCTTGAATGTTTGTTTCTTCAAAAACTCACATTGAAATTTAATTGCCATTTTGAACGTATCAAGACATATTTTGTTTTAATGTAACTTTTTTTATTTAATAAATGTGAATTTACAAAGTGCAACTTTTGTATTGTTCTGGCTTCCTCTCCCCCAACCTCTCTCCCTCCCGTGGCCCTCCCCTCTCCCACTCTCTCTCCCATCCCGCCCTTCAGCGAGTTTCATTTTCAATTACCTTCATATACAGAAGATCAACTTAGTATATACTAAGCAAGGATTTCACCAGGCTGCACTCACACAACCCCACAAGGCATAGGGTATTGTTCAACTAGTAGTGTTGTCTTTAAGGTTCATAGTATAACACATTAAGGACAGAGATCCTACATGGGGAGCCTGTATCTAGTGACTCCCGTTGTTGATTTAACAACTGGCACTCTTATTCATGACGTCAGCAATCACCCGAGACTCTTGCTATGAGCTGTCTAGGCTATGGAAGCCCCTTGAGTTCACCAACTCTGAACTTGTTTAGTCAATGCCGTATCACAGTGGAGGTTCCTTCCTCCCTTTGGAGAAAGGCATGAGGCATGTTTGGATCATGAGGGCTCCCACTTCATATGTGAACTAATGCTGTTGTTACAGGGGTGGATTATCAAAGGAACGGCTTCTATTTGAGGAAGTAGCTTCCTTTCATGGGAATGGGTTCACCTCTTCTTGCGTTCTCTTTGTGTGTGTGTATGTGTGTGCATGTGTATATGTATAGCACTAGTATCTACCATTTATCAGATGATATATGAGGCCATACATCACATATATTATCCCAATTCTCATGAAATCCTCACTACTGAAGGTATTATGTCTGCACCTTACAGATACCACGAGAGTTTCAGAAAGAATACTTCATTTGCTCATGATGCACTGTAAGAAGCCAAACCCCAGTTTCATCCTAATTGGTTGCACACACATGTTTTTAAAGAGCTATAGACTCACATACAGAATAAATGTCACCACTGTCTGAAGAAAGGTGTCTCTGAATAATTCTTGCAGTTTGTTATTTCAGTGAGGTTGTCCAACAGCCCTCTGAAGCAAAGCACCTAATAGATTATTTATCTATATTTAATGTGAATATAGGACTTTATCTTACAGGCACACCCTTGCATAGGTGTGTAGAATAATGTGAAGTTGAAGGTTATTATAAGAGCAAAAGAACAGCTCAAACACTGACCGGGAGCAGATTACATAAACTGTTTTATCCATGCAACAGAATCCAATGCAACAAAGGAAGGACAGGGGTTCCTGGTTCCCTAATAAGCACATGGAATGGTCTCTGTTTAAAGAAATGAAGCAGTGTGCATACGGCTGTTCCCAGTTGTTTAGACACGAGGTCTGGGGACCAGTGCTGTGGTGCAGAGGGTTAAGCCACTGCTTGTGATACTGGTTCAAATCCCAGCTGCTCTGATTCCGATCCAGTTCCCTGCAAATGCACCTGGAAAAGCACTGGAAGATAACCAGGTACCTGAGCCCCTGCCACCTCCACGGGAGACCTGGATGGAGCTCCTGGCTCTTGGATTTGGCCTGGCCCAGCCCTGGCTGCTGGCGTCCATCTGGGGAGTGAACTAGTGGATGGAAGATTCTCTCTCTCTTTCTCTCTCCCTCCTTTCCTCCCCCCTTGCTTTTTGTGTCACTCTGCCTTCCAAATACATGAAAATGAACAAACATTTAAAGAGAGATGACAGACTGATCAATTGATTACTGCAGATAGGTAAAGGAACACCAAGTTCTCTAGAATAAAGAACCCAGCATTGCCCACATTTGAAATGATTGCCTTTTTCCAGCATTCGCTCAAATGCACTGATATGGTAGCTACACTCTGGAAACAAGGAAATAAATCAGTTTTCAGGGATTACTGGGCACTGGCTCTGAACTGCCACAAATTTCAAAGGACCCCAAATAGCACTGTACTCCATCCATCAGAGTAAGGTCTTATGAAGGAAGATGATCAGTGGAGTTTAGCTTAGGAGTGTCTCACCGTGGCTCTCCAAATCCATTCTGTGATTATTTCCTCAGTTCCAGAATGCACAATTCAAATAGATATCCAGCAGCTGGCACAATCCCCACATGAGTTCCTTGACATATGGAATGAAAGTTATTATGGTGGAAAAAGCCAAGTGTAAGCCACTAGAACTGTCTCTACCTATGAAATAGTACATGAAAAACAACAGTGTTCCCAGAGACTGTAGCACATAGTGTTGCCACCAAGGACTTAAACAATGTGGGAGTTGTGATTCCACTACATTGTTGTCTATTCTCACTCAGCTTGCTTATTTGGCCTGGGCCAAAGAGAGACGGATCTTGGAGAATGACAAAGGTTTCTTATAAGCTTAACCAGATGGTGATTGCAATTGCACCTGCTGCATCAGATGTGGTTTCCTTGCTTAAGCAAATGAACACATCCCCCTGGTACCTGCTCTGAAGCCCTTGATCTGGTGAAGTACAGTTTGTTTTCAGCTGGCAAGACCACAACGGACCTTTACTGCCCCACTTGGGGGTGTCTTTCTCTTTGTCACGGATTACTTCATAGAAAACCCAATTGCATTTCCCTTCCACAAGAAATCACACTGGTCCATTTATTTGATGATGTTCTTTTGGTTGGACCTAGTTAGCAAGAAACAGCATCTTTTCTAGACTTGTTCATAAGACACATTTAAAGGATGAGAAATAAATTGGACAAAATCCAGTGGCCTTCCAAATCTGTGAAATTTCAAGGAGTCTCATGGTATGGGTCACGTCGAGCTATGCCTTTTGAACTAAAGGATTAGTCACTGCATCTTAACCATTTTTAAAACTGAGAAAACATCTATACAATTTCTATTGGGCCACTTTGAATTTTGAAGGTAAAATCCCAGTCTGCTGTGCAAGCTGCTCTTCTATTTGGGCCATAGGATACTGCAGATACAATGGCACTTAAAATGTTACTGGCAGATGGAGATGCTTCTTGGAGCTACTTACAGGCTTCTCTTGCTGCACTGCCACAAAGATCTTTAATTCTGGAGCTAAGCCCTGCCACCACGAGCTGGCAATTACTCTCTGAGAAGCACTTCTGGGCCTCCTATGAGCTTTACTAGAAACTAGACCACAGACTGCTGAGTGTGACCTGAGCTGCCTGTCATGAACTTTCTGTTATCTCAACCAGCAAAATCTAAAGTTGGGTGTGCTCAGCTATGTTAGTGATGTCACCTGCACAGGCCCTGGAAGAAACAATAAGGTACATGAAATGACCTAAGTGCTCATGGTGCCCCCTGCTGCTCCACCACCTTCCTCTCCCTGCCTCAGGGAGAGATCCCTAACATGAGCCACAGAAGATGTGATTTAGGCCGGCTCACAGATAGTTCCATATGATATGTGGGCGCTCTCCAACAGTTGCCAGCTGCAACTACAACCTCCTTGGACAATGGGGAATGTAAATCCTCCAAGGGGTATAAATTTTGACATGGCAGCTACTTGCATATTTTTCTGAAATGTTCAGATAGGTTGTTAATAAGGTTAATTCATGGGCCATGACCAATAGTTTGGTTAGGTAGTCACAGAGGTATAAAGAATATGATTGGAAAATTGAAGACAAGAGAACCAGGGATGGGAAAGGGGGTTATGTAGACAGACCTCTCTCAATGAGCAAAAAAATGAGGAGATATTTGCATCCTATAGGAATGCTCATCAGAGGATGTCCTACAGAGACATGAGTTTGGCATTTAAGTGGATAGGATAACTTGTTCCGTGGATACTAGTCAGCCTCTTTCTCATGAATGAAGTAGACATAGTGGTAGATATGGATGCTGTGTAAGGGCTCAGCCATGCAGATTCCATTCCCCAAGACCATCCTGTTGGCTACAGCTCAGTGCCCCACTTGTCAGCAGCAGAGACTCAACATTGACTTCCCTTTCTACGACACCATTTCATGAATTCTTCACAATTTGTCTCTGCTGCAAGCAATACCTCTGTTCAAACAACTACCCATGGGCTTACAGAATGCATTATCCACCATCATGGTATTCCATATAGCACTGACTCTGTTCAAGGAACTCACTTCACAGCAAAAATTATGTCAGCAGGCTCATGCTCATGGAATTTACTGGTCTCTCTATGCTTTCCACCATCTTGAGGCATACGGGTTGATGTAACAGTGAAATGCCATTTGAAAACTGAATGACCATAACAGCTAGCTGGCAATACTCATGGGATGGGGGCAAAGCTCTTCGAACAGTTGCATGGCTCTAAATCAGCACCCAATATTCAGTGCTGTTTTTCTGTAGTTGATTTCCAGATCTAGGAAGAAAAGGGTAGAAATGAGAGAGGTGCAACCCTCTGTTATTCCTGGTGACCCACCAGCAGGTGTTTGCTTCTTGTACTTTGATTTTGTACTGTGCTAGTCTACAGGTCTTATGGTTTGGATATGGTTTAAGTGTGCCCCCCAAGAGTCCATACATTGGGAATTTGATCCTAAGCATTGTAATGTGACAGTTGAACTCTTCAAAGCTGGAGCCTAGTAGGAAATCATTGGGGGTTCTACCCTCAGAATGTAATATATTTCTGTGAATCCCCAGTTAGTTCCTGAGAGAATGAATTTATAAAAGAAGGAGCCTGACCCCATCCCTACTCTGTGGCTTGGTCTCTTACCATATAATCTGTCATTTTCATTTGTGCACCTGCATAGTATCATCTGTATTTTGTGACATAGCTAGGTCTCTCCTCAAAGTCAAGAAGAAGCTGAATCCATAATCTGGACTTTCATGCACCAAAGTTGTTTGCCAGATAAACCTCTTTTTTTTATAAACTATGCAGCATCAGATGCATTGCTGGATATATACAAGGTCTTAATTCCAACAATGAAAATATTCCCTCCAAGGCATATAACACAGGTTCCATTGCAATGGAAGATAAGACTGCTACAAAACCACTTGTGACTATTCATGCTGCTGAACTTAAAGCCAAGAATTGAGCACTGTGCTTACTGGCATAATTGATCCTGCTATTAAGAAGGAAAACGATGACTATTGCACAATGAAGATAACGAAGAGCACTACCATCAGGCTGACAGGGGATCCATTTGAGTGCCTCAAAGTGTTGATGTTACCTGTGCACAAGAGAAGTCCTGGCTATACGACAAGTGACCCAGACCGTTCAGGAATGAGCAGTGCAGTCATCCTACTAGATTAAGTACCATGATCAACTGAGGTTCATACTGAAGGCAAAGGAAAGACCAAACGGTTACTGAAAGAAGGTAAGTGTATACTGGTGACAGTCATGTTTGTGACTAGTGCAAGTGTCTAGTCACTGTTTTCCCAGCAACTCAGATTGTATTGCAAGTACTTTTTCCAATTAAACTATAATACCACTCAAAGAATGTTCCTTCCATTCTGTGACTTTTTTTAAGATTTAGTTATTTATTTGGATGCCAAAGTTAGAGAGAGGCAGAGGCAGAAGCAGAGAGAGAAGTCTTCCATCTGCTGATTCACTCCCCAAATGGCAGCAGCGAAGGGAGCTGGGCCAAACCAAAGCCAGCAGCCAGGGGTCTCCCAGGTTGGAGCAGGGGCCCAAGGACTGGGAACATTTTCTACTGCTTTCCCAGGCCATAGAAGAGAGCTGGATTGGAAGTAGAACAACTGGGACTCGAACTGGCGCCCATATGGGGTGCTGGGCTGCAGTCGGGGCCTTTATGCACTATGCCACAGCACTCTCCCCCATTTCTGTACCTTAGAATGATAATCCACTTCATGCCCATTCAAATGAAATTGATAAAACAATTAGAAAACTTTTCATATTCTTTAAGTCTACAATTAGTTTATGACCTGCTCAAAAGCTATTTGGATATCATACAACATGTGAAAAAGGATAAAAACATTTATAAAAGTGGATGTATTATAATAATTATATTTTTGCATATAATGACAAAATTACTTAATCAAAGACTAAGAGTTTTGTATATTTTAAAAAATTATATAAAGGGGAAAAATTTCATGGATTTCACATATAAAGGTGTAAGAACATAACACTTCCTTCTCTGCCCTCTCTCCTACTGCTCTCACACTTCCTTCTCTATCTTTTATTATTTTTTACTTTCACAATGCCATACTTCAATTTACTTCAAATCACACGCTTTACCCTCCAACAATAAAGAATTCAAGAAGTAGTGAGTAGAAAAAACCACCATTCCTCAGGAGTATAAGGGCTATAAACAATAGTCAAATCTCAAAATGTCACTTTTACTCATATACATTACATTTTTGTACTCTTTATATTAGCTACCAGAAGTCAAGGAAAACATATTTGTCTTTTGGGGACTGGTTTATTTCACCAAGCATAATGGTCTCCAATTGCATCCATTTTGTTGTGAAAGACAGAATTTCATTCTTTTTCTATGGCTGAGTAGGATTCCATTGTGTATATATACCACAATTTCTGTATCCAGTCATCAGTTGATGGGCATCTGGGTTGATTCCATATCTTAGCTTAGCTATTGTGAATTCTGCTGTAAACATTGGGGTACAGATAAGTCTTCCATAAGCTGATTCCATTTCCTTTGGGTAAACTCCCAGAAATGAGATGGTTGGGTCTTAAGTTAGATCTATTTTCAGATTTCTGAGGACATTCCATGGTGTCTTCTATAATGGTTGTATTAGTTTACATTCCCATAATTGTGTTGCTTAAGATTTTCATCATGAAAGGATGTTGTATTTTACAAAATGCTTTCTTGGGGCCAGTGCTGTGGCGCAGCGGGTTAACAACCTGGCCTGAAGCACCGGCATCCCATATGGGCGCTGGTTCTAGTTCTGGCTGCTCCTCTTCCGATCCAGCTCTCTGCTATGGCCTGGGAAAGCAGTGGAAAATGGCCCAAGTCTTTGGGCCCCTGCACCCATGTGGGAGACTTGGAAGAAGCTCCTGGCTCCTGGCTTTGGATTGGCACAGTTCTGGCCATTGCAGCCACCTGGGGGGTGAACCAGCGGATGGAAGACCTCTCTGTCTCTACCTCTCTCTGTAACTCTTTCAAATAAATAAAATAAATCTTTAAAAAAAATGATTTCTCTGCATCTATTGAGATAATCATATGGATTTTGTTCAATTTGTTGATTTCATTAATTTATTTGAGAAAAAGAGAAAAATAGTGCATAGAAGAGAATCCTTCCATCCATTGATTCACTTCCATAATGTCCACAAGTGCTGGGCTGGGCTGGGGCTAAAGCCAGGAACTGGGAAAGCAATTCAGTTCTCCCACATGGGTGGCAGGAACCCAATCAATTAAACTATTGCTGTTGCCTCCCATGGTCTGCATTAGCAGGAAGCTAGAGTTCAGAACCAGAGCCTGGACTTGAACACAGGTACTCTGATATAGGATGCAGGTGTCTTAACTACTAGGATAACTGCCTAGTCAAGAGATTTGTTAATGACTTCACCCATCTTACCAGTTATTTCATATGCTTAAACTATAAAATGTGCCAATGTAAGTCAGCTTATAGTTAATAATGAATGTAATTTAAGGGAACAACATAAAAAGTAAATATCTCCTTGTGAAATAATTTATAAAATTTTATATAACTATATTCTGGAGCTAAACAATTTTACTTTCAACAAATACTATAATTATGACAAAAATAAATTTATAGTCAGTTAAACAAGGTATTAAAAATGTAGGTCTTATCAAAAATGTAATTTTTCCTTTTCTCAACTGCATTTACTTTATGAAGGTTATAAACTGTTCTGGGTCAGAATTCATGTGAATGTAACTTATGCACACCTTAAAATTTAATAATATTCAGTAATAATCCTTATTGTGAAACAATAATGTTAAAATACTATTTTTCTAACAGATTCCTAAAATAGCTACATTATTATTCCTAAATGGCATTGCAGCATTGTATAAATTTATTACAAATAAAACTTATTTTAGCACTATTTAAATTATTTTTATGATCAGTCAATTCTTGTATTTAAATTCATTTTAAGGACAACTTCCTTGAACATTAGGAAAAAAACACTCATAAAACACTTCTCCACTTTAAAAATATTTAGTAAGATTTATTTTGATTTTTAGAGGGGAGAAAAACCTCAAGTTGCTCTGGTTATTGTGTAATGATTGTGAAATACACAGAAACCTGGGGAGAGAGGGAGTGATTTCAACAGTCACATAGCCAGGCCTAAGGGGTATGATAAAGTCTGTCTTTCACATTTCAGAAAAGTAGTAATAGGCTGCGACCCTGGCAGCAGGTATAGCAGAATGTTCTAGTTTTGCTGTTGTTATTCTACATTGTTATAAAGGACTCGGTCTTCTATGTACCACATGGCTTTCGCTATGATTTCTACTTCATCATATTTTTGCTCGGATTCTTCTCTCTTATTATGTCTCAGCTTCCTGTGCTCTTTTTATTTGATTATCTCTGGGCATCTTGGATTTAAGGTCCCCAGGAGGGATACGCTCATTGAGGCAAACAGTAGGACAGAGATTCTGGGCTAGGTGCCTTAAAAATTATTGCTCTCAGATGAAGTTCTGCATCTTGGTCCAATCAGCTGTGATCTTTTTTTTTTTTTTTTAAGATTTTATTTAATTATCTGAAAGGTAGAAACAGAGAGAAAGGTCTTCCTTCCGTTAGTTCACTCCCCAAATGGCTGCAACGGCTGGAGCTGTGCTGATCCAAAACCAGGAGCTTCTTCCAGGTATCCCATGCAGGTGCAGGGGTCCAAGGACTTGGGCCATCTTCCACTGTTTTCCCAGGCCATAGAAGAGAGCTTTATCAGAAAGTGGACCAGCCAGTACTTGAACTGGAGCCCATATGGGATGCCAGCACTGCAGGCAGAGGATTAGCCTGCCAAATCATGGCACCAGCCCTGAGCTGTGCTCTTTTCAGTGCAATTACAGGGAACACCTTTTAAAAAGATCTGGATGGAGCAGGATCTGTTAACCTTTGTGGAAAGAGCCAGGGGTGAGAGCTTGGCACAACAACTAAGAAGCTGCTTAGAAGGATTGCCACTCTTATCAGTGTACTGGGGTTTGGGTCCTGCTCCTAGGTCTACCTTCCTGCTAATCCATACCTTGGGAGGCAGCTGCTGCTGACTTGAATGCTTGGGCCCTCCTATAAAAAGTGAGACCTAGATTGAGTTCCCAGCTCCTGGCTTTTGATTGGGCAGCACCAGGCTACTGTAGGCATTGGAGGAGTGAGCAAGTATGGAAGATCTCTCTCTCTCTCTCTCTCTCTCTCTCTCTCTCTCTCTCTCTCTCTCTCTCTCTCTCTCCTTTCAAAATAAAGTATCTTTAATAAAACTTCAAGAAGTACTCCAAAGGGCTTTATTTCACTGTATTCCTTTCCTACTGCATCAAGGGAGAAGGGGCAAATATTAGGAAGGAGAAGTGGAGCTCGGTAGCCTTCAACAAAAGTCATGAAATAAGACACTGAAAAGTCTTATTTCAGTCTGAGAGCATCAAGATGGCGGAATAGGAAGGCAGCACACTGATAGTCCGGGGAGAGACAGTTTAATAAAAGTGGAGATACTGCAGGTTCCAGGAAGAGTAGGGGAAGAAACAGCAGAGCAAACTCTTCCGGAACTAGTGATTCACAGCGGACCTTTGTGGAGAGCGTGGGAGCCCGCAGTTCGGGACACCAGCAGCAGACTCAACACACCAGCGCTGGAATACAAGGTGAGCTGAACCTCAATAGCCTGAGACACCGGCAGGGAAGCGGAAAGAGGAGACTAGAGTGAACAAGGCTTGAAACCCTGTGGGGAAAAGTTCACCAGGCTAACTAAAGAAAGAGGAAAAAAAAAGTGACCGATATGGACACGAGTTTCTCTCTCTCCGCCCACCTCTCAAAGGCGAGCAAGACAAAGAGCAGGCGCCATTTTGGACATACGTCATAAGCAGGGTGACCTCAGGTCTGCACCAGCCCTGAGCGTAGCAGAAAAACCTAACTCTGGGCGGGGGAGGGTGTGAGGGTGTGTGTGTGTGTGTGTGAAATAATAGGAGATTAGAACCTAATGAATGTGTGGTGCTAATGAACTGAGACTGTGAAAAAAGAGAGGATGGGAGAGAGAACTCACAGAATTCACATGAGTACTCTCCAGAGATGCTACAATTCGGTAACCTTTGCAATCCAGTGGGAGACTGCAGGAGAATTTGAGCTCACAGGGAGAGCAGCACAGATTCCCTGTGTGGTCCTTGGGAAAGAGCTTCCAATCTCTGGCTCCTGTGGGTATATCATTCGCCTGCTAACTACCTCCAATTCCGTTCAGCTGTGTGGAATTACTTCCCTTTTGAACCAAAAAAGAAACAGTGAGAGATTTACCATGCCTAACCTGGGAGTGCCACCTTTGGCACACCCTCAATCCTGAGGAACCATACAGACTGAAAGTGAAAGGCTGGAAAAAGTTATACCATGCCCACAAAAATTAAAAAAAGAGCGGGCATAGGATCTTAATATTGGACAACATAAACTTTACCACAAAAACTGTTAAGAGAGACAAAGAGGGGCACTATATAATGATTAATGGATCCATTCAACAGGAAGATATAACGATTATCAATGTATATGCACCTAATTACAGGGCACTGGTTTATATAAAAGATTTGTTAAGGGACTTAAAGGGAGACTTAGACCCCAATACAATAGTACTGGGAGACTTCAAGGCCACTCTCAGAAATAGACAGATCAACAGGACAGAAGATCAACAAGGAGACAGTAGATTTAAATGACGCTATAGCCCAAGTGGATCTAACAGATATCTAGAGAACTTTTCATCCTACACAGAAAGCATTCACGTCCTGCTCAGCAGTACATGGAACCTACTCTAGGATTGACCACATACTAGGCCATAAAGCAAGTCTCAGTAAATTCAAAAGAATTAGAATCATACCATGAAGTTTCTCAGACCATAAAGGAATGAAGGTGGAAATTAGCAACTCAGGAATCCCTAGAGCATGTGAAAACACATGGAGATTGAACAACAGGCTCCTGAATGAACAATGGGTCATAGAAGAAATTAAAAGAAAAATCAAAAATTTTCTGGAAGTAAATGAGGATAACAGCACAATATACCAAAACTTATTGGATACAGCAAAAGTAGTGTTAAGAGGAAAGTTTATATCAATAGGTGCCTACATCAAGAAATTAGAAAGACACCAAATAGATGAGCTTTCAATTCATCTTAAGGATCTAGAAAATCTGAAGCAAACCAGACCCAAAGCTAGTAGGAGAAGAGAAATAGTTAAAATCAGAGAAGAAATCAACAGGATTGAATCCAAAAAAACATTACAAAAAATCAGCCAAACGAGGAGCTGGTTTTTTGAAAAAATAAACAAGATTGACACCCCATTGGCCAAACTAACTAAAAAATAAACGAAAAGAGCGAAACCAATAAAATCAAAATGAAAAAGGAAACGTAACAGCAGACACCACAGAAATCAAAAGAATCATCCAAAATTACTACAAGGACTTGTGTGCCAGCAAACAGGGAAACCTATCAGAAATGGATAGATTCCTGGACACATGCAACCTACCTAAATTGAACCAGGAAGACATAGAAAACCTAAACAGACCCATAACTGAGACAGAAATTGAAACAGTAATAAAGGCCCTCCCAACAAAGAAAAGCCCAGGACCAGATGGATTCACTGCAGAATTCTACCAGACATTTAAAGAAGAACTAACTCCAATTCTTCTCAAACTATTCAGAACAATCGAAAAAGAGGGAATCCTCCCATTTTTTTTTTTTTTTATGAAGCCAGCATCACCTTAATTCCTAAACTGGAGAAAGATGCAGCATTAAAAGAGAATTACAGACCAATATCCCTGATGAACATAGAACAAAAATCCTCAATAAAATTCTGGCCAATAGACTGCAACAACGCATCAGAAAGATCATCCACCCAGACCAAGTGGGATTTATCCCTGGCATGCAGGGATGGTTCAATGTTCGCAAATCAATCAACGTGATACACCACATTAACAGACAGCAGAAGAAAAACCATATGATTATCTTTCTAGATGCAGAGAAAGCATTTGATAAACTACAACACCCTTTCATGATGAAAGCTCTAAGCAAATTGGGTATGAAAGGAACATTCCTCAATACAATCAAAGCAATTTATGAAAAACCCATGGCCAACATCCTATTGAATGGGGAAAAGTTGGAAGTATTCCCACTGAGATCTGGTACCAGACAAGGATTCCTACTATCACCACTGCTATTCAATATAGTGCTGGAAGTTTTAACCAGAGCTATTAGGCAAGAAAGAAATTAAAGGGATACAAATTGGGAAGGAAGAACTCAAACTATCCCTCTTTGCAGATGATATGATTCTTTAGTTAGGGGACCCAAAGAACTCTACTAAGAGACTATTGGAACTCATAGAAGAGTTTGGCAAAGTAGCAGGATATAAAATCAATGCACAAAAATCAACAG
>CM027401.1:2148554-2162077 GCA_015711505.1 Sylvilagus bachmani | reverse complement strand
CTTTGTATACACAGGCAATGCCATGGCTGAGGAAGAACTTCTAAGATCAATCCCATTCACAATAGCTACAAAAACAATCAAATACCTTGGAATAAACTTAACCAAGGACGTTAAAGATCTCTATGATGAAAATTACACAACGTTAAAGAAAGAAATAGAAGAGGATACCAAAAACTGGAGAAATCTTCCATGCTCATGGATTGGAAGAATCAATATCATCAAAATGTCCATTCTCTCAAAAGCAATTTACAGATTCCATGCAATACCCATCAAAATGCCGAAGACTTTCTTCTCAGATCTGGAAAAAATGATGCTGAAATTCATATGGAGACACAGGAGGCCTTGAATAGCTAAAACAATCTTGTACAACAAAAACAAAGCCGGAGACATCACAATACCAGACTTCAGGACATACTAAAGGGCAGTAGTTATCAAAACAGCATGGTACTGGTACAGAAACAGATGGATAGACCAATGGAACAGAATAGAAACTCCAGAAATCAATCCAAATATCTACAGCCAACTTATATTTGATTAAGGATCCAAAACCAATCCCTGGAGTAAGGACAGTCTATTCAATAAATGGTGCTGGGAAAATTGGATTTCCACATGCACAATCATGAAGCAAGACCCCTACATTTCACCTTAAACAAAAATTCACTCAACATGGATTAAAGACTTAAATCTATGACCCAACACCATAAAATTATTAGGGAGCATTGGTGAAACCCTGCAATATATATGTACAGGCAAAGACTTCCTAGAAAAGACCCTGGAGGCAGAGGCAGTCAAAGCCAAAATTAACTATTGGGATTGCATCAAATTGAGAAGTTTCTGTACTGCAAAACAAACAGTCAGGAGAGTGAAGAGGCAACCAACAGAATGCAAAAAAAAAAAAAAAAATTTTGCAAACTATGCAACAGATAAAGCCTTGATAACCAGAATCTACAAAGAAATCAAGAAACTCCACAACATCAAAGCAAACAACACACTTAAGAGATGGGCCAAGGACCTCAACAGACATTTTTTCAAAGAGGAAATCCAAATGGCCCACAGACACATGAAAAAATGTTCAAGATCACTAGCAATCAGGAAAATGCACATCAAACCACAGTGAGGTTTCACCTCATCGCGGTGAGACTGGCTCACATTCAGAAATCTACCAACAAGAGATGCTGGCGAGGATGTGGGGAAAAAGGGACACTAACCCACTGTTGGTGGGAATGCAAACGGGTGAAACCACTATGGAAGTCAGTCTGGAGATTCCTCAGAAACCTGAATATAACCCTACCGTACAAGCCAGCCATCCCACTCCTTGGAATTCACCCAAAGGAAATTAAATTGGCAAACAAAAAGGCTGTCTGCACATTAATGTTTATTACAGCTGAATTCACAATAGCTAAGACCTGGAACCAACCCAAATGCCTATCAACAGTAGACTGGATCAAGAAATTATGGGACATGTA
Organism: Sylvilagus bachmani; assembly: GCA_015711505.1. Lineage (NCBI taxonomy): Eukaryota > Metazoa > Chordata > Mammalia > Lagomorpha > Leporidae > Sylvilagus > Sylvilagus bachmani. The sequence continues at coordinate 2,160,611 of CM027401.1, read as the reverse complement.
CTCTATAGAATACTGTACAACAATAGTAGTAATTGATAATACATATTCATTTTTCATGCAAAAAAAAAAAGAATACTGTACAACAGTCAAAAACAATGAAATCTGGTCATTTGCAACAAGATAGAGGAATCTGGAAAACATTATGCTGAGTGAATTAAGCCAGTCCCAAAGGGACAAATATCATATGTTCTCCCTGATTGGCGACAACTGAGCACCAAAGGGGAAACCTGTTGAAGTGAAATGGACACCATGAGAAACAGTGACTTGATCAGTTCTAGTGCTGACTGTTGATGTACAATTTAATACCTTATCCATTTTAGTATATTTTCTTTGTTTTGTTCTAGTACTACTGGTTTTACTCTATAATTAACACACAATTAATCTTAGGTGTTTAAATTTTAATTGAAAAGTGATCCCTGTTAAATATAAGAGTGGCAAAAAGAGAGGGTGGAGATGTACAATTTGGGACATGCTTAATCAGACTTGCCCCAAATGGTTGAATTAGAAATGTTCCAGGGAATTCCAATACAATCCCATCAGGGTGGCATGTACCAAGGCCATCACACTAGTCCAAGTGATCAATTTCTGTTCACATTTGATCACACTGATAGGTCTAAGAGCCAAAGGGATCACACAAGACTAGTGTCTGCTAATACTATCTGATAGAACCAAAAAGGGAGAAAATGATCCATCATGAGAAGCAGGATACACAGCAGACTCATAGAATAACAGATGTCCTAAACAGCACTCTGGCCTCAGAATCAGCCATTATGGCATTTGGATATGACTAAAGAGCCCATCAGAGTATTTTTGGCATGGAAAGACTAGACATTCTGGGAAAAAAAAAAAAAAGAAGACCTAAATGAAAGATCTCTGTGAGTGAGATCCCAGTGGAAAGAACGGGGCCATCAAAGAAGGAGGTACCTTTCTCTGAAGGGAGAGAACTTCCACTTTGACTATGACCCTGTCGGAATAAGATTGAAGTCGGTGAACTCAAAAGGCTTCCATAGCCTTGGCAACTCATGACTAGAGCCTAGGGAGATTACTAACGCCATAAACAAGAGTGTCAAATTGTTAAGTCAATAACAGGAGTCAATATGTACTTACTTCTCATGTAGGAATCTTTCCTTAATGTGTTGTCCAATGTGAAGTAATGCTATAACTAGTACTGAAACAGTACTTTACACTTTATATTTCTGTGTGGGTGCAAACTGATGAAATCTTTACTTAATATATACTAAAATCGATCTTCTGTATATAAAGACAATTGAAAATGAATCTTGATATGAATGGAATGGGAGAGGGAACAGGAGATGAGAGGGGTGTGAGTGGGAGGGAAATTATGGGGGCGGGGAGCTATTGCAATCCATAAACTGTACTTTGGAAAATTATATTTACTAAATAAAAAATAAACAAAAAAATGAAAATTTCAAATAAAAAAAATTTGGACCAAAAAAAAAAAAAAAAGAAAAGTATCCAGCAATACAGGGAGAATTTTTTTTAACATTTTTATTGATTTGAAAGTCAGAAAGATTGATTGGGAAACATGCAGAGACAGAGACAGACAAATGCTTAAAAGTAAACACAGCAGTTCAATACACAACCTGATGCTTCCATAGGTACACAATACCTGAATACTAGAATATGAACAGGAAGAGACTGATGAAATGCTGGAAACAGAATTCAAATCATTAATCATAGGACTACTCAGAAACTACCAAAAGCAAATCCACAACGTAAAGGAAACCATGAAAATTTTTCCCATGAAGGTGAGATTTTAAGGAGAAATCAAAACGAAATATTAGAATTAAAAGCTCAATAGATCAAATAAAAAAATTGGTGGAAAGCATTAATAGCAAAATCAGCAAGGCATAAGAAAAATATTTCAGGGCCGGCGCTGTGGTGCAGTGGGTTAACACCCTGGCCTGAATTGCTGGCATCCCATAAGGGAGCTGGTTCGAGACTGGCTGCTCCACTTCTGATCCAGCTCTCTGCTATGGTCTGCAAGAGCAGTAGAGGATGGCCTGAGTCCTTGGGTCCCTGCATCTGCATAGGAGACCAGAAGAAGCTCCTGGCTTTGGATCGGTGTATCTCCAGGCATTGTGGCCAACTGGAGAGTGAGCCATAGGATGGAAGACTTCTCTCTCTCTCTCTCTCTCTCTCTCTGCCTCTCCTCTCTCTGTATAACTCTGACTTTAAAAAAAAGAATATCTAAACTAGAAGATAAATCTTGGAAATCCTACAGTCAGGCTTAAAAACAGAAGAAAATGGAAACTTAAAATTAGTGTTAGAGATTTATGGAGTACCATCTAATGACTGAACATATGGGTGTTAGGATTTCCTGAAGTTGTGGAACTAGAGAACAGACTAGAAGGCCTCTTTAGTGAAATGATTACAGAAAACTTCCCCAATTTCAAGAAATAAAAGGATGTCCAAATAGAGAAAGCACATAGAACTCCTAACAGACATGATCAGAAAAGCTCTTCACCACGACACACTGTAATCAATCTCTCCACATTAAAACATAAAAAGATTCTAAAATGGGCATAAGAGAAATATCAGATGATTTTCAGAGGTCTCCAATTAGACTCAGAGCTGACTTCTCATGAAAAACCCTATAGGCTAGAAGGAAATGGCAAGATATATTCCAAGTCTTAAGAGAAAAACATCTGTCAACGCAGAATATTGTACCTTGCAAAGCTCTCATTTATGAAGGTGAAATAAAGACCTTCCATTACAAACAGAAATTGAAAGAAATTGTTGCCACTCATCAAGCCTTACAAAAGATGCTTAAGGATGTGCTGCACAGAGAAACACAGAAACACGGTGATCATTTTGAAAGAATGAGTAGGTAGAAAATGCTCCAGTAGAAGTAGAAATGAAATCCAAAGTAGGGCCGGTGCCACAGCTCACCTGGCTAATCCTCTGCCTGCGGGAAGACCTTTCTCTCTGTCTCTCTCTCTAACTCTGCCTTTCAAAAAAAAAAAAAAGAAATCCACAGTAAACAATAAGAATAATTATGGAAAAACGGCATGGCCAAGTTGTTACTTATCAATAGTCAGCTTCAATGTAATTGGCCTCAACTCTCCAGTTAAAAGACACAGACTGGCTGAATGGATTAAAAAAGAAAATTCATCTATTTGCTGCCTACAAGAATTACATCTCGTCAACAAAGATGCATGCAGACTGAAAGTGAAAGGATAGGCAAGCGCCGTGGCTCATTTGGCTAATCCTCCACCTTCAGCGCCAGCACCCCGGGTTCTACTTCAGGCTGGGGCACTGGATTCTGTGTCCCGGTTACGCTTCTTTAAGTCCAGCTCTCTGCTGTGGCCCGGAAAGGCAGTGGAGGATGGCCCAAGTATTTGGGCCTTGTACCCGCATGGGAGACCAGGAGGAAGCACCTGGCTCCTGGCTTCAGATCCACGCAGTGCTGGCCTTAGCAGCCATTTGTGGGGTGAACCAACGGAAAGGAAGACCTGTGGGGACCCATGGATAGGCTTGCCATGGGACCCCCCCATGCTGGGCTTGGCTTATAGCAGTCATGCGGATGTAGCAGCTGATTGAACTTTCCATCTAGCTGAGGATCTTGGTAAACAACTAGATGGCACTGATGCCCTGTCTGCTGCGTGACTCCACAGCTGATCGTGATCAAGTGCCGGATTGGAGAGCTCTGTGCATGGACTGTGATTGATTGACTGTGATTGGTTGAACTCTGTATATAAGCGGACCGCGGGAGAGGCAAGGGGCATGCCAGCTTTCCCCCTCAAGGAACGTGTGTGCCATCTCTCCCTCTTCTCCCGTTCCCCCACTCTTTTTCCTACTCCTTCTAAGTAAAAGTCTTTTGAAAACCGATTAACTGCGAGCAGCGTCGTTCCTTTTGCGACCGAAGGATCCGACAAAGACCTTTCTCTCTGTTTCTCTCTCTCTCTCTCTCTCTCTTACTGCCTAACTCTGTCAAAAAAAAAAAAAAAAAAAAAGAATGGAAGTGAAAGGACAGAAAAAAGGAAAAGATATTCCATTATAACAGAAATCAAAAAAGAGCTGGTATGGCCATCTTGATACCAGAGAATATAGACTTTAACATAAGAACTGTTAAAAGAGATGAAGAAGGACACTATGTAATGATTAAGGGATCAATTCAACAGGAAGATGTGACTATAATAAACATATATGCACCCAATCACACAGCATGTGGCTACTTAAAAGAAATGTTAATGGATCTAAAGGGAGACATAGACTCCAATGCAATAGTAATGTAGGACTTCAATACCCTAACTTTCAGCTACCAGACTGAAAATCAACAATGAAACAACAGAGTAATCAACACTGTAGACCAAATGGACCTAACAGATACCTGTAGAAGCTTTCACCCCACAGTGGCAGAATACACATTCTTCTCCTCAGTGCATGGAATGTTCTGTAGGATAGATAAATGCCAAGTCTCAAAGCAAGTCTCAGCAAATTAAAAAAAAAAAAAAATCAAAATCATACCATTGCAAAATCTTTCCTTCTTGTTCCTTCTCTGGACATTTTGAAAGTATCTTCTCTCTTTATCCAGAAACAGGTATCTCAAAAAGGAAGGGAAAACAGTAGCTAATAATATTGTTAAAGGTGAGAGAGTTCACAAAGATTAAGAGGACGTGACAGGCTGAGGGAATTGCGACCATGAGGTCCTGCCTTTCATTCCAGCACTAAAGGGTTTTGCAACATTCTTTGATTTTTTGTGGCTTGATTCTGAAATTTCAAATTTTAAACCTTGAAATTTTCATATGCGTGTGTGTTTGTGTCTTGGGTAGACACTGAGAAGGTAGTTTTTCCCCTCTTATTACCAATAACAGCAGACAATAAAACTTCTTTTGAGAAAAATACCGTATTAAAGATCCACCAAATAAGCATGGATAGAGAAAGGCAAATGGGGATTTGAGTGCAGCTTTAAACTTCCTGTAACTGATAAGCCAGTGGTGTAAAGAGCCCACTGTATAGGTAACACATGTACACACAGGTATTGAGCTAGGAGTCTCACTCATGAGCAAGTATATTTGACTGTCTTTCAATTTGTACTTGCAGAGGATAAAACTTCTACTTCGTCCTTTGATATTAAAAAAAACTGTACTATGATTGTAAACCTCCTTACACTAGTTACTCTGATGGACCCTAATCATACACTCAAAGAAATTCCCATGTGGAAATTATAAAATCTAATCGTACCAGAACTAGTCCCTATCTGAACTGACTTAAAATATGTAACAATTGTAGCTTTAGATTCCATCATCTATTCCTAGTCTCTTTCAGGTCTTTTGTCATACTCTTAATACAAATAGTTTGTTTCACTTAAGATGTGCAAATTAAAAAAATCATTGTGTATGTCTTTAAACCAAATAACACGACTTCCATGTATCAAACATCATGTATTCACAGCATATAAAGTCCATGTCCATCACTTCATTGAAGGAGGTACATGATCCAAGCATTACCTTACCTTGGAAATCAGTCTAAGACGCAAACACATTTGAACAGTGATCACAGTTGCCAAAAATGGCTTTGAAGATGAGATAAGGAACTGTGTAATAATGAATGTAAAAGGAAAATAGCTTGTTTGTTATAGTGGACTAAAATGTGGCAAACTCACATGTGTCGTTTATGTACAATTAGGTTATAGTCTCTTTCTAATATTTTTAACGTCTGAACTGCTTAATGTAGGAAAATAGGAGTGTACATTAATGGTCAGTCTATGAGTAATATTGATGGTAACAGTTTAAAAGTTTAAATATGGCTCCTTGTTGCTTTTCTCTTAAAGAAATCAGGATTTGGTGAATTGGAGGAGAAAACATTGTGATCATAGACACTAAACCCAGAGCCAAAGAGAAATTTGGGCCCTAAAATCACGATTGGTTTTAAAATGAGCCACCATTCCTTGGTAATGGACCATTTGCTCTATGGAGAAAAATAGCAGAGAAATGTGTCTTTTTGGCCATAAATGCTAGGCATAATAGTCAAAACATTTCACTTTTTCCACACTTAACAATGTTTATTACGGCCAGAGCAACCCAATGTGCTATATATAAAATAAGAATACACTTCTCTATTGCAGCAGTTCCTTTTCATGACTGCTCCCTGGCATTCTTCATACTCATTTTCTTCCACTCTAATGAAATCCCCTTGGTGTACTACATATGGAGACTCTGTAGAGGGTGTCACATTCTTTCAAACTACCCAATCCTTGAGTGTAAAAATGCCAATTTGAAGAAAAAATTGTCCATTAATAGATGTTTTACCAAGATGAAATGAAGCTACAGACTTTGTTTTTTTTTTTTTTTAAATTCTAAGCAATGGATGAAACAGATTATGATAGTTATTTTTTATTTAGTGAGGAATTTGAAAATATCAACATTTAATTTGTGGAACCATATATCTTAATGATATTACATATGATGCATTCAATCTATTCATGGCCTTGTTTGTGTGGAAATTATTTATCTGCATAGAGCCTTGAAACAGAATAAAATACTCTCCAGAGCAAATGGCACAGTCACACAGCAAACTCCTTGGAGTGCAAATTAAAAGCAGTAAACACAGCTGGGCTAAGGCTATGCCTACACATCTAATTTGAAGCAAATGTCTGAGCAACCTAAACAACAAAGAATCGCTTCCTTTGCTAGGGATGTCAGAGACTAGCTGTAGGAGTACACTTTTTCTTAAATTACATAGAGACAGGTCTCATATCTTACCTGCACACATAGTGGCCATGGCACCTGGAAAATATTGTCAGCCTTTCAGTATATAGCTTTCCTGTATTAAAATATATGCTCTTTATAGCTGAAATAATTTATTTCCATTTCTGATGTGCATGTTTCTCAATAATAACATCTAGGCATTACATAAAAGGGGGTAAATGTTGGTGAATCTGTAAGACATGTATAGCTACTTTGTTGCTTCTAGGTGGCATGTATTTCCATACAGGAAAGGTTTATGAAACTGAAACTTCTGCTATCAAGTATGAAATTATAGTCTGCTTTGCAAATTCCCCCGGCATATTCAGCAGCATTGCTAACACATTGTCACAATGAACAGCTTAAGCAAGAACTAGTCTCTGCCAACACAGTTGATGAAGAATACATGGTCTGCAGAAAATGCAAAAATCTAAAAAATGTTAAATCACCATTATTTCCAACCCACAGCATGAAAAATTCCTAAAATACTATGGTATGGGAAAGAAAAATTAATGATGCCAGTGATGTATTTCTGAAACAAACATTTATATTTCCCAGAAACACACGGCATCAAAATAAGCATTTTGTTTGATAGAAATCGGAAATTTAGCAGCTATCAATCTCTATTCCTTGCAACATCCAAATCATTCAACTTGAAGTTTCACTTTACCCTGACCAACAGTAAAGTACTTTCATTTAAAGTACACACTCTCTTTTTGACCACACTAACAGACAGGCTTCCAACTTCTGTTATACTCAGTGTGATGAGATGCAAATGATTTTATCCTTAAAACAACTACCTTTTGGCCCGCATTGTGGTGTAAAAGTTTAAGCCTACATCTGCAGCGCTGTCATCCCATATGGCTACCAGGTCAAGTACCAGATATCCACTTATGATCAAGTTCCCTGCTAATATCATCCCTGCTAATGTGCCTGGGAAAGCAGTAGAAGAAGGCCCAAGTGCTTGGGCCCCTACACCCACATGGGAGACCCACAAAAAGCTCCTGGCTCATGTGTTCAGCAGCCATTTCAGGCATGAATCAGGGGATGGAAGATGTCTCTCTAACACTCTCACACACACACTCTCTCTCTCTCTCTCTCTTTCTCTCTCTGTCTCTCTCTGTCTCTCTCCATTATCTCTGTATTTCTGCCTTTCATAAAAATAAATCAATCTTAAAAAAAACTACCACAAAACCTAAGATTCTGTGTGATTCTTTCTGCTACCTGTGCTGACAAAGAAGTGTGAAAGAAAATGTACCAGAGGCTGGTGCTGTGGCTTAGCAGGTAAAGCCACCACCTGCAGTGCTGGCATCCCATGTAGGTACCAGTTTGAGTCCTGGCTGCTCCACTTCCCATCCAGCTCTCTGCTGTGGCCTGGGAAAGCAGTAGAAGATAGCCCAAGTCCTTGGGCCCCTGCACCCACATGGGAGACCCAGAAGCAGCTCCTGGCTCCTGGCTTCAGATCGACACAGCTCCGGCCATTGCAGGCATCTGGGGAGTGAACAAGTGGAATGGGAGCCCTTTCTGACTCTGTCTCTGCCTCTGCCTCCTGTAACTATGTCTTTCCAATAAGTAAATAAATCTTGTTTAAAAAAAAAAAAAAAGATGTACCATCAGATAGGTAACTTGCACTAGAAAATAATTTCAATTTGGGTTTACTCTGTGGCCTAGCAGGTAAGCGGCCTGCTGCAGTACTGGCATCATATCTGGGTGCCTGTTTGAGCCAGGCTGCTCCACATTCAGTCCAGCTCCCTGCTAATGCACCGGAGAAAGCAGTGGAAGATGGCCCGGGTGCTTGCTCCCACACACCTACAGGGAAGACCCAGAGAAGTCCTTGGTTCCTGGGGTTCCTGGCTACTTTCTGGCTCAGCCCTGGCCATTGCAGCCATTTAGGGAGTGAACCAGAGGATGGAACACTTCTCTCTGCCTCTGCTTCTCTCCCTCTCTGCAACTCCACCTTTCAAACAAATAAATAAAGCTTAAAAAAAGAAAAAAATAATTCAGATTTTGTTCAAATGAGGGAACATCTTAATGACAATAGAAAAAAAAAACAGCAGGCCGGCGCCGTGGCTTAACAGGCTAATCCTCCGCCTTGCGGCGCCGGCACACCAGGTTCTAGTCCCGGTCGGGGCGCCGGATTTAGTCCCGGTTGCCCCTCTTCCAGGCCAGCCCTCTGCTGTGGTCCAGGAGTGCAGTGGAGGATGGCCCAAGTGCTTGGGCCCTGCACCCCATGGGAGACCAGGAAAAAGCACCTGGCTCCTGGCTCCTGCCATCGAATAAGCGCGGTGCGCCGTCCGCGGCAGCCATTGGAGGGTGAACCAATGGCAAAGGAAGACCTTTCTCTCTGTCTCTCTCTCTCACTATCCACTCTGCCTGTCAAAAAAAAAAAAAAAAAAAAAAAAACAGCAGATAAGAAAATTCTTGGTGCAAAACCAGCAGAGTTTAGGATTTGCAATATGCCTCATAGTACTTTGCTTTCAGAATTAACAAAGCACGGCCAGCGCCACAGCTCACTAGGCTAATCCTCTGCCTGTGGCACCAGCACCCTGGGTTCTAGTTCCGGTCTGGGAGCTGGATTCTGTCCCGGTTGCTCCTCTTCGAGTCCAGCTCTCTGCTGTGGCCCGGGAAGGCAGTAGAGGATGGCCCAAGTGCTTGGGCCCTGCACCCGCATGGGAGACCACGAGGAAGCACCTGGCTCCTGGCTTCGGATTGGCACAGCACTGGCCCTAGCAGCCATTTGAGGGGTGAAACAATGGAAGGAAGACCTTTCTCTCTCTCTCTCTCTCTCTCACTGTGTAACTCTGCCTGTCAAAAAAAAAAAAATTAACAAAGCACCCTGGTTTTTCTGACTTGTGAAAAATACATTGTGCATTCCCTGAAATACAGAATTTTCTTTAAAGAGACCACATAGGGGCTCTGGTTGTACTACGGGGGCGGAGTAGCATTGCCCCAGTGAGAACAAGACAACAAAATATATCCAAGATCATATCAGTGACACAAACATTGGAAACCATGAGAAGGTGGTTAACAGGATTTTGTTTCAAAAGATCTTGATTTGTTTTCTTCTTGGAAAATCCAGAGATGTTGATGCTGAGTAGTGTGGCCTCTTTACCTATGCACCTAAATATGCAAAGTGTCTCAAAATCTACATTTTAAGCCAATTAATAAGAGATTTAAAAATTAAAAAAAAACATTTTCCGGTAGGGTCAGAGCTGGTGCAGACCTGAGGTCGCCCTGCTTATGACGTATGTCCAAAATGGCGCCTGCTCTTTGTCTTGCTCGCCTTTGAGAGGTGGGCGGAGAGAGAGAAACTCGTGTCCGTATCGGTCACTTTTTTTTTCCTCTTTCTTTAGTTAGCCTGGTGAACTTTTCCCCACAGGGTTTCAAGCCTTGTTCACTCTAGTCTCCTCTTTCCGCTTCCCTGCCGGTGTCTCAGGCTATTGAGGTTCAGCTCACCTTGTATTCCAGCGCTGGTGTGTTGAGTCTGCTGCTGGTGTCCCGAACTGCGGGCTCCCACGCTCTCCACAAAGGTCCGCTGTGAATCACTAGTTCCGGAAGAGTTTGCTCTGCTGTTTCTTCCCCTACTCTTCCTGGAACCTGCAGTATCTCCACTTTTATTAAACTGTCTCTCCCCGGACTATCAGTGTGCTGCCTTCCTATTCCGCCATCCTGCTGCTCCTCTCTAGCAGAAAAACCTGACTCTGGGCGGGGGCAGGGGGTTAAATTACAGCAGATTAGAACCTAATGAATGTGTGGTGCTAATGAGCTGAGACTGTGAAAAAAGAGAGGGTGGGAGAGAGAACTCACAGAATTCACTAATTCACATGAGCACTCTTCAGAGAGGCTACAATTCGGTAACACTGGATACTCAGTGGGAGATTGCAGGAGAATTTGAGCCCACAGGGAGGGCAGGAGAGATTCCCTGTGGTCCTTGGGAAAGAGCTTCAGATCTCTGGCTCCTGTGGGTATATCATTGGTCTGCTAACCACCCCCAATTCCGTTCAGCTGTGTGGAATTACTTCCCTTTTGAATAGAAAGAAAGAAAGAAAGAAGAAAGAAAGAAAGAGAGAAAGGGAGAAAGGGAGAAAGAGAGAAACAGAGAGATTTACCACGCCTAACCTGGGAATGTCACCTTTGGCACACCCTCAACCCTGAGGAACCAAACAGAGCTCTCAGGCCACACCCATCTCAAGCCTCTAAGACTCCATCAAAAGCAGACAGTCCCCTTAATCTAGAGTCATAGTATACAAGAAAAAAACACCACAGAAAGAAACCAAAGAGTATCTCCAATAAGTCGAACAACAAATGCAAAAACCGAGGTAACAAGAACAAGGAAGACACTATGATGCCCCCAAATGAAAAAGACACCCCAATTCAAATTTACGAATATGATGAGATAGAAGAAATTCAAGAAGGGGAGAGGGAGTGGGAAAGGGGTGGGTTGCAGGTGGGAGGAAAGTTATGGCGGGGGGGGAAGCCATTGTAATCCATAAGCTCTACTTTGGAAATTTATATTCATTAAATAAAAGCTTTTTAAAAAAATAAATAAAAATAAAAACAATGACCTCTCTCTCTCTCTCTATCCACTTTCCCTGTCAAAAAATTAAAAAAAAAATAAAAACATTGACTGACTTTGTGGTATAGCAGGTTAGTCTGCCGCCTGGGAGGCCAGCATTCCGTATCAGTGTAGGTGCCGCACCTTGGATCCTGCTCCCTGACAATGCACTTGGAAATTCAGTGGGAAATGACCCAAGTGCCCAAAGTGGAAACCTGAAGGGAGCTCCAGGTTCCTGGATTTGGCCTGGCCCAGACCTGGGCTGTTGCAGCCATCTGGAGCCTGAACCAGTGGACAGATCTCTGTCTCTCCCTTTCTACTCTGCATTTTAAATAAGTAAATGAATCATCAAAAAATAATAAAAAATAGGATCATCAGAAATAAAGTTTTTGAGAATAATTCAATATAATGTAGCACTTGTAAGCCAAGATGTCGGATCCTTCGGCCGCAAAAGGAAGGACGCTGCTCGCAGTTAATCGGTCTTCAAAAGACTTTTACTTAGAAGGAGTAGGAAAGAGAGTGGGGGACCGGGAGAAGGGGGAAGAGATGGCGCGCACGTTCCCTAAGGGGGAAAGCTGGCGTGCCCCCCTCCTTCTCCTGCGGTCTGCTTATATACCGAATTCAACCAATCACAGTCATTCAATCACAGTCCATGCACAGAGTTCTCCAATCCGCCACTTGATCATGCTCAGCTGTGGAGTCAGGGCATCAGCGCCATCTTGTTGTTTTCCACGATCCTCAGCTAGATGGAAAGTTCAATCAGCTGCTACATCCGCATTACTGCTATAAGCC
>CM027401.1:2120791-2148454 GCA_015711505.1 Sylvilagus bachmani | reverse complement strand
AAGATGTAAGAGAAGTTGTTAACATTGTCTCAGAGTAGTTCACTGCAGACCTATGAACTGATGGAGATGCAGGGCACTACACTGGGCCGAGGATATGTACACGCTCTCATGAAGATGATGCTTTGCTGAAGGGGCAGTCACAAAGATCTGCTGAATGCTCAGGATGCTGCATAACTCTTCTGGGGCCTGTGCTGTGGCTTGGCTGGTAAAGTGCCACCATCTACAGTGCCAGCATCACACATGGACATCATTTACATTCCCGGCTGCTCCACTTTCTTCCCAGTTCCCTGCTAATGTGCCTGGGAAAGCAGCAGAGGATGCCCCAAGTCCTTGGGCCTCTACACCCAAGTGGGAGACCCAGAAGAAGCTCCTGGCTCCTGGCCCCTGCTTTCCACCTGGCCCAGCCTTGGCCATTGAGGCAATTTGAGGAGTGAACCAATAGATAGAAGATCTTTCTGTCTCCCTCTCTCTCTCTCTGTAACTCTGGGTCTCAAATATATAAATATATCTTGAAAAAAAAAAACCTCTAAATTTTGAGTATTACCATAGCAAAGAAAAAAAAGTATAAGTTCCTTCTGCTATGAAATTTCCTCTGTCATGAGCACACTATACGTTTTTCTAATATTTACAAGGAACATTCTCCAAGATAAATCTCTTATTCAACTATGAAATAACAATCCAAATAAAATCACAAATCTGAAAAAAGACTGGTGTCTAGAATGTATAAAGGACTGCTACAACTCAGAATAAAGACAAGCAACCCAACCCAAACTGGCACAAGATCTGTGAGGGTATTTGCCCACAGAAGATGTGTAAGTGGGAAATAAGCACATGAAAAGAGATGTCACATTATTATTCAGTCATTTGTCAGTAAATGCAAATGAAAACCACAGTGAGATACTACTTTATACACACTAGGGTGGTTAGAATCAGAAACTCCTAATAACAAATATTGGCCTGCATGCTAATAAATCAGAACTCTCGCACGCTGTTCTTAGAATTTTAAATTTTTGAGTTACTTTGGAAATCAGTCTGACAATTACAGAGATGATAAAATATGGAATTATTATATGACTCATCAACTCTTTTCTAGGATAGATACCTAAGAGAAATGTAAAATACACAGAAAGATGTTGATGTTAATGTTTATAGTGTTATTTGTAATAGCCAAAAGTTAGGGGAAAAAAATCCAAGTGTCCATGAACTAATGAATGGACAAAGATAAGTGGTATACCCACACAACGGAATATCATTCAGCCATAAAAAGGAACAAAGAACTGATATATGCTAAAATATGGGTGAAACTTTATACCAGTAAGTGAAAAAGCCCATCACAAAAAAATCACATATTGTATCATTCAATAAAAATCAATATCCACCATTGGAGAATATACAGACAACAAGTAGATAGTAATCACTTAGGGCTGAAGGACTGGCGGAGAGGGAGAGGGAGAGGGAGAGTATTAGTGAAGACATTTCCTTGGGGGAGATGAAAATATCCTGAAACCACCTGTGTGGAGCCAGTGCTGGGAGCAGTGGGCTACCACCTCTTGCAAGGGTGGCACGCTATGCCAGAGTGCTGACGAATTCTCACCACTCTGCTGCTCCAATTCACTTCTAGTGCACCCGAGAAGACAGCAGATGATGGCCTAAGTGCTTGGTCCTATGTGGGGACCCAGATGGAATTCTTGGATCCTGGCTTTAGCCTTGTCCAGATTTGCCTGATGCCGTCATTTGGGGATCGAAGCAGTGGATGGAAGATACCCCCCTCTCTCCCTTCTCACTCATTCTCTGTGTTACTCTGCCTTTCATATAAATAAATCAATATACTTTTTCTTTTTCCTCTAAGTGGTTGCCCACGTAGACTAAAAAGTTGAATTACATGTAAGGGTACTTCCAAAAGTTCAAAGAAAATGCCTATAATAAAAATTATGTGTGGATTTAAAAAATTTCACACCAAGATGAATCTATATTTCAATCAATTTTTCCATGAACTTTTGGAAATACGTTCAAACTTCAGATAGGTAAATTCTCTGGAATGTGAATGACATCACAATAACACCTTTAAAAAAAACTGTGTCAAGTATGATTCCAAGGAATTTAATGTGGACAATTTGAAAACATGGTGCAAAAATTATGAAATGAGATGAGCTGTAGATGGACAAGGATAGTGTCTTTAGAAATTAGCAGATGGTTTACACAGGTGAAGTCTGAATTGTGTGTTAGACATCTAAGTTGAGATTTCAGAGTGGGAAGCTGCATATTCAAACCTGCAGATTAGGGCAGTGATCGAGGCCAGCAATGCGAACGTGGCAGTAATTAATCACAGGTACATAAAGCCATGGAGCTGAATGACACCAGGAAGACAGCACAGACGACATTTGGAGGAAATTCAAGGATCAACCTCTGATTTCTCAACTTTAGAGGTTGAAGGAATGAGGAAAAAATGAGAATGAATGGTGCAGTTAAGTAAAATGAGAAATTATGCCTGTAAATCTTTTAAATATTTTCAATGAGTAGAAATTATTAGCTGTTTCAAGTAGCATTCATAAATAGAAAACTAAAAATCTGATATCAAATTTCAGAAGTTAACTTTAACTTGATCGAAGTATCATCAGTGAAAATACGGGAAATGAAAGCCTAGATGGATTATGTCCAAGTTATAACAGGACAATGAAATCACAACCCCTTAACAATTCCTGAAATGCTAAGGTGAATGGAACAACCATACTTATGTCTAGAACAGATCCTTATGTACAAATAGATCAATTATTTCAATAAATTTTAGCATGCCTATTAACATGTACACTGGGATGTAACCAAGGGAGATAAGGATTGATGTGGTTCCAAGAACTGGGGAATTTTGGTTTTAAAATTAGGAGGTTGAAACTTTTAGTGATAAAAATGTGAAACAACAATTTTAGAAAGATGAGTGGTGATTAGTTTAGTGATTAAGACACCTTCCAACCACATCAGAGTTCCTGGGCTTCTTTCCCGATTGGGGCTACGGCTTCCCACTAGTGAGAACCCTGGGAGGCAATGGTGATGGCTCAAGTAATTGGATTCCAGCTGCTCCTGCTCCCAAGCTATCTGGCTCACTTGCAAATAGCAATCGACAAGTGTCCTGTGTGCAACCCAGACAATGCCTATTAGGGGCTTAAGCGCAAACACTAGGGAGATCGCCTGGTTGGAAGAGGTTCCTCCAACTGGCTTCCTGATGGGAACTGAGCAGATTCTTTGATGAACTGGGGGAAAATATGGTGTTTTTCCCTCAGTAAACTGGACATTAATATGGACCTGGCCTGGACTTCTGGCACATCCCTTTCAGAATCTGAGACTTCAGTATGCACCTGGCACATTTTATTATTTTGCAAAAGACATACTCAAAATTATAGTGCTGTTCACTACTGCCATCCCAGGAAGGTCACATGTTGATCACATTGGACTATTCTGAGAATGTGTGCAGGTCGGATAAGTCTCCAAAAGGGCAATTAGGGGCTTTGTTTAGTTAGGGTCTGTGCACTCTTTGATCCTAATAGGTGTGCAGATGGAGACTGATACATAGTTAGACTGGGCTATGGATCCCTGGCAGACACAGAGCAGCTTAAGTTTAGTGAGCCCTGTTTGTACTCTCACACCACACCTACACTGCAGACCTGGATGGAGTTTCCAGCATCTTGCTTAGCCCCAGCCCAGCCCTGGCCATGGCAGACACTGAAGAATGAACCAGTGGATGGGAGCTCTGAGGTTCTGTCTCTGACAGTCTGCCCTCTCTTCCTCTACAATACAAAGTGAATGATACATAGTAAAAAAAATCTGCAAAAGAAAACAATGTAAATGATGCTCCTTAGTAAACACATACTTACAAATTATGACTATTCTGACTCCATTGTGGTTATGTTCACTCATAGACACCAAAATGTTAGTACGTTGATATTATCAGTGAACAATTTTTGAAAAAAAAAGTGACACTAATAAAAAGATGAAATGTTTCTAAAATTAAAGAAGTGTTAAAATATATCCATTTACATATCTGCATTCAGTAAGTAAGTATTTAGTGGGCAAATAATAATAAATACTAATATATAACATATAATGATAATTACTCACTATTATAAAACTGATACATAGCCGGCGCCGTGGCTCAACAGGCTAATCCTCTGCCTTGTGGCGCCGGCACACTGGGTTCTAGCCCCGGTCGGGGTGCCAGATTCTGTCCCGGTTGCCCCTCTTCCAGGCCAGCCCTCTGCTGTGGCCCAGGAGTGCAGTGGAGGATGGCCCAGGTGCTTGGGCCCTGCACCCCATGGGAGACCAGGAGAAGCACCTAGCA
Source organism: Sylvilagus bachmani (assembly GCA_015711505.1). Taxonomy (NCBI): domain Eukaryota; kingdom Metazoa; phylum Chordata; class Mammalia; order Lagomorpha; family Leporidae; genus Sylvilagus; species Sylvilagus bachmani. The sequence continues at coordinate 2,144,124 of CM027401.1, read as the reverse complement.
CCTGGCTCCTGCCATCGGATGAGCGCGGTGCGCAAAGGAAGACCTTTCTCTCTGTCTTTCTCTCTCACTGTCCACTCTGCCTGTCAAAAAAAAAAAAATTTAAAAAAATTTAAAAAAAAACTGATACATAAAAGGAAAGACTCAGCATCTAAACATGAATTTCTATATTAACCTTATAGTTTTAGGATAATCTTTTAATTGATGGGGGAATATTTTTTAATTATAGGAAATCTCAAAAATTCATGTAAAATGTGTACTATAGTAAGAACTGGGGTTGGCAACATGTGGCATAGCAGGAAGAGCTGCTGCCTGCACCATACGGGTGCTGGTTTGTATCCTGGCTGTTCCACTTCTTATCCAGTTCCCTGCTAATGCCCTGGAAAAAGCAGCAGAAAGTGGTCCAATTGTTTGGGCCTCTGTCATCCACATGGGAGACTCAGAGGAAGCTCCCACATCCTGGCTTCAGTCAGGCCCAGGGCTGGCTACTGTGGCCATTTGGGCAGTGGGCCAGAGGATAGAAGATGTTTCTTTCTCTGTTTCTTCCTCTCTCTGTAACTCTGACTTTCCAAATAAATTAATACACCTTTCAAAAAAAAAAAAAAACTATGCATGAATTTCAAAGTTTTAAATTACAATAAGTTTATCTTTTAATTCAATTTCCCACAAACTTTTTAAAATACCCTTGTATAAGTATGTCAATAAATAAAGAAAAAATTTAAAAAATATGAAATTATTTTTTTCAAAGCCTTGAAAGAAACATGGATCTATGTAACAGTCAATATAAACTGTCAACATAACAAGACTAACTATGCACCAAACGAGTTGGATGGAACAACTTTGCAGAAAATGCAAGATAAATATATTAACACAAGAGAGATGAAAATAGCAAAATGCGGAAATGTTGTCATAACTAATTTTTTAATGAAGGACAGAATGAGAGAGAGGGAGAGGGAGAGTGTGTGAGAGAGAGAGAGAGAGAGAGGGAGAGAATGCCTTTAAACACTTAAAATTCATTGAAATGTGTAGGGTATCTAGTTTCTAATTAAAATGCCCAGCTAAGAATTTAATAGACAATCGGAGTATCTGATGATATTTAGGGATTGTTATTCCTATGAAGGTTGTAATGATACTGCTGTGGACGCATGTTCCAACAGCTGACTTTTCTTTTACTTATGGCACATCTACTGGGGTAGAACGAAGTCCATAGCTGGCTTCAATTTTTTACATTAAGTCCCTTGTCCCCTGAAATCACTATTCTTTATCATTATTATTTCAATTATACATCTTGATGAGGTACTTGTGAAATGGAGATTCAACACATATTCAGTGTGTGAATATCAAATCATATCAGTTAACATTTCCCTCTCTTTAAACATCTAAAACATTTATTTGATTAACAGAAATTTACATATTTATGGAGTGCAGTCTGACATTTCAATATGTGTGTGTAATTTGTACTGATCAAATCAATATTTCGTCTCTGCATCATTACTTTTTGATTAGGGCCATCAAGCTCCTGTCTTCCATTTGCTCAGAACTTGTAAGAATTGTTCTTTCTGAAACTGTATGTATCCACATGTTTACATAAAAGCCATAACCCTGCTTAAGAAGGAGGTGTTACAAAAGAGAGAGGTATAAAAAAAAATTGGCCATAAGTTGCTTGTGGAAACATAGAGAAAATGTGAAACTTGCCTCCAGCCTTTCTCTGAGTTGACTTGTTGGTGTCCAGAGTTTCCTGAATATGTAATATTTCACTCCAAATGTAAGTGTTCCTTCCTTACAATGCAAGGCTTTTCTTCCACCAAACAGAAGCTTTGTTGGCTCTTCTCTGTATAGCCCAGAATTGTGTGGAGCTAATGCAGTCAAGAACCCTCCACTGAAATGTGAGGATCAGGGTTAAGTGAATAAATGCAGCAGCCTCAGCAAACCCCTTTCTCAGAGCATTGCACCCAGATGAGCAACCTTTTCCTTTGGCATTTCCTTTATTAGTGACACTCGCTCTTTGGTATTTTCCAGATTCCTCATTTGTGTTTTGCAGCATCACTTCCCTTCCAAAATAAACCACCTGTGTGTAAGGCCTCCTTTAAAGATCTTCTTGGGAGGACACTAATTTAATATAATCCTAGAATAATTCTAGACAGCACACCCTCTGGATGACATCCTGCAACAAAATTAGTCAACAGTCCGATAGCATTACAAATGCCCATTGCTGATGGTAGCGGGAATGGTGCTGGCCTGTATCGTGACTGAGAGACTCCCTCCTATCCTTGGTGAGAGTTGAGATGCAGGTGAAATAGGACGCACTGGCTTGTGAAGTATCTGTACACTTGAAATACGCAACGGCAAACATAATTACAAAGATGGTGGAGAGGTCGTAACAGTTTGGAAGGAACATGAAAGGTTGAGGTAATTTAAGTACTGCCTTGGAGATTACTGTGAGGAACCAGGTGTCCCTCATAGCAGAAGGTAAAGCGATCACTGCTGTGAAGAAATTCAGCCACATGATTTCATCGCAAGAATAACAAAGCTGCAAGGAACAGGAATGCAAAGACTAGTGGAGATCCCAAGCCAACATTAGGTTCCTGGAACGGCAGAAAGAGAAACTGAGACTTGAAGTTAAGGGGAGATGGATTAATGATCTTGCAGACCTTGAGTAAATGGCTCATATGAGAAGACCCCTCTCAGCAGGAGAATATATGCAAAGGCTTCTGACGTGGGTGCCTTGGAGGACGAGGCTCATGCTCCCCAAGACCTGCCCTCGCCTATCTCAGTTCCCCTTGGCCTAAAATTAGTGCCAAAATGCCAAAATGCAGGGAAACATGATGCTGTGGCTGAAGGAAATATCTCTTTTACCAAAATAATTACAGACCTGGGCAGTATAAAGCAGCAGAAACTATGAGAACATATGTGAGAGTAGATCTGGAATGTGCTGGACTCCACTCTTGAGACATGGAATAAATGATAAAATTTGGGAGAGTTACCAATTCAATGCCCTTCTGGGATGATTCAGAACATAATGTACTAACAGACTCTTGGATGGTACCCAAGTCTCCTTTTGACATAGATTCTTGAAGCTTAGTAATGACAGTAGTTCATAGTAAATGAGGTGGAGATGCCAGAATTGTCTTTATTGAGTGCAGAGGAAGGGCCTGATGGGTTAATACAGTTAGCGATTTCAGAAAACATCTATTGGGGTAGAACGAAGTCCACAGCTCACTGCATTCCCCAAGAAGACCCAGAGGACAGTCCCTTTAATGCAATCCTAAGGAACCAGCTAGTGAGCAACTCTTGGGGAGTAGGTGCCAGGTGGTCTTCAGGACTGAAGACAGGAGAGTCGCTGGCCTGGAACTTGCTTTACTAATGCTCATGGATGAAAGCACAAGAGATCAGAGGCAAGAGAGCAGTACTCAACTCACCAGTCAATTAATTAATTTCTCTGTATTTAAATAGGAAGCAAGACAGACACTTAGGATGCCACTTGGGACTCACGTATCCCATATCAGATTGCCTGGTTTCGAATCCTGCTCCACTCCCAATTCCAAGCTTCCCGCTAATGTGCACCTGCGAAGCAGCAGTGATGGCTCAAGGACTTGAGTCCCTGTCACCCATGAGGCAGATCCAGGAGGTGCTCCTCGCTCCTGGATTCAGTCTGGCACAGCCCCAGCTGTTGCAGGTACTTGGGGAACAAATCAAGAGATGGAGGTTGAGTGTGTGCGCGTGTGTGTGAGTGTCTGTCTTAAAGTTGAATTTAGAAAAGAAGATCAAAATCTGCAAAATTTTGTCAGTCACAGTAGTTATCAAAAGTCATATAACTTTTGCTCTTCCTTGTCTTTTATACGTTCATTTTATTTTAAAATAACTGTTTTACAAATATTATGTGTTACGCTTTTAACCTTTTTTACCATATTGGCAAGGTGCTAAAGTAAAAATCTACCCCTGCTACATTGCCACACGGAAAGCAGTCTCAGAACTGTTTCCAAGAGTGACTTCCCAGACTGAAAAAGGGCTCAGTGAAGACTGGTGTTAGCCCAGAAGAGGCAGAGGCAGAACCCTCCGAGGTCTTCCGGTGGCAGCTGTCGGACTTCCTGCTTCTAACTCTGCATCACAGTTGGAAACCTGAGAGCAAAGCTCCAGGCTAGCTGGCCATTTCCAGTGTTTGCAAGGATCTCTGTTACACTTTGAAGAAACTATATACCAACTGAATGCTGTCTTTCTTAAGGACTGCACACAGGTATGAGTCCAATATAGCCAGGTCAGCAGCATTAAGGAACAGCTGACACACAAACTATAAGCATGACTTACTTTTATACCTGGAAGAATAAAGAGCCAGCCATCCTTCCTAATGAATCACTGGACAGCAATAATTGAAATGCAGGATACGCATTATATTTATTCACACACATCCATTCATGCATTTCCCACATGCTTACATGTATTAAATTTGTATATACACACACATGCATACATACACACAGATATATGTACATCTTGTAATTAATACACCAATAAAATAAATGAATTAAGTTGGTTGAAACAACAAATATACATGTGGAATGAGACAGCAAATAACACATGTAAATCTAAGATAAATGTGAGTATTGATCATTAACTGTGTTGAATCATTTGCATATTGAATCTGAAGAGCTACATTCATGATTATACTGGTAAGAATAAAATACACATCAAATGAGTTGGCAATCCTGTAAATGTCAAAGACAAAGTTGTGAAAAGTAACAAAACAGATAGACTTATCAAAAGCATACTAGAAGATTCTATCTAGACATTTGTATTTATTTTTTGCTTAATTCTGTTTTTATTGCTCAATAGTACAACAAAAATGCTATTTGTGAGAAGTCTAGACACTGAGGTTTACATACATTGTGATCACAGTCTTCATCAGTAAGGTTTGTTGGGTTGGGGTAGGTCGTGCGTGTGTGTGTGTGTGTGTGTGTGTGTGCGCCTGCTGTGTGTGTCAGTGGGTGAGGAAGAGTAATCATGGACACAGACACATGAAGAGTCTTATAGGTTTATGCTTTCCAACCCTTATCCATAACACTCTTCTCTGTTCTCAGAGCAGACCAACTCAGTGGTCTACCTTCTTGTCTAAATTGTCCCTGCTCTCAGTTACTTACATTATTAGTTCATTTGTTTAAGCAGCCTGGAAAATCACCTAGTACATTGCAAATTTTTAAGCCTTTATTATATGATTATATTATAATTACATAATTACATCAAATTGTAGACTTTTTTTTAACAAAGATTTATTTTATTTATTTGAAAAGCAAGAGTGATGGAGCAGAATGGATAGAAAGAGAAAGAGATCTTCCATCCACTGGTTCACTCCCTAAGAGGCAACTGTTGTTGGGTTAGGCAGAAGCTAGGAGCCAGGAACTCCTGGCTCCCACATGGGTGGCAGGGGTCCAAGTACTTGGACCACTCTTTACTGCTTTCCCAAGAGAATTGGCAAGGAGTGGATTGGAAGCAGAGCAGCCAGGTCTCCTATTGGAATGCAGATGTGGGATGCCAACATCATCTCAGAAGACAGCTGAGCCTGCTGTGCCACCATGCCAACCCGACTATAGAATATCACAGTGAGTGGGAGAGACTAGCAAAGTTGGGGGAGAACAGAAGAAATATGTTTTAGGAGTTGCAGACTCTCAAAGTGAGTTATGAATCTTCTAGAAATTGAAGGCTCCATGGGAGAGCCATGGGTGACCAACGATAGCATACTTTCAATGCACAATCCCCTATGCTTATCTGTTGAAGCAAGTGTTGGCAGTTCTTGTTCTAATTCCAATCATGATACCCCTTGTTGGCATTGATCACATCAGGTAACCTTTGGTTGTGTGATTTTGTGTGGTTAACAGAAAACTAATCAATGTATTCACACCTACTCTGACATGGACATAGAGATACATGAACAAAAACGGTTGAAACAGTCACAAATCAGGTCAAAGATCAAGATCAATAAGCCTTAAAACAGTGTCCAAAGAATATTTCACATAGGATATAGAACTTGAAAAACTATAACAGAGACTAGAAAACCAAACTTGAGAATTGTATTTCCATTCAGAATGAAGCAAGTCATTTAAGTAATCGAATAACTAGCAAACTCAGGTGTAGCAGATGCCTTCACTGGCTTAAGAATCAATTACACTATTTAGCAGTATGACTCAAGTGGCCCAAGTTTAATTAAATAATCATACAATAAGAAAAATTACAACATCTAGAGGTTGGAAAGGCAGCACAAACATTGTGTTTGGAGATCAGCTTTGTAGTATAGTGCATAATGCTGACAGCTGTGAAGCCTGCATACTGTATGGGTGCAGAATCATGTCCTGGCTGCTCCAGTTTCAATCCAGCTCCCTGCTAACAGTCTGGAAAAGCAAAAGAGGATGGCCCAAGTGTTTAAACCCCTGCCACCCATGTGGGAGACCTGGGGCATACTCCTGGCTCCTGGCTTCAGCCTGGCCCAGCTTTGGCCATCTGGGGAATGAACCAGAATCCATGTGAATAGTGAACTGGTAGACAGAAATTCTTTCTTTTTATCTCTCCTCTCTCTCTCTCTCTCTCTCTCTCTCTCTCTGGAATTCTGACATTCAAATCAAATAAAAAATAAATCTTAAAAAGAAACCAGGATCCTTTGAATATACAACCCCAGCATTAATTGCCTCGCTGATGACAAAGTCACTCAGTCTCTTAGGTCTCAGATTCCACATCCATGGACCAAGAACGCTAAGTAACAGGATAATAAAAGGTTCCTTTAAACCAACAAGTCTACATTGTATTATGTGAATAAAGTCTACTTAGCTTTTCCTCTGAATCAATGGAAGAGCACCGTGGAACATACAACTAGGATCATGAGTAAAACCACACAGAGGAAAAATATAATCCTTATTTGGCATTGTACCGGCAAGATTAAAGTATCCAAGGGATAGTATAACCAGAGTTGAGTGGGTTCAACTTTAAAATTGGATAAAGAATCACTTATATCCTGTGAAAATTAATGTGTGGTTCCCTAGAGATTAGGAACTTTTTTAGCAAAATGTATGAAAGTTTCACTACCCAACAATGGACACATCATATCCACCTTCCTCAATGAAACATTTAAAAATTTCAGAAGACTGTTGCCTAATATTTGGTACCCTCCCCCGTGCTCTGTAAAATTGATTTATCTATATCATCTGTCATTTTATTTTTGCTTCAAAATTAACAGAAAATAACATGTAAATAATAATTAAAATGTTGAAAAGTGCAAAATGGTATTAGCTATTAAGATCCTGTTGCACATTATGGAATCCCATCAGCCCACACGTTTTCAATTTCTTCTTACCATCCACATTATTGCCATTGAGCAAAATGCACCGAACTGAAAGTCAAGGCATTGAAAACTATTCAGAACTTTGAAAAACTTTCATAATTTGAGCAGTTAAGAGAAAAACTGTGCTTTTTAAAAAAACAGCCAACACACATAAAAAAGAATTAGTTTGGTGCAGAGCACCTCATCTGAATGCAGAGAGAGGGAGAACACTAAACAAGTCAGATTAATATGGAGAAATGGGTTGTTTTCCCTGCATCACTTTGTAATCAAGTAATGCATCACATTACCCAATCATCCCTGACAGGAAGGCTGCTTTATCCTGCCTTGACTAAGAGCAGCAGCATAAACTGCAGCACCTGAAATTATAGCTTCTAAAATTGAATTATATTATCTTACATCAGCATGCCATGGTTTGTAGAAATTGTTAATCTCCTGGTAAACATACACACATCTCAAACACAATTATTATTTATAAGCAAAGTGAATGTGTGGGGAAAATGTAACAGATAGTTATTATGCACAAATTACTTGCTGTCCCCCAGGACTGGAGAATGCGACACTGCATCCCTTAAGGCCATTCTAAAAGGAATATTGATAAGTTAATAGAATAACTGAACATTTGCTAAATTGCCATTTCAATAAATCATGTCTTTCCTAAATTCAGGAGGTATCACCTTTCAGGAAAGTATGAAAATAGCAAAACTGATATGAAAGCATTCTACCAATGAATTTTGAGAACATTGACATTTAATACTGAGTTCACACGTAGAAATGAAAACTAATGTTGTCTTCATATATAGAAAACTGTACAATTCTTAAAAGGTGTGCATGAGCATTGTTCAACACAGCATTGAATCAGCACTCTCCTTGATCAAATAGACATACAAAACAAAATCCATAGTTCCTATCTTTAAGCAAATGCTACCACCTAGAATGGCTACCAGAGACTACCCAATCATGACACTTATATGAATGCTAACGTACATAAAAATCTACATGCTCTATAGCCCAGAAGGCGATAGAATATATTTGGAATATCTTGAAAATCTGTCATACACTTAAAATGTATTGCTTTTCTTCTTTTCAATTATATGTATTCTAATATGTTAGCTATATATATCTACAATTACTTTTCAAGTTTATAAGTTTCATCCACAGGTAAGAGCATTTTTGTTACAGTAACATTTCATTAACTTCAGTACAAGGTTTACCTATATTCTCAAATGATTTTTTTTAAGAGTCCAGCAATTCACCTTCCGAAGTACCATGGCTTAATTTTCTAAGGAAAACCTTTGGTATCATCCCTAGAGCTTAGTGCAAATTTCATATGAATGATTAGTAATGTAATTTCTGACACTAAATGAAACCCTAAGCATGTGGTTGGCAAAACCTTTCAACATTTAAGTAAACCTCATGACGAATGTGCTATCCCTAGCTCTTTATCTTCTCATTCCCACATGTATGTCTTACAAAATGCCATACAATTTAGGATCAAAGAAACAAGTTTTAGCTTTTCCATTAGGATATAAGCAGGCATTTTATTGATCCTATGCCAACTACATAGGCAGTATTCTATATCCAAAGATTCTTAAGTAAATATATTTGAAATGAACCATTTTATAATGGAAATCTTATGCCTTCTATTTAGGTTTTATTGATTTTTATTTTATTATAAAGCAATTGACTCAATCAAAAAAGTTCCAGTCCCGTTCCTCTGACATGTACTGAATTCAGCACTTCAATTGAGAAATGAAGGCTGTCCATTGCCTACAAAGAATTCGCAAGAAGGGATGACCTCTGTTTCAAACTATCTGCACTAAAGCACCCAGTGCTTTAAATGAACAACTATTTAATTGTAATGATTCCCCTTTTTAATCCCATCATATCTTATTGTTCAACCAATAGTCACCTACTCTCACAGAAGATCAGTTACCAACCTATCTCATCCTCTGCTGTTTCACTTTCCTGGTTTGTCACTTCTGCTTTAGCTTCATCGAGGATTCCACAATGTGATGCACGAAGCAGGTATTCAGTTAACTCTAGACTGCTGCGCTAATGAAGTCACAGGGCAAGTCAGGAGCAAAAGAATCACTGCCTTTGAAATCATCTTTGATAGCTTTCTGCCTCCTCTTGTAACCAAAGCAATTTAACACAGCATCCTTACATGCAATGAAGCAATTGTGGCAAATGAGGAATTATCATCCAAATGCAAAGTTTACGATGTGAGTCTGGGGCTTTGGGGAAGGAAGTCACCACCCCTTCTTGCTTGGGGAGTAGTGATCTTCGCAGTATCAGTCAATGCGTAAGTAGGATGAGCATTCATTAATCTGTCACTTCCCAGTGCACACTATCGGTCCTGGTTTTCATTTGGCGCCTTTTTATTTTCCTACTCTGAGATCCATTTGGAAATTAAAATTTCATTCTCATGACACATCACTGCACCATGATAGAATACCCCTTTTGACATTTAAATGCATATTCTCGTATTTATTTTTCTTGACGTTTTCCAATTTGACAGAACTTATGTTCTATTTTTGTTGGAACTGTCTCTAGTATATTTTAAATATTTTTTTCATATAATACAACAGATCTTAAAATAATATTCGATTTTGATTATAATATCTAAAGAATACAAAAGTATCAAGTCTGATTTGAAAAAGTCTTCAAGATAAACATTTTCTTGTAAACAGAGGCTTTCTTCAGGGATAGTTCTATAACCAGGAGTGCATGAAACCCTGGGGATAATGAAACTATTTCATTTTCCATTTGTTTAGAATGGGCCGGAAGGCTATTTATGTACTAATAGGTTTATTAATAAAACTGAGAAGGCAATAACCTCACCTGTATGGTGATCAGTGAAGCCAGAGATAATGGAAAATCAACTTTATATACAAGGAAACTTTATGGCTCCTATGACTATCCTTGCAATTTCTGATAAGGATTAATCCATTGGATTCGCTTCTCTTCTTTTTTTGCATATATCTATCTACATTTTATTTTAAGCTAATGAAAAACATGTAAGTACTTTTATTTGCATGAATATTATCAAACACAAATACAGCTTCTGTAAATTAATAAAATTCTGCACATTAGAGTTGCTCATTATAATCTTCTTGTAAAGCTATTAATTTGGTGACTTTGCTAGGTTACATATTCATCAGCATATGTCCTTAGCCACATTTGCAATGACCATTATAATCAATCCTTTCAAAGTGAGTTATGCATTTTAATGAAAGGTCTACAAGAAAGATGAACTGGCTATTCGGAGCACTTGGAACTTTGTAGTGGGGCTATAAGAGGAGGAAAATTAGAGAGGAAGGAATTTTGAAAATCATTATTCTATGTGTACTGAAATGAAATTATAGATTCCACACTTATGTTTATATGCATGAGATTGACTATTATGAAACATTTTTGCTTAAACAACCTATTAATAATGTGTACTTTATTTTTCATGGAAGGTCTAGCATATATTAAAGGCATCATTTTGTCAGATAATTGTCCCTATTTGATAGGAAATATAATAAATAATTTATCATTTGCCCTCTACAATGACATATGCTATTGCTATCAGGTCTAGATCTCAGAATCTATCCACCTTTAGGTGGAACATGTCCAAAGAAGGTTCCACCCTTATTGTCTGAGGACTGAATTGGATTCTTTTCACCAGCAAATGCGAACAGCCTGATGAAGTATCTGACCAATGCCCATGAGTGAACAGGTCACTGTTCATGTAGTGTCCCCATATACAAAGAAAATGAAGCAATGCAATGCTTAAATGTAATAGAATATTGGGCCAGCGCTGCGGCTCAATAGGCTAATCCTCCACCTTGCGGCGCCGGCACACTGGGTTCTAGTCCCAGTCGGGGCACTAGATTCTGTCCCGGTTGTCCCTCTTCCAGGCCAGCTCTCTGCTGTGGTCAGGGAGTGCAGTGGAGGATGGCCCAACTGCTTGGGCCCTGCATCCCACGGGAGACCAGGAGAAGCACCTGGCTCCTGCCTTCGGATCAGCGAAGTGCGCCGGCCACAGCGCGCCGGCCGCAGCAGCCATTGGAGGGTGAACCAATGGCAAAGGAAGACCTTTCTCTCTGTCTCTCTCTCTTACTGTCCACTCTGCCTGTCAAAAAAAAAAAGTAATAGATTATTGGGTGTTTAAACATGAGGAAGGAAAGAAATTTTGAGGAAGCAAATTTGGAAAAAATTTAGACATGTTCCATCAGCTAAAGAAGAAACTCAAAGAATGAATTTGGGAGGGCTAGAAGGGAGAACTAAGAGGATGACAGGAGGAAGCAAGCCCTGGGAGTGGTTTCAGGAAAAGGATGAGTAGAGTGTGAGCTAGAAAGGATTCCAACAGGAAAAAAGTTAAGAAGCCAGAGAAGAAAAAAAAAAGAAGAAGAAGCAGGTAAGTGTGGTGCTTTGGGAAGCCTGAGGTGCTTTGGAAAAATTTTAGTGTTAGAATATAAAGTGCAAAAGCATCACGAGACATGGTATTTGAATGAGCTATTGAAGACTATTAAGTAAATATTTATTACATTTACTATTTGAAATTATGGATTAAAAATAATGAACAAATTTGGCACTTTAAAAAATTGTTGAATGCAAGCTAAAATTGAGCACTAGAGAGAGTGTCTTCCACATGGTGTTGAGGAAACTGCATTGCCACATGCACAAGTATGAAACAAGACCTCTACCTTACATCCCAGACAAACATCAACTCTTAACGGATCAGAGATCTAAATCTAAGGCCTGAAACCATCAAATTACTATAGAAAACATAGAGCGAACAATGCAAGACATTGGCCTAGGCAAAGGCTTCTTGGATGAGACCCCAGAAGCACAGGCAATTAAAGCAAAAATAGATGAATGGGATTACATCAAGCTAGAAAGCTTCTGTACAGCAAAGAAAACATCTAAAAAATGAAGAGGCAAACGAGAGAACAGGAGAAAATATTTTCAAACTATGCAGCAGATAAAGGTTTAATATCCAGAATACATAGGAGCTCAAGAAACTCAACCATACAAAAGTAGTTAAGAAACGGGCAGTTTCCTTTGAACAGTTGGCTTTGAACAGGCAATTTCAAAGGATGAAATTCAAATGGCCAAGAGACATATGAAAAGCAGCTTAGGAACACTTGTCAACAGGGAAATGCAAATAAAAATCTCAATGTGAAAAGCAATTTTCAAAGATGGTTGATTCTTGTTTTCAGGTGTTTATCAGCCCTTTTAGAATGCTGTTTGTGAATATGATAAACATATCCATTCTTTGTTACTCTCATTTTGCAGAATATTGTGCAAACAGTTTCATAATTCACAAATGCTATCAATTCAAGCTGATAACCACTGATGAAAGGTCTAAGTTCTTAGCAAAGGGATTATGAACAAAAATATACTAGTTACACAGAAGCATTATAGGCATCCATACGGGGTGAGAATTCAGTCTAGCAGTTAAGACACCTGCATTCCACATCACAGTACTTGAATTTTATTCCCAGCTCTTGACTTTAGCTTTCTGTTAATCAGCCCCTGGGATGCAGTGGCCATGGCTCTGGTAACTGGATTCCTGCCATCCATGGGAGGATCTGGATCATATTCCTGACTCCAGGCTCCCAGCTTCCACCTGTCCCAGTCACGGTCATTGTCATTGCAAGAATTTGAGGAGTGAATGGAATCTCCCTCTCTCTCTCTCTCTGTTTCTGTGTGTGTGTGTATGTGTGCACATGTGCACTTTTAGAATAAATAAATAAAGCATCCATAGCAATCTTCCATGCTGCAACACTGGGATTCTTGGAAGAACCAAGAACCAAGCAATGATTTAGGGTTGTTAGCAGACTACGGCTTTAGGTAACTCACTTTGAGATGTCTGTTGTGTCCTCCCAAGTTTTTCAATTTATTTCTCCACACTTTTCTAAGCTAATCAAATAAAAGATAACCACACATTTATTTTCTAGATTATTAGGTATATTTGTTAATAAACTTGACTGTTTCTCTCAGCATGTTTTAATGCCCATATTTTGAAGAATAAATTAAAATGTTTTAGTTGCAAGGTATTAACCACTGAAAACGAGCTATTTACTAACTCTATCAATCTCTGTTGTTAAAATGTAAAGAGAACATGGAATATATGTCTGAATGTGGAGTTTTATTTCCTTCAAGTAATACTCATCACTATATTAAACATAAAAGTAGAGACAATTTTGATCAATTCAAAATTAACTACAAAACTCTATTTAAGAGGTGACAGATTTTTCTAATATCATGGAAAGTATCTTATTTTTCAAAGGTAACAAGTTCTGTTTTGAGCTGGTCAGTGCAAGTCATGTGTGTATTCAACCTATAATAAATTGATGATATTGTTATTTCAATTCTTTCCAGCATGTTTTTAAACTATAACAGTATAATATTTCACTTTCCTAGTTATCTAATAGTTAAACACAGTTACTACCTTAAAATCTAAAGATCCTGTGAGTTTTACTAAAGGTTGAGTGATACTATTCTTTTTGAGTTTGTACTATATTTTTTCTAAGAATAAATGCATACATTCAACTGCACACTTTCAGCAAATCCTTACAAATAATTAACAGGCATTTGATCAAGTTACATGATGTAAGAAGTTTCAGAGTCTGAGGAGCACAGTTAGGTTACTTCACTTAGCTTCGTTCTGTAGTTTCTCTACTGCGGTACTGTGCAGCCTAGAAGAATAGTGGTAAGTAGCCTGGGTGCTCCTGCAGGGTAAACAGTAAATGCAGCTGAGCTGGAATAAATAGATCACTCTTCAAACACATTGGCAACCCTTGCACGGAAATTTTAAAGTAGAGAAAAGTATTTAGGGCAGTTTTGAGAAACTCAGAAGGAAGACTGGATACAGAAATAACTCAGCAAATAGCTGGACTTCTCATATGCACATTGGTGCATGTCTTTCCAAAAATACTCTACATGTTACTTTTATGACAAACGTGGCATAATCAATAATCACTTTTCCAAAACAACGAATGACTTTTCCAAGAAAATCATGTACAATGTTGTATTCACCTATTTGTGCACTGGCATCATAAGGATAAATGTCCTGAGTGAAAGCTATCTCCCATGGGAAACCTGACGTTGGAATGGAGAATTTTGTTTTGATTAAGATTATTGGGTTTTGATTTTATGATTACCTAACATTGATTGTGAAACATCTCAACCAACCGAAACCCCCTTCCCTCTGCAGGTTTGAAGAGAAATCTTAGTTTCCTTTCACATCCTTAGTGTTTAGTAACATTGTAAGGTACAGTTTGGGAACATTAGTTTTAAGAATTTATTCAAAGGCAGTTAATGCTGTGGACTTCACTATGTTGTATATGTTCTCTTCCATGATGCTGTAAGAATCTGAAGACATGTGTAGCCTACAGCTATTCCAATCAAATAATAATCCAATCACACTTACTTAGGATACATGTGTTTCATGCCTAAATGCTCACAAAGGAACTTATATTCTAGTGGCAGATACACACAATAAAAAATGAATAAAAATAATAAAATTTGAGATGTTCTAGGTGACCAAAAACATGTGGCATTTCAGATAATAGCAGAAATTGATTTATGGACTTCAGATAGATAGATAAAGGCCTTTCTCAAAAAGTAACTTTTAGGAAGATTCCTAAAATCAAGAAGGTTATAGGCATTTGTAAAGATGGGAGAATGTGTTTCTATACAAAAGCAATCATCCAAAAGAGTATGCACTGCTCACCGCGTGTTGCTGTGCTGGACGCTCCACAAGGTCAATGCAGAAGTGCTTTCCATTATGCTTTACTCATCTTGTCTAGTATCTTAGATAGCGAGTCAAGAATGAAACATTGGATTTAAGTGATCCTGTCTTCATATTTTGTAAAGGATATTTTCTACTATCCGGGCCACAAATTCTACCTTCTTAGCATCACAGACTATCAATTAAAACTAGGTCAGCAACTATGGAGGTTTAAAAAAGCCACATTAATATCCCTGACATTTCTGCTGATGTTAGTTATATTTGTCTTTGCCCTGGTGCAGTGGTGAATGCATTTTGGAGTTTCAAATCATTAGTGCTTCTATTACGAAATTAATATAGCAGGTAAGTGACACTGGTTATTAGAATCCAGATTTTATGTTCACCAATACCATGTTTTATTGCATTTACATTGCAGTTATTTTCTATGCAATGCTATTTCTGTAACAATACATGAGAATATGACTCAGGGTTAAAAGGTTGTTGTAGCATCTATCATTAAATTGTTATGCTTTGTGGTTGTATAGTTCTATGAGAAGAGTGCTGTGGTTATGTAATCAGCTC
Organism: Sylvilagus bachmani; assembly: GCA_015711505.1. Taxonomy (NCBI): domain Eukaryota; kingdom Metazoa; phylum Chordata; class Mammalia; order Lagomorpha; family Leporidae; genus Sylvilagus; species Sylvilagus bachmani. Next base: position 2,128,498 of record CM027401.1, on the reverse strand, counting down.
CTATGAGTTCTAATACCAGTCCCTTTATAGAGTTCTTTTACCATACGTACAATGCTTGAAACCTCTCACAATTTAAACAACATATTTTGAGAAAAACCACGATTCTGTACATGTGTGTGTTCTTAGGTATGCTGATTTGTGTCACTGTTTTCTTACATAATCACACGGGGGGAGAAAAACAATACTTCTGAACCTAAGGTTTGGTCTTGAATTCTGCCTTTCTCATTTACTGTCTGTAACTTCAGGTGAGATACTTAGCATTGCTAATTCTCTTTTCAAATCTGTGAAACGAGATATTGAAACCTGGTTATGATGTTGTTATCAGGTCAAGTAATGTAACATTTCTGAGGTATTTAGTATAATGGTGGATCATGACAAATGCTAAACATTTAAAGATATTATTCATTACTATTATCGCAGATTCAAAGTAAAATAAATTTTCTCTTTTTTTGTATAAAAGAATAATTTTTCCAATATTTTCCAGTACTTTTCTATATACTGTAAGCATCCAAAGTTTAGCAATCATTTTGGATCCCTCAAATTATAAACTTGACCGGTACTTTGAGTTCATCATATTGTATTACAATTCAATGAGGAAAACATTGGAATGAAATACGAAGGGAGAATTAATCAAAGATTTTGTATCAACCCCAAAAAGTCATTCCCCATAATAACACATATAAATACCACTCGGAAAATGAAAAGCTGTTCAGATTATTCCACAAAATGATGAAGGGATGTGCTAAATGAAATGCAAATCAAAACCACAAAGAAATATAACTTGCAATCTGTTGAAATGGCTTTTATCAAAAACACAAAAGATAAGTGTGAGGGAGGTTGTGGAAAAAAGAAAATTCTGTGCACATTTGATGTGAATGTAAACTGGCACAACTATCATGAAAAATAGAATGGAGAACCCTCAAAAATTGAAAGTATGGGATAGATATTTAGCACGGTAGTTAAGAAGCTGTTGGACAATCTTCTGTTCCGTATCAGAGTACCTAGTTCCAGTCCCAGCCCGTCCATTTGCAGTCCATTTTCCATGCTAACATGTACCTGGGGATGAGAAGGCCGTGCCAAGATGGCCACTGGCGAGCAAGCAAGTCCTGCGTCCGGTTACTCAGGAAATGGCCGTGGAATCCACCTGGCAAAGGAGCCTGCCTGGCAACAGGCAGTGATTGGTTACTGCATAGACCGCCCCTTGACCGGATTGGCTGCCTCGGCTATATAAGCTGAAATGATCAGTTCTGCTGGCTGCTTGCCTCTGGCCTGCTGTCACCCGACTCCTGGGGTCTGTGTGGTGACTCCGTGCCTCTTGGCCCCACCACGCTGCTCCTCTCAGAAACCAATCCACTGCAACATTGTTGAGAAATCAACTGCAACATCTGGCACAGCAACATGACTGAGAGAGAGACAGCATGTCGGACTCGGGGAGGTCCCCCCTGGATTTCGGCAAGTAGGCCCCTGTCGTTTGGTTCTATGAGGGTGAGCACAGCACCCCCTCCTACACCCCTTTCCTTGTCCTTGTCCTCGGTCTAAGTGACCCCAGGTTAGCACACACTGCCCAGAAGCGTACGTCACTTCTCGGCTCTTCCTTTTACTTTTGGTTCGCCCAGTGAATTCACATAAGGGACTGATCATTCCGGAATTCAGAACCAAGTCATCTTCCCTCACTCGAGAGAGGTGACGCTCCAGAGACACCGTGTGGGCATACGGCCTTGACCTAACGAATCAAGGAAGTCCCCCACTAAGCACAGGACACACGTACGATCTGATACACTGTCTGTCCATCTAACGTAGGGAACCCCCTGCATAATGCCATCAGCTGCTGAGGTGCTAGGAATTTGCTTTGTTTTTTTTTTTTTTTTTTTTTTTGACAGGCAGAGTGGACAGTGAGAGAGAGAGAGAGAAAGGTCTTCCTTTTGCCGTTGGTTCACCCTCCAATGGCCGCCGTGGTCGGCGTGCTGCGGCCGGCGCACCACGCTCATCCGATGGCAGGAGCCAGGTGCCAGGTGCTTTTCCTGGTCTCCCATGGGGTGCAGGGCCCAAGCACTTGAGCCATCCTCCACTGCACTCCTGGGCCACAGCAGAGAGCTGGCCTGGAAGAGGGGCAACCGGGACAGAATCCGGCGCCCCAACCGGGACTAGAACCTGGTGTGCCGGCGCCACAAGGCGGAGGATTAGCCTGTTGAGCCATGGCGCCGGCCAGGAATTTGCTTTGTTATGGCAGCAGTGCTGTGCGTGTCTTTCCTTTGGCCAGAGTTGGTGTGCTGTGCTACTCTTAAGCACTCAGACATGGGAAAGATCCACCCCCCCCCCAAGAAGTGCACACAGAGTACCAAACATAGTGAATCTGCGAGTGGTAAGACCCTGTCACTCCAGGTCCCTGTCTCACAGACAACAGTTGATGACTTACAGAGAACTCTGACAGTAAAAATGACAATGTAGCGAACAATGTAGCAAACAATGTAGCAATGCCTACTCAGTCACCCTCCAAATATCCGTGGGATGAACTTAGAGGACTTGGAGGCAATAACCCATGGGAGGTCATCCCATCCGCACCCAGCGAGGAACCCATTTGTGGCAGTCCCCAGGCACCCCAGGCTCTCAGGGCAGCCACTAGATCCCATCCCAGCCACACATTTGCTGTTAATATAGGAGTGGATGCAGAATTCAGGCCCTGGATTCCAACGCCCGTGAATGACCTTACTATGCTAAAAAGGGCTTCTCAAGAGTCAGGCTCTGACTCTCCCTACTTTGAACAGGTGCTCATGCAATGGGCAGTGAACCTTCAAACTCATTTTGATTGGGTTACACTGCTCAAAGCATGTTTGTCGAGACAACAGTTCTTACAGTGGAAAGCCTCCTATGAGGAAGAGGCTGAAACCATGGTGAGAAATAATGCTGCCTATGGAATTACAGTTATCTTTGATATGCTTACAAGCTGCAGCACCTACATATATCCTCATGAACAGGCCTGCATTGGAGTAGTTGCCTATTTTGATCAGGTCAGATTTGGCACTTAGAGCCTTAAAAAATATAAATCCTCCTAATTATAGTCAGCTCTTTAGAATCCTAGTTCAAGGCCCAGGCGAATGGTTCCCTGATTTCCTTGTCAGAGTCTTGGAGGCAGTAGAGAAAAGATTACTGCCTGGCCCTGATCAAGACAACTGGTCAAACAATTAGCTTGGGAAGGTGCTACCAAAGAGGCAAAAGCTGCCATCGTCCCAGTCCGTAATGAAGGCATTTCTAAATGGATAGTAACCACAAAGGAGGTAAACCCTGCTGATACACCCATATAGCCCTAACTGCAGCCATTAACAAACTGAGCACAAGGAAGTCTAATGACCTTCCAGTTTGTTGGGGATGTCAGGAAATGGGACACCTATGGCAAAACTGCCCAAACGCTGACAGATGGGGCAAGCCTAAAAGGCTGTGTCCCAGATGTAAAAAAGTTTCATTGGGCAAAAGATTGCAAGACCACGTCTTTATTTTTTTAATTTTTTTTAACTTTCATTTAACAAATATAAATTTCCAAATTACAGCTTATGGGTTACAGTGGCTTTTCCCTCTATAACTTCCCTCCCCATCCCCAAACCTCCTGTCTCCCACTCCCTCTCCCATTCCATTCACTTCAAGATTCATTTTCAATTATCTTTATATACAGAAGATCAGTTTAGTATATATTAAGTAAAGATTTCATCAGTTTGCAACCACATAAAAACACAAAGTGTAAAGTACTGTTTGAGTACTAGCTATAGCATTAATTAACATTGTACAACATATTAAGGACAGATCCCACATGAGGAGTAAGTGCTCAGTGACTCCTGTTGTTGACTTAATACATTGACACTCTTGTTTATGGCATCAATAATCACCCTAGGCTCTTGTCATGAGTTGCCAAGACTATGGAATCCTTTTGAGTTCACTGACTCTGATCTTATTTAGACAAGGCCATAATCAAAGTGGAAGTTCTCTCCTCCCTTAAGAGAAAGGTACTTCCTCTTTGATGCCCCATTCTTTCTGCTGGGAACTCACTCGCAGAGATCTTTCATTTAGGGTTTTGTTTCTTTTTGTTTTTTTGTTTTTTTTTTTTTTGCCAGAGTGTCTTGGCTTTCCATGCCTGAAATACTCTCATGGGTTCTTCAGCCAGATCCGAATGCCTTAAGGACTGATTCTGAGGCCAGAGTACTGTTTAGGACATCCGCCATTCTAGGAGGCTGCTGTGTATCCCACTTCCCATGTTGGATCGTTCCCTCCATTTTTTATTCTATCAGTTAGTATTAGCAGACACTAGTCTTGTTTGTGTGATCCCTTTGACTCTTAGACCTATCAGTGTGATCAACTGTGAACAGTAATTGATCACTTGGACTAGTGAGATGGCATTGGTACATGCCACCATGATGGGATTGAATTGGAATCCCCTGGCACATTTCTAACTCTACCATTTTGGGGCAAGTCAGATTGAGCATGTCCCAAATTGTACATCTCCTCCCTCTCTTATTCCCACTCTTATATTTAACAGGAATCACTTTTCAGTTAAATTTTAACACCTAAGAATAATTGTGTTAATTAAAGAGTTCAACCAATAGTATTAAGTAGAGCAAAAAAGAATGCTAAAAGGGATAAAGTATTAAGTTGCTCATCAACATTCAGGACTAGGTCTGATCAGTCCTACTCATATATACAGTCACTGTATATATTTTATTTACTTATTTGAGAGGTAGATTTATAGACAGTGAGAGAGAGAGAAAGGTCTTCCTTCCGTTGGTTCACTGCCCAAAAGTCTGTAATGGCCGGAACTGTGCCGATACAAAGCCAGGAGCTAGGTACTTCTTCCTGGTCTCCCATGCAGGTGCAGGGGCCTAAGCACTTGGGCCATCTTCTACTGCTTCCCCAGGCCACAGCAGAAATCTGGATTGGAAGAGGAGCAGCTGGGACTAGAACCAGTGCCAATATGGGATGCCGCTGCCTTAGGCTCAGGATTAATTTACTGAGCTGCATCGCTGGCCCCAAGACCAAGCCTTTAAACTCCCAGCGGGGCGGCCCTCAGCCCAGCAAGTAAGAGGGAGTCCCACCACCATTAACCGGTCAGTGTCTATCCTCAATCTGAGGCCAAAATTGACCCTCTACTTAGGTGACATTGCCTTTGTGGGCTTGATATGGGGGCGGGTGCCACTGTCTTAAAAGCTAGGGATGCAAGAAAAATGCAACATTGGAAGACAGCACCCAGACCTGACCACCAAGGCGTTGGAGAATTAAAATTGGCTGATCAGGTCATCACACCTGTAACTTGGCGAGATGACAATGGAGATACAGGAACCATCTTTCCACTAATTGCTGAGGTTTCCATGACCTCATGGGGGAGAGATGTGCTCTCACGAATGCAAGCAGCCCTTACTATGGATCACAAATCTCCATAAGCCAGCAGCTCTGATGGAGATCCTACAAGTAAGATTCACCCCCAACTCTAGGGGCCACTGCTCACCTCGTACAAAAGCCAGACCAGCCACCTAGCTCCAGTCAGCCACTCAAATGCTCACAGCCTGTGTGCAGTCATGCCATTCCTGATTACCATTGTTCCTCATTCCTAGCCCCATTTGAGCAAGCACTCCTGTGGTCTCCCGTTTTGAGGGCTGATTAGTCAATGACGGGTAAGATCCCCTGGGGGACAACCTAAGACAGGCACAGCTGCATGTATGGAGACCACATGGGAATGGGGTCAAAAATGGTCAAAAATCATGCCTCCTTTTGCTCAAAAATAAACAAAAAGGGGAAATGTGGTGGAATGAGAAGGCTGTGCCAAGAGGGCGCTGGCGAGTGAGTGAGACCTGCAGTTACTCAGGAAATGGCAGAACAAACATTTCTGGATGCATCTGGAAACAAGCAAAATTCTTGGATTATAACAGGTGAAGGTTCCAAGTGGATGAAGCTGTCAAGAGAGCGTTTTCCCATGGCAGTGCAGAGGTTGGCCAGACTGCATCTGCAGGTGAGGATGAAAAATGGAAACTAGAACTGATGAGGCTAAATCTTATCTATGAGGAAGAGACTGAAATCCTAGAATCTCAACTGAAATCTTTAAGACCATGCTGAATGTCAGCAAAATTGTGAAGATCTTAAAGAGCAGCTAAAGCATAGTCTCTTCTTGCTGCTAATCTTTCTGACCACTTCAGTGGTCTTTGTTTGAAATGCACTCAGCATGTAGCTGTCCTTTCCCAAACCCATACAAGTAGCTGTACTTGAAAATGAAAGGCTCCTGCAAGAAATGAAATCTCAAAGAAAAGAGAAGTGTGGTGGGGGCAAGAAGTGCAGTCACCATACAGATACTGGGAGTCGAGTGAAAGTGGGCTTGAGGCGAGCAGCTCACAGATCCGTTAATTTCAGTTGGTGCAGCACCTTATATAGCTGAGGCAGCCAATCCGGTCAAGGGGCAGTTTATGCCCTAACCAATCACAGCCTGTTGCCAGGTGGGTTCTGAAGCCACTCCTGAGTAACTGATGCTCCATTGCCAGGAGCCATCTAGGCACGGCCTTCTCATTCCACCACACCCTGGCAGGCAACAGATGACAGATCAAGCAGTTGGGTATGTGCCACCCACGTGAGAGACCTGGACTGAGACCTGGGCTCCTGACTCCTCCAGTCCTGGCTATTGTGGGCATTTGGAGAAGGAACCAGCATCTGAAAGGTCTTTCTCTCTCTCTCTCGCTCTCGCTCTCACTCTCCCTCTCTATCTCTATTATGTGTGTCTTTCAAATAAATTAAAAATAAATAAAAATCAAGAATTAAATTAAAATAGAAATATTACATGACCCAGCAGCCCTACTTCTGGTATATATCAGAAGGAAATGACATGAATTGCTCAAAGAGATAGCGGTAATACCATATACATTGCAGCACTATTCTCAATAACCTAGGTATAGCACCAAGCTAAGGGTCCATAAATGGATAAAATATGATATGTACACACAGGGGAATACTACTCAGTCATAAAGGAGGAAAGTTTGTTATTTACAATAATATGAATGCACCTGAAAGATATTATATTAAGTGAAATAAGCCAGGAACAAAAAGACAAATATTGCGTAATATCACTTAGATGTGGCATCTACAAAAGCTAATCACACAGAAATTTAGAATATAATAGTGGTTACCCGAGGGTGGAGAGGAACACAGGGGGGAGGTTTTGCAAAGAGTGTTGGTCACTGGTTACAGTGTTGTAGTTAGAAAAAATTATTTATGAATTTCTATTATACAGTAGGCTAACTATAGTCAACAAAACTGCATTATGCATTTCAAAACAGCCAAAAGAGGGGATTTTGAAAATTTTCAACACAAAGAAATATCCATTTAGAGTAGTTAGTTATGTGACTTGATCATTACAATTTATATACATATATATATCACATTATAACTCATAAGTATGTACAATTGTTATGCATCAAGAAAAAAATGTGACAAAAATATCTGATAAAGTTTTGGCCAAGGGAAACAAAAATGTTAAAAGATTGGATATATAATTTAAAACTCCTTGGCTATCTGGAACAAGACTTTAGAATTGTGTAGAGAAGATGGCGGAATAGGAAGGGAGCACACCGATAGTCTGGGGAGAGACAGTTTAATAAAAGTGGAGATACTGCAGGTTCAAGGAAGAGTAGGGGAAGAAACAGCAGAGGAATCCCTTCCGGAACTGGAGATTCACAGTGGACC
>CM027401.1:1952634-2120291 GCA_015711505.1 Sylvilagus bachmani | reverse complement strand
TATAAAGAGAATTGAAAATGAATCTTGATGTGAATGGAAGGGGAGAGGGAGTGGGAAAGGGGAGGGTAGTGGGAGGGAGGGAAGTTGTGTGGGGGGGAGCCATTGTAATCCATTAGCTGTACTTTGGAAATTTATATTCTTTAAATAAAAGCTTTAAAAAAAAAGAATTGTGTAGAAAAACAGGTACTAAGTGGGAAGCATTATCTTGTAGGAGACATGTTGTTTTCTTCTGTTTGAGTTTTGTTGTCTATTATGGGTTACCAGAACTCACCGAGGACATGACCCTGTATGTCCTAATAAAGTAGCTGATAGTGGAATAGAGATAAGATACCTGTAATAGAGGGCAACGTTGTGGTGTGGCTGGTTAAGCCTCTGGCTGGGACTCCAGCATCCAATTTGGGAGCCAGTTCAAGTCCTGGCTGTGGCACTTCAGATCCAGCTCCCTGTTAATGTTCTTGGGAAGCAGAATTGCATGGCCCAACTGAGTGGGCCCCTGAACTCACAGGGCAGGGCTGGAAGAAGCTACCAGCCCCTGGCTTCAGCCTGGCCTGCCTCTGGCCATTGCAGCCATCTAGAATGGAAGATTCAATCTCTCTCTCTCTCTCTTTTTCTCTTTATCCCCTATCGCACTGTAATTTTGTCTTTCAAATAAAAAAAAAATTTTTTTTGACAGGCAGAGTGGATAGTGAGAGAGAGAGAGAGAGAGAGAGAGAGAAAGGTCTTCCTTTTTGCTGTTGCTTCACCCTCCAATGGCCGCTGCAGCCGGCACACCGCGCTGATCCGAATCCAGGAGCCAGATGCTTCTCCGGGTCGCCCATGGAGTGCAGGGCCCAAGCACTTGGGCCATCCTCCACTGCACTCCTGGGCCAAGGCAGAGAGCTGGACTGGAAGAGGAGCAACTGGGACAGAATCCAGTGCCCTGACCAGGACTAGAACCTGGTGTGCTGGCGCCGCAGGCAGAGGATTAGCCTAGTGAGCCATGGTGCCGGCCAAAAAATAAATCTTAACAAAAAGATACCTGTGATAGAATTGAGGTTCCTGATTTGTAGTAGTGTCCCAGGAGCACAGAAAGGTGCTGACATATCAGGGATGGTGTGTTTTACATTGGACCTCCAGAAGGGGAGAGGAGGGATCTGACCTGGCAGTCGTCTTCATCCCATAGAGAGTGCAGTAGGGCTCATGCTCAGTTGTCTTTGCTTTCTTCAAGAAGTGTGGTGAGAGGCAGTGACAGAGCAGGAGCGATGTGAGTAGGGAGCAACTGTGTGAAACGTTCTGCAAACAACGTGGGAAAGCACCGCTCTCTAGAGAAGGCTACGGTGTGCCATTTGCATCAGCACACTTAGATTCCATAAATGAAGATCAATATTGGTAAAGGACTGTGATGTCAGCCCTGTGCTCTAGGCATTCAAGTAGAGACAAAGAGCTTGCCCTCTTGCTAATTAAATCCTATTCAGAGATAAATCTTATATTTAGCAATTTCAGAAATTAAAACCTCAAAAGTATACAAGGCACGTTTTTCAAAGTATTTCATCTTTTTCTTTGCTTTGAGGCTTTTTTTTTCATTGTTTATCCCTTAAGATTGGTGTAGTCACGTCAGATGTAAAGGTTGCCCCAAATAACATAATAAAAGCGCTATTGTCACGCTCACTATGTCATGTTTTATTTCTACCACTTTATTTACATCTTTTTTTTCCGATACTTTATTTTTTCCACGTTAATGTGATAGCAATACAAAGAGGACAGATTCAATGTAGTTCAAAGATACAGTTCTAAGAATAGAATGGATTTCACCCGAGTGTTCAAAAGTAAATAGGAATAGATGTTTGGCTCAGGATTTTAAAACGTTTGATTATTTTCATTGTATTTGAAAGGCAGAGGGATAGAAAGACCTTCCAATGCTGGTTCACTCCCTATTGCCATCAGCACTGAGGGCTGGAGCTGGCCAAAGTCAGGACACACACCAGCAGGAAGCGGGATCAGAAGCAGAGCCTCCAGGACTCAAATAGGCGCTCAGGTAGGAGATGGGGACATCTCCAGCAGCAACTTAAGCCTCTGTGCCAAATGCCAGTCTTCAGGAATTTTAGATCTACTACTAAAAGTCATGCCATGATCAAATTACAACACAAGAAAATGATAAAATTATTCATACGAAAAAATCATTTTCACCTCACCTATTCACAGGATGAAAATGTCTGCAGAAACGTATATATATATTTTAAGACAAATCCAATTTAAAAACATCAATACAACAATGTCTTTTACATAAAATGGTCATTATTGCTTAAAGTTTACATACCCTTCCATTGACACACGCTAATCTGATAAAATGTTTGAACCACGTGTTATAGAAAACCTGCCTCATTTCACAATTGATCTGGGGTAGACATCTGACTCACATTAGCAATTACAGATCATATAAAGTACATTCCCTTCACTCCTTATGGCGTTTTTTCTGTGAGAAACCTCTTACGTCTCCTCCTCAGGGAACCATATAACATAAAAGAATCTCAGTGAAAATGTGTATCAAGAATTGTTTCTTGATTACAGTGTCGTGCGTCCTGGTGTTATGGTTTAAAGTCTTTGTGCTTCCCTTCAAAACACAGGCTTTCAAGTACTCGTACATCAGCAACTCAAAATGTAATGTCCTGAAAGCTGGCACTCAAACTGGAAACTGAGATGAACACTTCTTGATAAGAATTAGTGCAAGGCAGTCAAGCCATTTCATTCTTACGTAGTTTCTAGGACTTTCCCAGTCATCCTCAAATAAAACATGGTCTCAGTACTTTGTAAGATTAATAGTTCAGCGGTATGTTGTGTAACAGCAAGATAAAAATTAAATAAAGGCTGATGCCAGGAGAGCTTACTTTTTTATTCTGGGATATAAAGAACAAAAAAGACTGGCTATTGGTCTTGAGTGCCTTTCAACTGGCAATGGGACAGCAACTATACTTGGCATACTCAATACAAATCACGTTTATAATCTCTAGACCCTCAAGTTATTTAGGTTTTGTTATATTTAGAGCATTCAGGTCTACATGTGCACACTGCAAAAGCAGATGCAACTCAAAAGGTTAGGTAAGGCCAGGGAAGCTGTGTATGAAGGCAGAGTTTGGATATTCCAGTGATTTCACAGCTATTGATTTTTTTTTTTAAGTAGACTGGGGTCAGCACTGTGGCGAAGTGGGTTAACGCCCTGGCCTGAAGCCCTGGCATCCCATATGGGCGCCAGATCGAGACCAGGCTGCTCTACTTCTTATCCAGCTCTCTGCTATGGCCTCGGAAAGCAGTAGAAGATGGCCCAAGTCCTTGGGCCCCTATACCCGCATATTAGCATTTCCAGGGAGACCTGGAAGAAGCTCCTGGCTCCTGGCTTTGGATCATCGCAGCTCTTGCCATTGCGGCCAACTGGGGAGGGAACCATTGAATGGAAGACCTCTCTCTCTCTCTGCCTCTCCTCTCTCTGTGTAACTCTGATTTTCAATAAATAAATCTTAAAAAAAAGTAGATGGAAATTTCTGGACGATCATCTGCGCTAACAAGCCTTCTTTTTTAAAGCAATGACAAATATCAATGATATCTTTTACTTCAAGGTACAATGTCATCTTTCTAGACTTTTAATTTTTTTGTATTATGATCAATATCACAAGTTGTTCCATTATTTCCACTGACTCTTTAAAAAAAGATATATTTATTAAGGTGAAAGAGTGAAAGAGCAAGAGAGTGACAGAAAGACAATCTCTCATCTGTCGGTTCATCCCACAAATGGCCACAACAGACTGGTTGGGCCAGTGCTAGGAGCCAGCAAATACATTCTGGTCTCCCACGTGTGTGGCAAGGATCCACACATCTGTCTTGTGTCATCTCCTAATAGGTCAGTATACTTACAAATGAAGAAGCTGACTTAGACATCACTTGCTAAACTTACCACATGACAAGTCAACATAAACCTGAACAGGGAAGACAAGTTAATGTTGAGCAGATTGTCTTCATTAGAGCCCATTTGTCTGTGAAGCATTGGCGATAAAGACTCATTAGGGGCTGGCGCTGTAGCCTAGTTTGTAAAGCCGCTGTCTACAGCCTTTATGGGCACTAGTTGGAGTCCCAGCCGCTTCACTTCTGATCTAGCTCCCTGCTAATGTGTCTGGGGAAGCAGCAGAAGATGACCCAAGTCTTTGGGTCCCTGCTCCCACCTGGGAGACCTGGAAGAAGCTCCTGGCTTTGGACTAGACCAGCTCTGGGCATTTGGGCCATTTGGGCCATTTGGGGGAGTGAACCATTGGATGGAAGACCTCTCTCTTTGTCTGTCTGTCTGTCTGTCTCTCTCTCTGTAACTCAATCTTTCAAATAAATAAATCTTTTAAGAAATGATTAAAAGATCAATTAATTTTATCTTATTTTTACCTCATTAGGTTTCTAAATGCCTGAATGGTTTCCTTTAATCATTATTTTGTCTTAGTCCATTTCTGTCCATAGTAGGAAATACTGAATAAAATCTCAGAAAAGTAAAAATAAACTAAATGAGCATAGATTGTAAAAAATGACAACTTTTAGTGTAACTCATGTCATTCCAGGAAAAAAAATCATTTGCAATATGATGCTTCACTTTTTCATGTACTTGTCAAGAAAGAAAAAAATACCCATCCTACCTATCAACAGTACATCTGTTGTTCTTGCTGTCCATTTAAATGGATGCAACACTCTAACATTTAATATTAAAAATCTCGTCAGTGCCCTGGACCTGATCAGTAACTAACATTAACTTGCAGACAGTGTGGTTCTAAAATACATGGTTAAAAAAGAGTCCCCAGAGTGGATGTTTAGCCTAGTGATTCCCACATACAAATATTAGTGTACCCAGGTTTGATCCTTGGCTCCTGCTCCTGACCCCAATGTCCAGTGATGTATACCCTAGGAAGCAGCGGGGATATTTCAGTTACTTGACTCCCTGCCACTGATATGCCACTGAATATGCCATATTCAAGGTCTCAGATGCTTGCACTGGTCTGACCCAGCCTCAGCCACTGTAGGCATCCGGAGAGTGAACCAGTAGATAGAACTCTTCCATCTTTCTGCCTCTCGTACAAAAGAAAATGGGTAAGCTCCTTCACAATTTTTAAAGTTTCATTAATATCAATTGCAATTTAAGCCCCCAAATGTTACTGTGCAATGACTATAAAGCACAGTGTTAGATGTTTTAGGATCTCTACAATGAGTTGGATAGTGGAAGCTCACACTATAAAGTGAGGCAGGGTCATTTTTGGGTAATATAAATAATTCCACATGAGACTCCCCAGAAAGGCTCCCCCACCTGAACTACTCTGGTTTACCCAGGGACTGTCCTATTTTTAGTGCCTGGCACAAGGACTCAAACCAGGTCTGGGAGCATTTGTTCACCAGTGCTTAGGGTAGCACTATTTGCAACAGCAAAAGATGGAAAAAATTAGAGGATGAAATGATAAATTAGACATGGTATTTCCATACAATGGAATATTCTGAAATGAAATACTAATATACCAGGACATCAGTTCAAGTTTCCATGTGAGTGAGAGGGACACAGCTCCATGAACCATCATCCATTGTCTCCCAGGGTGTGAACTAGCAGGGATGTGAAACCAGCAGAGGAGCAGGACTCAAGTGCAGTCACTCCACTACAGGAAACTGTCTTGAGTGCTGGACCAACACCAAGCCCTAGGGCAACCTCAGGCACTCACTAAGGCTCAGCACTCATAAACAATTAGAGAACGATTTTTACATCCTACATAATTATCACTAACTGGAATAACATCAAATTTAAAGGATACAATGGCCTTAATTCTGCATTAAAGTATATCCCACCATCATTTTTTAAAATTTTGATATGTGTTCCTTTGAAAAAGAGGAAAAGTACCTTTTATAAAAAGTCTACTTTGAGGGTAGGTTCTTAAGATATCTGTAGTCGGGGTCTGCACTGTGGCAGAGCTGGTAAAGCAGCCACCTGAGACACCAGCATCCCATGTGGGCACTGCCTTTGAGTCACAGCCACTCCACTTCTGATCCAGCTCCCTGCTGATGCACCAGGGGAAGCAGCAGAGGATGGCCCAAGTCCCTGGGCCCCTGCACCCTTGTGGAAGACCAGGAAGAGGCTCCTGGTTCCTGACTTTGGATTGGCCCATCTCTGGTTGTTGTGGTCATTTGGGGAGTGAACCAGCAGATGGAAGATGTCTTTCTCTCTGTCTCTTCGATCTCTCTCTCTCTCCCCCCAACCCCCTGTCTCTGTCTATCTATCTCTGTAACTGTGCTTTTCAAATAAATATTTTAAAAAAGAAGAAGGTATCCTTAGTCTTAATGGTTGCCTAGTCACTCTGTAACTGCCGGTTTTGTGGTGTCCATGATGTTATGAGAAGTGAGGTCAAAGATGTGATAGCCATACTTGCTGAGAAGTATCGCCAGATAAAGGTTCAGGAAAAGCCTTGGACCAAAACTGACTTAACTTGATAAAACCCATGCAGTAATAGTATTTTAGCATATTTTCTTTAGGGATACAATTCCACTGTTTTTCCTAGGATTGATGAGAAAAAAACAATGCACAGCTACTATAATTTGCATCAACTGAAGCATTAAATTTCATAATTTATCTGTTCATGGAAGCATAAGAAACCAGATTAATATTGCTACCAAGAAATAATATTCTTATTACCATTTAAATATTCTTATCCACTAAGCCAGTGGGAAAACTGAAGATTAACCTTAGTACTTAATCTTTGTTACTATGTAAATCTTACCTTCCAGGTTACGACCTTCTTTTTTCAGTTAAAATGCAGTTTCCAAATGCATCATTGATTTTTCTTACAGCATATCAACTCATCTGTACATGAATGAATAGGGAAATGAAAACCCAGAGCTAAAATTAGATCTGGTTTTCTCGGTTTAGTTGCTACAGTTCCATTACCGATTCTTTGCCACCAAAACACGTTACTTCAAAACTAGATCACATAATGATTAGAAATTATTATACCAAAATGCATTTGTTTCTATTTTGGAATATTGTTGTTTCGTTATGAATAAATATTCTTTTTGGGAAGCACATGCAATTATCGTTCTGGCAATATTCGGTACAGATCCAAAGTTTATTGCTTCCCATCTACAATGCTTGAGCTAAGCATAACCACATATCAGAGTACTCATAATACTAAAAAGATCATTGTCTTGTGTACTGCTCTGATTGGCACCCTTGGATGTGTTTGTGATACAGCTGTGATGGGTATCTCATCACTAGGTAACCGATAAAGCTGAGTACAAATTGGCTTACTCATCTCCTATTAAATTAGGTTTTCTTTGGTCACTTCAATTTCCTATGACTTTAATATGTATATAATTTATCAATGAGCACTAGACAAATGTACATAAAAGGTTTTAAGTCATTACTGATCCCACATGCTTTCAGATGATAAGAAATGAGTAAAATGAGAAAAAAGACTTTTTGGTGACGTCACAGCAGCATCCACTGTTTTGCACCTGAGAAAAGGGAGAGATGACTTCTAGTTGAGGGGATGCGGGAAGCTTTCATGAGGAGTTTGAGACAGCGAGATAAAAACTGGGGAATTTGGAACGATCGTGGTGTGTGTGTGTGGAAAAAATAGTGTCAGAGGTATACACTGGAAAGAAGGATAATAAAAACAAGCTTAATATGAGAGTACTTCAAAAATTTGTGGCAAAAGAGAGCTCTTTACTTAGTGTAAGGTTAATCTTACATGTATAAAGTTAATTGAAAATAGGTCTTAGTAGAAAATAAGAATGGGAATAGGAGAGGGAGGAGGGAGAATGGTGGGAGTGTGGGTGGGAGGGCAGGTGCAGTGGGAAGAATCACTATTTCCTAAATGTGTATATATGAAATGCATGAAGTTTGCATACCTTAAATAAAAGGTTTCTGGGTAAGGGAAAAAAGTTAAGTCTATTCTGATACAAAAAAGGTCTTTCAGAAGTTCACCTAAGAACTTAATCTGCATATATGCATACTAAGAAACCATTTGAATGTTTTTTGCACCAAAAAAACATATTTTTCCTCAATTTTCCCACAAGATTTTTGAAGCATTCTCATAAAAATAAGTACAAACAAGGTGAATTTGGACTGGCTTGTCAAATATTTTTTATAAAAAAAGATAAAGAAAAATAAACAATCTATGCAGTGGAAAATATTTGATATTTTTTCAATCCCTTTCCCTCAAAAAGAAAAATCTGATGAATAAAACAGAGCCATATAAACATCTATTAGGGGTAGGAAGAGGTGAGAAGCTGCCAGTCAGTAAGGAGGCTTCTACAGGATTCTGCCTTTGAGATAATGAGGCCCTAATGTGGTGAAGGCATTGCATTTGGGAAAAGACAAAGTTCTTTGCTTTGAAAAGTCAAAATCATTTCACCTAGTACATTAAATACCACGGTTACCATGGAAATTGTGGTGCGATTAGGAGCAGTGGAGACCTCAAAGGCAGGCTTTGTGTTGGGGACAATGATGAATTTAGGAAGGATGACCACATGTCTAGTTTTCCTGAGTCAGTCTCTGTTTACATCTGTTATCCAGGTAGAGTGATTAATACGGCTTAATTATAGTACTTTCACTATATAAAAATTCCAGGGCTTGGATAGTAAGTTACATGGGGAATCCTAATTTTACTTAATAGAATAACATGTAAAATAAACTGTATCAGAGTATAAGTAAAGATGAACAATTAGAATAAAGATTAAGGTTTTAAAGATTGGAGACTCGTTCACACAGAGAGAATACGCATAGAAATAGATAATCACCAAGGAGAAGATAGAAAAGGTAGAGGTTGAAAAGTTACTTTTGTCTCATGAAAAGAACAAGCAATTTAAGGAGTAGAGATGTTTTCGGTCACAAGCAAACCAGAATGATGCAATGCTGTGGGAAACAAAAGTAAGAGATTTGTGAAGGCAGAGTTGGTTCCTGGTTACCAAATGATGCAGAGAAGAAAGTGATTAAACACCAAAAAAAGTTCACTGATTTTATGAGCAACAAAACTGCACAATCCCATTGAATCTAAGACCTATGACAAAATTAGTATTATCTGCAACCTGTGTTACCACAATACCTGATTTAAAAAAAAAAAAAAGAGTAAAGCAGCTAACTTATTTGCCAGTAGAAGATAGGCCTTTCTCCTCTCCCAACTTCCCTCAACTGATTCAATCATATTGTCATTGTGAAACCAGCAACACTTCCCATTGTCAAACACTGCCACTTCTGACCACGGTTTGTTGGGATGGAGTTCGTCTTTTGTACAGGCAATGTGATATTTATTAAATGAACAGTTATCTTTTGCTTCAATAGAGTGAGAACTAAATCAGGATTTTCAGCTCTTGGTGGGTCAATGGCCCCTAGGGAATATGAAGCAGCAACCCTAGGATCTGCACAAAGTTGGAATTCAGTTCGCACTCATAAAGGTTAAAAACAAACTCTACCTGCTTCAAATAAACCTATGTTTGACATAAGCATACAATGTCCTAAAAGAGACAAATGGGATTGCTGAATACTTGAGGGACACCACAATTAAAAGGTTGGAATGGAATATTAACAGGTTGGAAACACAAAACTCTGTCTCACAATGGAAGAAAAAGAAAAGAAATAATAACAAATAGGGAGACAGTAAAATGATGCCCGGTTGAGAGCTCTTAAATCCTTTGACATCGCTATTGTATTCTGTGTAGGTATTAAAAAACCTTTACAAAAGAAATTCCATCACATCAGATAATACTTGAGACACTGTTTATAAAAATAGATTATAATATATTTTACATTATGACTCTTGATGGCAACAACTAAGAGAATACATAGAAATGAGATTAGAAAATATACATTAGTGGCATTAATATTTGGTGTCTCAAAATAGGAGGATTAAAGTTGCCCTTGGGATCTTTCATATATCTTAAATATTTTAAAAGTAAATATGTGTTACCTATGTAATTAAAATTCATATATTATTAAATCATTTGGTATATATCTTATAGAGAAATTATATATCAAATAAATGGCATCTATGATCATGCTAAAGAGAAAACATACTGTAATTATGTCCACACCCTAGATTATACCATGTCTACACTCTTATAATGCAATCAATTAATAGCTAATGAATTTTATTGCTTTCAAAATATGAAAACAAGATTTGGATGACAGGATTTGATACAGCACGTGGCATTACATTTATAGGTGAGGTACTGTGATGAGCACTAAGAAAGGGAAACAGTCCTTGACCAGAATATTTTCACAGTTTTAAAATTATTTCAACACAAACACACACACACTCACAAACACACACTAGCTCTATTGAACAATGTGATGACACATAGTACTCACAAGATATAAGAGATGGATGGATACACAATATTTTTAAATGGCCAGAGAAAAAAACTTAATATTCTTTACTCAGTTATGAAAAATTTTTCTTGCAAAACATCTAATTTTCTTATAATATGCAAAAATCAATGCAATATTGAGGTTTTTATGTCAAAATATGAACTTAGGATGATTTGATGCAAATGATACTACAGTATTCCTTTTTGAAGATTTATCTATCTACTTGAAAGGCATAGTCATAGACAGAGAGGGAGAGACAAAGAGAGAAGAGATCTTCCACCCATTGTTTCACTTCCCAAATGGCCGCAATGGCTGGAGCTGAGCTGAGCTGGTTCAAAGCCAAGAGCCAGGAGCTTCATGTGAGTCTCCCAAGTGGGTGCAAGACTCTACATACTTGAGACACCCTCCACTGCTTTCCCAGGCACATCAACAGGGAGCTGGATCAGAAGTGGAGCAGCTGAGACTCAAACCAGCACTCATATGGATGCCGGCCTCACAGATGGTAGCTTAGCCTGCTACACCACAGCGCTGCCCCAACAATATTCATTTAAATATGTGTGTGGGTAAATGGATTTGAAAAAATCGGAAACATCAAAATTTAAATGATAATTTATGAGAAAGTTAAGAGGATGAGATGTTGGGTTTTGGAACCAATGAGAATTTAACCAGACCAGTGTAATCTGAAAATATTAGTATTTGGGATAAAGTACTGTTACAGAATTTTGAAAAGCACTTGGGAAGTTCTTGCATCTTGGAGTGGACAGAAACTACAAAGGGCCACGCAATGAGGAGAAAAGACCAAGTTCTGGAGTCCTGGAGAAAAGGCATGAACAGAGAGACGCCATGGTACAAAGGGCAAGAGTGACGCCGAGAAGGAACAACAACGGAGGCAAAGCCTTGCATTCAGGAGTTCATTTATTAAGTTAAATACTCTTTGTTGCTCTTGGATCATGGACAGGCACTTTCATAAAGGACTTTGGTGTTATCACATCGGAAAGCAGGGACTCACTGTAGAAGAAGCCAATGATTCAGAGGGTGAAGATTTGGGGATTAGAAAGGGAATATTTTTAATAAGGATGTTAGCAAATGGGGTGGGAGGTGGTAGGCTGATTCCTCTATATCCAACCTCCCCACCAAAGGGAGGCAGCTCAAGGTTTCTGTAGGGAAATATATATATAGCTGTCTGGCTATAATCATGGAAAAGGCATGTAGAGGGTGAGGTTTCCCTGGTGTCTTTGGCCAGCTGGGTACTCACCTTGTGAGCAGGTGTTCTGATCATTTGCAACCACTGCTTCAGCATTTGGGCTTCAAAAACAAGTCCTCCAGACAAAGAGTGGGTAGGGAGCCCTGCATCCGACCTGGGTCCCTCAGCAGTATTGCTAGTGGGGATGCTGAACAAATCAGACACCATACCACCATGATGTTGATTAAGCTCATATTACAAGGAATTTTTATATTCTAAATAAAAGAAAATGTCAAAAACAAATGAGGGGGTGAGGATGGGAGATGTGATGTTGAGGAGAGGGTCCATGTGAGTAGAGAGCTGATGTAGGTGATGGAGCACACCAGATGGACACTGCAGGCATAGTTTTCCAGGCAGAGGGAGCAACAGCAGCTGAGCACTGAGCCAGAACCTCTTGGGGTGCTCAAAGAACAGAAAAGAAGCCACAGAGCTGCACTGGAGTGACTGAAGGGTAGAACCATCGCAGTTAACTGTAGACATGGAGCATGCCCAGGAGATCACACAGGTCTGCCTACACTGTAAGAAAGTGAGCTTCAGAGTTTAGAAGATGTTACACATGACTAAGCTGATTCCAATCAGACTATGATTTTAAAAACCAAACATCCAGGGCCGTGCTGTGGTATAGTGGGCTAAGCCTTTGCCTGTGCCGCCAATATCCCATATGGGTACCAGTTCACGCCCTGGCTGCTCCATTGCCCACACAGCTCTCTGCTGTGGCCTGGGAAAGCAGTGCAGGATGGCCTAAGTGCTTGGGCCCCTGCACCCACGCAAGGGTACACCCAGAAAATCTCTTAGCTTTGGATCATTCAGTTCCAGCAGTTGTGGTCATTTGGGGAGTGAACCAGTGGATGGAAGACCTCTCTCTCTGCCTATCCCCCTCCCTACCTGTAACTCTGTCTCTCAAATAAATAAAACCTAAACAAAAGCAACAACAAAAACCCAAATATCTGAGCACCCCCTGGGGTAAGGAGTGTGTATCAAAACATGTGACAAGGATACCATCACATCCTAAGAGAAAGATGATGGTGGTGTGTGTGGTAGCAGTGCAGGTGGTGAAAAAAATTGCTAGATTCTGAAACTATTTTTATTGTTTTTATTTATTGGATTCTGTAAATAGTTTAATAACCACACTAAAATATTAAAGATATTTTTCATTTTTACTGATTTCAGATGGATTTGCATCATTTCAAATTCCAAATATGAAAGTAAGGAAGGCAGGGAAGGAGGGAACAGAGAATGAAAACAAAAAAGAATGTAAAGTGTCTTGATGAAAGGAAACACAGAAGTAGAATGGATGAACGCTGGTTAAAACCTTATATCACATTAACATGAGAATTGAGAAAAAGAAGAAAATAACTGAAAACAATTCCACGCTGTTGGAGCAAGCACTGGGTCTCATGCTCGAACCAATTCTTTGGATGCCTACATCCTACAGCAGAGTCCTAGGAGAATGAACTAGCAGATGGGAACTCTCTCTTCATCTGTCTCTCTCTCTCCTCTTTCTCCTCGCTCTCTCTCCTGCCCCACAAATAAATAAAATAAAAATCACAGTCTTTCAGTGTTGTCTGAGAGATCAGGTGCAAATTGACAAATCTCAGGGAGTATCGCTAACTGTGTGTTGGGGAGGCAAAATTTCTCAAAGTGTATCTGGACATCAAGCCACCTAAGGAGATGCACATAGGTCTGTCACAAGGTAGTCAGTTGAGATGGAAGAAACCGATTGCAAACACACAGAATGAGGGGAGGGAATTGAGTTGCGAAACTGTTGGTGTGAGACAGGATGCACACCTGATAGAAACTCCCAAGCCAGGTCCTTGGTAATGACGGAGAGGAGTGTGCTGGAGTGCCTAGCACCTACAACAGGCTAGGTAGATGAGAACACTCACTAGTATGTCTACATTGCTCTAGGACATAGGTTTCAAACACCCCAGCTCGTAGTGTCTTCTTGAGATGAGCTACTAGACAATCCAGCAACACAAAGGCATCTCGTTTCCATAGCAAATGGTTTCCAATGTTATCTTCATTCTTATTTTCTTTTTGAAAAAGATTATTTGGAAGGTAGAGTGACAGAGAGGGGGAAAGACAGTAAGAGAGACCTTATATCTGCTGGTTCACTCCCCAGATGACTGCTAAAAGTGGTGCTGGGCTAGCCTCAAATAGGAGCCTGGAACACCACCCAGGTCTCCCACTTGGGTTTCAGGGTCAAATTCTTGGGCCAACAGTCACTGCCTTCTTAAGTATATTAGCAGGGAGCTGGGCTGGAAGCAGAGCAGCTGGGACCAAACCAGCACTCTGGTATAGGAAACTGGCTGCCCAAGCAATGACTTATCCTGCTGCACCAAAATGCCTGCTTTTCCCAGGGTACCTTCTTCCTATTCCAAAAGCAACCGGCACATTTCTCTTGCTCTGTGTTAGAGACACATGGGAGAAATTTTTTACTAATTCTCTATAGTTGTGGCTTAAGAAGAAGACATGGAGCCAACACGTGATGCATCTAAAGCCATGCAGAGAGGGTGCTCCGTGTATGGACAGGTTGGGGGAGCTAAGGAATTTGCAGAATTGTGCTCACGCTGGGAAGCCAAAAGAGAACAATAAACAAAGAAGCAGGAGATCAGAAGCACAGGAGTGAACTGGTACAGGGGAAGAGTTCCGTTTTGTAGACACCAAGACTGTTGGCTGTTGCAAGACATGAAGTCGGAGACATAAACAGAAAGCAATTAACTAAGTAGTTGCTCAACTCAAGAAAGTGTCAGCTAATCCATGACTGTGGAGTGCCAACATGCACACATGCGGAGAGCACAGAGTGAGAATAGAAGAGGCTTAGGACAAAACTGAGAACTCAACAAGGTTTAGGAATATGTAGAGCAGCAGGGACTCCCACAGGAATCACAACAGAGCAAGCTGAGAGGGAAAAACCATAGCCAGGCACAACTTTCTCACAGAAGTCAAAGAATGTCAAGAAGAAATCAGGATCCACTGTGACAAGCAGCCAGGAATGTCTCTGTAAATGTTAAGCAACTCATTAGGCTGTTGGGATAGGCGTGATTTGTAACATTTTCTGATTTCTGTGTTATAAATAGTCTCAGCATGATTGATTACAAACTACCAACATGATGTCAAGTGGTTCTCAAAATTCCTGAAATGTGAACAGTCAGCTCCTTTGATTGGGTAAAAGTCAGCTGCTGCATACCACTGCCAAGCTGAACAAAAGTGAGACTGGGAGGAGTTCATTAGGTTAACCTGGGATCAGGGGGACTCTATGGAGAGAGAGGGGAGAGCTGGCGAGAGGCGTGAACACAGCATCTTTCTGCTTAACACTAAACCTTATTTTTCTCTGTATGTGCCAAAAAAACTGACCCTGATAGAATGTGCGCTGATTGCTCATGCTAAGTAAATCTTCCTTGATACTTTAGATTCCAGTGGCTTAGATTTCTTTCCTCTTCACTGAGGAATGGATATTTTTAATTTCATAAGTACAAAACATACAAATAATGATAGTTACATTAAAAATCAGAAAACAAAATAAGTATCTCGTTTTGAAGTTTGGTAACAATACTCTATGGAAAATCAACACATAAAGTATAAAACAAAGGTCTGGTGCTTTCACCATTTTTTAACAGATTCTTTCATGATTTGAACCAAGTTATTCACACATGAGAAAAAATCCAGACTCTAAGAGAGTATATACAGTTGGATCACATCTAAGAAATCTGTTCTTTTTACAAAAATAAATTCAATTTTTTTTTTATTTCACAGGTAGAGTTAGAGACAGTGAGAGAGAGAGAGAGAGAGACATAGAGAAAGGTCTTCTTTCCATTCATTCAACCCCCCAAATGGCCGCTACAGCTGGCATTGCGCCAATCTGAAGCCAGGAGCCAGGTGCTTCTCCTGGTCTCCCATGCAAGTGCAGGCGCCCAAGCACCTGGGCCATCCTCCACTACCCTCCGGGGCCACAGCAGAGAGCTGGACTGGAAGAGGAGCAACCAGGACTAGAACCCGGCGCTCATATGGGATGCTGGCGCCGCAGGCGGAGGATTAACCAAGTGAGCCACAGTACCGGCCCATAAATTCAATTTAAAAATCAAAAATGCTTAACAGACATATCAAAAAATGCTCAGGATCACTAGCCATCAGGAAAAATGCAAATAAAAATCACAGTGAGGTTCCACCTCTCCCAGCTGGAATGGATGTCATGCAAACCTCAAAAAGTAGTAAATACTGGTGAGGATGTGGAGAAAAAGGTACCCTAATGCACTGTTTGCGGGAAAGTAAACTTGTACAACTGTTAAGGAAGACAACCTGCAGATTCCTCAGAAATCTGAATACAGACCTACCATATGACCCAGCCATCCCACTCCTGGGAATTTACCCAAACCAAAAGAAATCAGCATATGAAAGAGTTACCTGTATCCCCGTGTTTATAGCAGCTCAGTTCACAAGCTAAGATATGGAATGAACCCAGATGCCATCAACTGATGACAGCATAAAGACATTATGGTGTATATACACTGTGGACTACTACCCAATCATAAAAAACAAATGAACTCTTGTTTTTTGCAACAAAATGGATGCAACTGGAGAATTTTATGTTTAGTGAAATTAGCCAGTATCAAAAAGATACATAACATTTGTTTTCTCTGATATGTGGTAGTTAGTACAGAATACAGAAACAGTCAAAGAATGAAACTGACATTTTATGATTTGATTATTGTTTATAGTCTTTATCTCTATTCCTGTGGAACAGTCATTTTTCTGCTTTTTACTTGTTGGATATCATAGTTAGTGTTGCATTAAGCCTGTGATTATAAAGTAAATTGAAAATATGTTACTGTTGGGGCTTGCAGATAAAGCCTCTGCCTGTGGTGCTGGCATCTTTTATGGGCGCCGGTTCAAGTCCCGGTTGCTCTAGTTCTGATCTTGCTCTCTATTACGGCCTGGAAAAAGCAGTAGAAGATGGCCCAAGTCCTTCGGCCCCTATACTCATGTGGGAGACCCAGAAGAAGCTCTTGGCTCTTGGCTTTGGATCAGCTCAACTCCTCCCGTTGTTATTGCAAAAATTAAAGGAAAAATGAAGGAAGGAATAAGGAGGGAATGAGGGAGGGAGTAAAAGAGTCAGGGGAGAACAATTTTCTTCTTAGAACTGTATTCATGAAATACATGGAATCTGTTCTCTTTATGTTAACAAAAATGTTTAAAAAGAATGAATGCACAAATTTAAAAAAATGAGTATATGCAAAGACATTTTTTCACTTATCCATCAAATATGTATTCCCCATTTAATTCTATTTGGTTTCTCTTTTTAAGATTTATTTTATTTGAAAGGCAGAATTACAGAGAGGCTGAGGCAGAGAGATAAAGGTAGAGAGACAGAGATAGAGAGAGAGAGAGAGAGAGAGAGAGAGAGAGTCTTCCATCCAATGGTTCCACTCCCAAGATGGCTGCATCAGCCGGAGCTGCACCAATCCGAAGTCAGGAGCCACCAAATTTTTCCAGGTCTCCCACACGGATGCAGGGGTCCAAAGACTTGGGATATCTTCCATTGCTTTCCCAGGCCATAGCAGAGAGCTATATGGAAAGTGGAGCAGCTGAGACTCAAACCAGCATGTGGGATGCTGGCACTGCAGGTGACAGCTTTATGTGCTATGCCACAATGACAGCCTCTCCATTTGCTTTCTAACAAAATTTTTTTACAGGATTTTTCTGCTGAAGGCACTCAACAAATTATATAACTAAGTGGCTGATTAGAGGAAGAGAATTGAAATAATGACTTAAATGGACAATATATCCATCCATGAAAGCAAACATTATGTATAGGTTTGGGTCTTCTTTAACAATACATCATGTAAAACAGATCTCCTATGAAAATGGAAAAATCCTATGGTTGGAGGTGGTTGACTGCACACATTTAAATAAAACCTGTCCTCAGGGTTTCTGTTGCAGTCGGTTAGCCCCAGAATGTTCTGAGAATTTATCATGTACAACAGTGACTGGGTTGATGCCATCACTTAATATATACATCATCTACCTGGCTCATTTATCTGGCACTGGCTTACAGGGTCTACTGTCAGATAGTTCATCTTTACGTGCTGTATCTTTCACCAGAAAACACTGTTTTCTGCTTAGAAATAGAAACAAAATGCATTTTACTTAGAGTAGTGTTTTGTGTATTTGAGTTTCTTTTTTAAAAACAATACAATCTCTGCTATATTTTGAATGGGCCCTTTCAAAGTTTTTGTTGTTGGAAACTTAATCCACTCATTAATGTTAATCATATTTGGAGATGGGGCTCTTGGAAGTAATTAGAATTAGATGTGGTTCTGGGTACTGGATGTCCATGATGGGATAAGACTAAATAGGAACAGGAAGGGAGACCTGAGCTGCACACTCTCTCTGTCACTGTGTGATGCCCGAAGTCACATTATGTCTGACGCAGCAGATGCCACTGCCCTGCCTTTGGACGTCCCACCTCTGTAACTGGGAGTGGAGCAAGCCTCAGATCTGTATCAATGACCCAGTCTCGGGTACTGAGCTACAGCAACAGCAAATCCACTGAGACAACAGATTTTGTCACCACCATACTCCTTGTAAGTATGACTAGAACTTCTGTTCCCAAAAGGCAGTGGAAGTCCAGTTCTGTCCTTCCAGAAGGAAAAACCATATAGGAAAACATCTTTGTCTGTTACTGTGAACAGTATTGCTTTAAATTCCCCATCCTTTTAAATGGCTACCCAAATTTTAAATACTTAAGTTTTTGTTTTGAGATGTTGTTTGGATTATATTAATTGAGTCACTGAAATTTCTTCTACTTATTAGTATGTGAGTTTTCAGCCAGATTTAAAGTTAGTTATTACTGACTGGACTTATCTTTGTTACATGAGAGATTTTTTTGTTAAATATATGTTAAACAATGGCTGCTTTTTGCTACTCACTCTAACACATCCTCCATAGAGTGGCTCATAGAACTGTGGGTTGATCACAGATAAATATCTGCAACTGACGATGTCTGAACTCATGATGACTGATTTTGGGTTCTATTTAAAACTGTAGCTTATTTTCTTCCCTCCTAAACTCTAATTAAAGTAGTATGTCTTTCAGAAGTCACAGTCCCACAATTGGCTACAGAAATGGTTATCATTTACCAGGGGATTCATGTGTATCTCTGAACTGTTACTTTCAGAGACTTCTACACTGATTAAAAAATTGTTTTCAATGACTTAACAATAGTCAAACTGTCTAAAACATATTTTCACTAATTAATTTAATAAATCTTGCTGATGCATGGCTTATGGAGACTCAATTCAAATACTAAATATCACTTTCTTGTGCCTATCCAAAAGAGCAAACACCTAGCTAATTTCTTGCTCCAATATTTTCACTTGCAATATTTTCATTGCAATCATGAGATCAATATTTTGCGATTTCTTTTTTCAAATAATTTGTGTAGACATCATTTTATTGTCAAGCAAAGTGAATTCACAAGGTTTTTCTGTTTTACCTCACAAAAATATACAAACATCTACATTTTAAAATTTTTCCTGGGGCCAGAGCCTTGGCTCACCTGGTTAATCCTCTGCCTGCGGCGCCCGCCGACAGCCCATATGGGCTCCAGGTTCTAGTCCCAGCTGCTCCTCTTCCTGTCCAGCTCTTTGCTGTGGCCCTGGAGGGCAGTGGAGGATGGCCCAAGTGCTTGGGCACCTACACCCGCTTCGGAGACCAGGAGGAAGCACCTGGCTCCTGGCTTCAGATCGGCACAGCACTGGCCATAGGGACCATTTGAGGGGTGAACGAATGGAAGGAAGACCTTTCTCTCTGTCTATCTTTATCTCTACTTGTTAAATAAATAATAATAAACATTTTTCCTCTAGTATAATAAAAAACTAAACTTTATGCAATTGAAAATAAAATATAATTTTTCACTTTGTGTTGCTATGTGAGGGCAAACTGTTGAAATCTTTACGTAATATATGCTAAACTGATTTTCTGTATATAAAGAGAATTGAAAATGAATCTTGATGGGAATGCAAGGGGAGAGGGAGCGGGAAAGGGGAGGGTTGCGGGTGGGAGGGAAGTTATCGGGGAGGAAGCCATTGTAATCCAAAAGCTGTATTTTGGAAATTCATATTCTTTAAATACAAGTTTTATAAAAAAAGAAAATATAAATGATCACAGAAAAATGTAACCTTAGAAGGAAACAACTGTGCAAAGTTAACGTATTTAATGAAAAGCTGTAGGAAAATGATTTATTAACATAGCATCCCTAGGAAGTAGTTAGAAATAATATTCTGACTTGGGTGCACTTTTCTAAAAATTTTATCATGCCCAGGAATCCAAAATGCTTCCTAACATATTAACTAACATATATTTACTCTGAATTGGAATCTTTATACGTAAGGTACATTGTCTTTTCAATATTAGTTCATAAGCTTCAATTATTTTTCCAGTATTTCATGCTACTTAATGCTGCTGTGTTAAAAATAATCACTTTATTCAACTTCTCTGTCTTTGAAATACGATACGAGTACCACATCAAGAAGCTGGCAGCATCAGCGGAGTTACTCACATATTAGCTAACAGATGCTTCGTGAAAAGACAGTCTTCATTGTCAATGTCAATTATTGATTGGTTTTCTGAGACAGACATCATGTTTCACAGCTGTGGTGTTTCTTTTGCAGATATGTCCAGCACTGTGATTTGAAGTCAAAGTGAATTTAATGGTAGAACAAGACCCATGAGTAAGCTTAATCCTCAGTTATGAACCTGCCATCTTCCTGCTTCTCGCTGCTTTGAAATCTTTCAAGAAGATATTTATTCAATTTTGTAATCTTTACTGAACTGTTTTAAACTAGTTATTTACTTCACCTATTTACAGTATGTTTTTTATGTGTGAAATATAGGTATTTACTTTTAGAGGCACTCATTCATTTATGTTTAGGACAGTAACTTTATATTTACAATACCTAGGATAGGAGTTAAACTAGGAAAAACATCATAAAACATCATCAGTTGTAATTGTTAGTCGTTCCAATGTATATTTTCCTTGCAATACTCTTGTAGCTACAGAATTTAACATGTTATGCACGAGTGTCCAAAACTCCAACCTGGCAAATTCCCTCTTATCAGATATAATTTCTTTAAGAAACAAACATATACTATTTTCAATAATAGTTGATATGTGTGTATATGTATATGTGTAAATTCACATTTTAAACTTCATTAAAGGGGTATAATTGATATATAGGACTGAAATTTCTTCAGAAATAAACATGAAAACCAAATATGAGAAGTTTTATTCAGACTTTGTACTTTGTTAATTGTTTGCAGAAATAGCATAGCACAGGGAGCGCTGGAAGGTAGTCAAGCCTGCTTGTTCAACTGACTCATCATCAGTGCAACATATTAAGGAATTCATGTTTTTTGAAAAATATATTTGCTATCAGAAGCTTGTATTAGGAAGACCATTGTGGATGGCATAAAATTGCAGGGGCAGGTTTGTTTCCGAAATTAAATGTTAGGAGCTGGCATTGTGGCATAGTAGGTAAAGTCGCCACCATGACTTCGGCATCCATATGCATGCCAGTTCAGGTCCCAGCTGCTCCACTTGCTATCTAGATCCCCACTAACAGCCTGGGAAAAGCATTGGGAGATGGCCCAAGTGCTTGAGCCCCTGCAACCACATGGAAGACCCAAATGAAGCTCTTGGCTCCTGACTTTAGCTTGGCTCAGCCCTAGCCATGGCAGCCATTTGGGAAGTGAACCAGTGGATGGAAAATAGCTCTCTCTCTCTCTAGCTCTTTCAAGTAAATAAATCTATAAAATTAATTTATATAAAATAAGGGGAGGGAGTGGAGGTAGTAGGGCAGGTATAGTGGGAAGAATCACTATATTCCTAAACATAGTCTCATGAAATGTTTCTCCCACTAAGTGAATGTGTATATTTCATATCTCTTTTCAGATAAAAACAATCCATTATGTTTGTTTTTTTAAAAAAAAAACTCACATACAAATATATGGACCACATGTTTTCAAATATTAATTAGGGTCTTCAGAAAGCTTCCACTTAACTTCCCTGGTTAGAATTTAGAATTTTAGTGCCTTATGAAGGTCAATTCCTTTTAGAAAATGAAAAGTACACATTTTAATAGTCATAATTATATCAAAACAATGTTCATCTCAACACATTGTTCAGTTTCAATGTGAAAAAGAATAGACCTGAATATTGTCCTATGAAATGCCTAAGCAGTGCTTGTCTGGTGCATGCAAGTGCTGATATTGTAAATGAAATTTGTACACCTTAAATATAATTTTTTAAAAGCCATACTTATTGTGAGCATTGCTATGGATTGAATGCCTCTTTCAAAATTCAAGTTCAAATCTAACTATGGTTGCCTTTAAGAAGTGGTTAGGCCATGAGGGCTCTGTCCAGGAGGGCGTTTGTTAACATGGAGTAGGCTCTTGATAAATCTGTTTGCCCAGTTTTGCTCTGTCTTGTTTCTGATCACTCTCCATTCTGCAATGTTATGACACAGAATAAAGGCATTAGAGAGGCTCTCCCCAGGCGCTGGAACCATGCTCTTAGAAGGCTCTCCAATGGAACCAGAAGCCAAATAACTTTTTATTTGTATTATAATTTAACCAGGATATTTTATTATGCCACGGAAAACAGATGAAGATAGCCAAGCACCAGGGAGCCTGTCCCTTCTTAATGATCTTAATCATAGGGAGAAAAGTGTGTACTCAATGTTGAGACTTTTATAAGATGGCTCCCCATAAAATCCTAAGGATAGTAAGTTCTCCAAATGGGTTCTTTCTCTGAGAAATAGACTGATCAATTCATGTCACACATTACTTAGCCTCTATGAGATTAAAATTTAATGCAAATATCACAATTTATCAACAATCTCCCTCAAATAATGAATTTCCCTATCACATGAAGCAAGTGGAAAAAAAGTTTTCCCCCAAATTTTCTGCACATATGAAGAATATCCTAATCTTCATTAGGCAGCAGAAATTATTTAAGCTACTTAACTCTTAGGATAATAATAAATTGAATTTGACTTTAATACAGAAAACAACCACAGTACAATTTTCCTTTAGAATGAAATGAGGTTTAATTTTAGAACATATTTATAAGGCACCTTCTGTTTAGAAATCCTGCTGTTTGGATGTGATTTTATTTCAGAAAATCTGCAGCCACAAATTCCATTTTCTTCGGCAGGCTGCCCTGTGATGAGGCTGCTGAGCGGAGTGCTTGCTGCCCCCCGCCACCTTCCGCTCATAGGGCTGCCTTCTGAATGTGTTTTCAATTAGGACATCTCAATAAGTTCATTTTGAAAACCGAAATCCTCGTTCAACTCTGCAGCCCTGAACTATCAAACCATTTTGAAAACTTGTCCCCACAGTTCTTGATTTTGGGAGTCATCCAAATAGGAGGAAAAAAAATAATTGTGTGTAAAGCTAGAAGTTTTAAATTACCCAGTTTTTAAAATGTTTTGCCAAGAGGACAGATGGTGTAGTCAATACACACAGGGTCATGCATCCTTGGAAATCCAATCACAATATCCACCTCCTGCCGTAAATAATTCCATCTGTAAGCACTTGTGAGGGTATTGAAAGAAGAAATGAGGCAAGTAGGTATAAATCTGTATTGTAGGTACTCAGAATGCAGAGACGGTATCCTGAGAAGTTAGCAAATGAAAGACAGAATAAAAGGCAATAAAGCAGCGTCACACGAATATCATCCTTCTACTCTAACAATTGAAAAGCATAAGGATTTACAACATGAAAATCTATGCCACTTTCAATTTGTTGTAATTCCTTCTTCATCTAGTTCAAATAAGCCCTGTTTCAGAAAAATCTCTAGTAATCATCATATTGACACTTCATCTAGCCTGAGTGCTAATGAGCCAAGATTTTTCCGCCATAATTTTTACCCAAGAGCACACACTGTCACAGCCCATCAACGAAACAGTGGCAGGCATACTCTCAATCTAAAAGCACTTTGCTCTTTCAGAAGCTACAGTGTTCCAGTGGAGGGGTTATTTGTTCCTAAATATCATTTTCCCTACTCTGTTTCAATTGTCTACATGACTTGTGATGAAATGAAGCAAGGATAAAAATTTTCCCTTCACTGTCAACTTTTGTCTTTCTTTGTCCTTTCCAAAATCTTATTATTTTCACTTAGATCATGCGCTATACAAGTGATTCTCCAATGATGACCATTGAAACATTTGATGTTTAAATAAATTACAGGAACTTTCTTAGATAAGGGAGAAAGAAATGTTGTGACATTAGAGAGGTAAATAAATATCTAGTAAAACAAATAACTAGTAAAAACAAAAAAGCCTCAAGTGTCTGGAAGCTACACAGAAAATCTATTACTTATCTCTACACACACACACACACACACACACACACTCACACACACATTTAAAGAGACAGCTATACTAAGATCTTCCTGACATTTTTTCTGCTCTTTCTGACTTTATTAAAATCATTGCCATGCATTTTTTTCCTTTCTTCTCCTTTTTCTTCTTCTCTTTCTTGTAGTCTCTCAAGAGCTTGGAAATTGATTTGTTACCACAATGGAGACAACCCAGCCATATACCTAAGATGAAGAGTTCCGTCATTCTGTTTCAATTATTTCTATCATTTACAGGACAGCAACCTCAATTAAAAAAAAAAGAGAGTTATTAAGTCGTGTCATCACCACTCCCTGTGCTTAAAAGAAAGAACATGCTCATCTAAGCTGATCACATGGGCACGCACACACACACACACACACACACGTATACCCCTGCATTTTATTGCCTGTCAGTGGATCTGCACTTTTAAATCAAACATTAGTATTTTCCTCATTGTGCAGATGATCCTTGCATTCTCTTGCCTGTGTCTCCGGGTCACCAGCTCTAATCACACCTAATTCGGGCATTTTGAGAGGAGATGACGACTGTACTCCTCTATCGAGACGACATGGGAGTGAGCAGAGAAAAAAATCAGTGTTTGCCTACTACACTCTGTGCCACTTAGGTCAGGATTGTAGTACTTTCAGCTGTAGAATATGAACTCCAGAAATATAGCTGCTTTTACATGTTTTTTTAAATAATTTTCTGTTGTTCTTTTAGTTTTGTAACAAAAATTCCTGTCAAAATAGTGCAATGTTGAGCTCTGTAAAAATGAGGCTGGTTTTGGTCCACAATTGGATTCTTATAGAGGAAGGATATCCAAACATTCATGTTCAACAAACCTGGTCAAACACATAAAACCCCAGGAAGGCAACGGACGATGTCAAAGCAGGAAGAAGTAAGAAGTGGGGTGATAAAATAAATTACTGAGGTAGATTCCTTCACCTCCTTATTTTTTCCTCTTAAAATTCAGGTTTTTCATTTTGCAAAATAATATATCACCCATATCATAATGAATGAGCCCATTATAGTATTGCCAGCAGTATTAATGAGTATTTTTCCTAAGTGTTCATACACTGACTCTAGTGTTTCTTTTCTAGGAATGTAGCTATGCCCTTTGTAAGACAGTTCCTCTTCCCTTTGCCATTCTTAAACACACTCCAATCAGGTCACTGACTCACCGATTTACAAAACATATTACAGCCACATTGAATGTTTAATTCTCAATTCTCTGGATGCACTTGCTCCACGTAATAGCCTTGTTTCATGCAGTTGATTATCTCCTCAGCCTCAAAATATTTTCTTTACTTATTTTCAAGGGAACCACTGTTGTTCTTGTCGCTCACCGACATTTTCTTTCTGTCTTGTTTTCTGATTTACTTCATCCACTCAACGTAGAAACACTAAAATGACTCAGGATACCTGTCTTGGGTTTATTCTCTTTTAATGAAATACCATCACTGATAAACTTGATGCCATCTCCCAGTTTTAAACGACATCTATTCACAGAAGACGCTCAAACTTATTTCCGCATACCAGACATCTCCCTTGAATTTCACATCCACACAGACAAGGGATTGTCTCCACCTCCACTTGAGTGTGGAGTGGGAACTTCAGTGTTAATGTGGAGGTAGCAGAGGAGACTTGGTGATTGGCAAATATTGTGCTTTTCTCCTGTAACACAAAGTTGATGATGAAGACCTGCTCAGCCCCAACCAATCTTCCTTCTATCTTGAGTTATGTCTGTACATCTGGGTGATAGATATTAAACAGAAACATTGCAGATCCCTTATAGTCTGAGAGTAGACACAGAGTGTGCTGCCCAGCTGTCTCTTGTGGAGGAAGGAAAGTCACCTTGACACCACAAGGAGACAGACCCTCGAGATACAGGCAGCCCAGGTCTCATTCAATCATTAAGAGGGCAGAGGTGTTCAGAAGAACTGCACAGCCAGAACATCTATGTTGTCTTATACACAAGTGAGAAATAAATTTTCCAGGTGTTAATCATGAGATTGTTGAGAAATTTATTAGTGTTAACAATAAAACCCTAACTAATAGTGTCTAATCCAAGTCCTAAAAGCAAATAAATTCTTTGTCATCCTACTCACAAGAAAATAGAGAATTTCTGATCATGTGACAGTTGCCAATAGTAAGTTTGTGTGGCTACCTGGACTATAATCTCTTCCTTATTCCTTCTCCAACTCACCTACAAATCCCGTTGGCTCGATTTGAAGAATAAACCTGTGTCCTGAGTGTTTCATCTCAGACTTTGATCTATCCATTTCCATATTTTGTCTGAACTACTGCAAAATTTTTCTATTTATTTTTGTTGCTTCCTCACTTGTCTGACTATAATGTGCTTTGCATTTAGTGAGGTTTGTCATAAGCAAATTAGATGCTACTTCCAGATTCCCAGGGAAGGAGCTCTGCTACAGAGATGAGAATGAAGGGAATTAAGAAAGCTCAACGGAGATTATCACCTGCACAAGAGAAGTTAGCAGACTTGCACAGTGGGAGGTGAGCTGCAGGCAGTAGAATGCAGGCCTCAGGTAATTGTGAAAATAGCAAAGACTTGCCTAATCTTTACAAGCTTGGGCAGTAAGACAGAGGGTTTGTACTAGTGACCAGTTGCAACCTGTTCCAGGAATGAGGCAGGTTCTTGGGCAATTCGAAGAGAGAACTGACAGCTGAGGTGTCCTGCTGCCAGTATTTCTCTCTCCTGAGGGAACAGACTCTTCAGACCTGCAGAGACACATCGTAGTGTCCAGTATATCAAAGCATGTCACTTCTGTGTTGAAAACCTTGCACTGGCTTCCCATCTTACTCAACATCATTTTCTGGGCTGTCAAGGCCACTTACTGATCTGGATGCCGACTACTTTGATATCACCTCTCAATAATATCAGGCTTACTCATTCTGTGTCCGCTACACCGGGCTATTGCCCTTTCCTGGGCACGTCCATCACAGCACTTCAGGGCTTTTCCACTTGCTCTTCCTGCTACCCAGAACGCTTTGAATGAAAATATCTCATGGCTTGGCCCCTTACTCAAGGGAAGGAGTTAGCTTTTATCCCCTTTTTGGTAAATGGCCTAATGATAAATACTGAAGATTTTAGGCCATTTGTCTTTGGCATAACTGCTCAGTAATACTACTGTAACCCCATATCTGTAGTAGACAATGTGTGAACAGATCTTGTGGTTACAATCCTATAAAAAATTATTTACAAAATTAGTGGATTGGATTTAGACTGGAAAATAGTTGGCTGACTTCTACTTTAGTCATATTTTGGTTCAAATGTGTCATCATCTAAAATAGACAAATTGACTAAGAAGCTTAGTTTGAAATTTATTTGTTTAGTGTCTCTTTGGGCTCTGATAATTATGAGCTCAGTAACTACAGGTTTCTCTGGACCTTCCTTTTAAAGAGGAGATGATATTTTTATACTTTTTGTTTTTGAGAGGGAGAGAGGGATTCCATCCACTGCTTCACTCCTCAAATGCCCCCATTGGGCATGGCTGAACACGGGCAAAATCAAGAGCCAAGATTTAATCCAGGCCTCACATCAGTGGCAGGAACTCTATTACTTGAACTCCAAGGACCTGTGCTAGCAGGAAGCTGGAATAAGGAGCTGGAGTGAAGTCTCAAAACCAGATTCTGCAATAGAGGGTGCAGGAAACTTAACCACTAGTGCACATTCCAAAATGCAGACAATAGCACCTTCTCCATGAGGTTGCACTGATGGTTAAGTGAGAGTAAATACAAAATGATTCTCAATCACAAAGCACCTGCTCATCACTCTTGGTTTTCTCACATTGCCTAACAGGTAATCTCTACTGTCTCGTTAGTGAGTGAATGTTTGTTCAGCTATTACAGCTTCCACACACTCACAAGAATAAAACTCTAAAAGCAGCAGGAACTATCATTAACTCCTTCCTATATCCCCTGCTTCTGTCAAAGTGCCTTATAGATACCAGGTCCCCAGTAAACATTTTAATTAAAAAATACAGATGATTTTGTACCTTGAAGGCCCTGAGACTGGATCTAACGAGTTGTCATTTAAAATATATTAGTCTAGCGGGCTGGTGCTGTGGCGTAGTGGGTTAAAGCCCCAGCCTGCAGCGCTGGCACCGGTTCTAGTCCTGGCTGCCCTATTTCCGATCCAGCTCTCTGCGATGGCCTGGGAAAGCAGTAGAAGATGGCCCAATTCCTTGGGCCCCTGCACCCCTGTGGGAGACCTGTAGGAAACTCCTGGCTCCTGGCTTTGGATCTGCTCAGCTCTGGTCATTGCTGTCATCTGAGGAGTGAACCAACAGATGGAAGATTTCTCTCTCTCTCTCTCTGGCTCTACCTCTCTCTGGAACTCTGCATTTCAAATGAATAAAATAAATCTTAAATAAAATAAAATAAAATAAAATAAAATAAAATAAAATAAAATAAAATACATTAGTCTTTTTCATTACGGCTACATCATTTACTTGAGCCTTACTGTCATATGACAGCCATGATAAAAGACCCTGTGATACGCAATTCAAAAGAAACATACACCTATGTCTCAAAACTATTGGCATTTTCTATTTTAAGGTTAGACTTAACTGTGTGCACATCCATTTAACAGTGGGAGTCAATGTGCAATTATACTGTCACATATGGAGACGTGCACCCTTGAGTTTGAGTTCTGCAGTTTCTGAACTGGCACAGTTGTGAGATTTCCTGGAGGTACAGAAGCCTCCTTGGCTCTCACTTGACCTAGGCATAATCTAAGAAATGTGTTGAATTACACTCAACACATCTGTGTTTTGTTTGTAAGTCATGAGTACCATTTTAAGTAACTGAGCTTTAAAAAATGAATATGACAACTTGTGCTTTATTAAAGTTTCAAGGGAAAAAGTTAAATGATTCATGCTGACAACACCCTGCTACTCATATGCTAAAAGCCCTCCTCCTTCTATGTACATATTCAATAACTGACCAGCTGTGGTTTGCTTTGCTCTCTTCTTCCTCACAGCTGAAGTCCTTACCAACAAGTGACCTGACTTCACACTAACCACTGTATTGAAAATTCAACCCTTCCTCCAATATCTTCTTCCATTTCACTTCTTAACTGGTACTTTTCAATGAAGGGCTTGCTATATTTTGTTTTCCAGCAGATAGAAGATCTCTCTCTCTCTCTCTTTCTCTCTCTCTACTCTAGACTCTGGCCCTTGTACAAATAAGTCTTTTGTGGCCAGCACTGTGGCATAGCAACTTAAGCTACCACCTGTAGCACCAGCATGCCATGGATGCCCATTCAAGTCCAGGATGCTCCACTTTCTTTCTTTTTTAAGATTTATTTTATTTATTTGAAAACCAGAGTTACAGGAGAGGTAGAGACAGAGAGAGAGGTCTTCCATCCCCAGAAGGCCACAACGGCCGGAGCTGTGCCTATCTGAAGCCAGGAGCCAGGAGCTTCTTCTGGGTTTCCCACGTGGGTGCAGGGGCCCAAGGACTTGAGCCATCTTCTTCTGCTTTCCGAGGCCATAGCAGAGAGCCTGAAGGGAAGAGGAGCAGCCAGGACTAGAACCAGCGCCCATATGGGATGCTGGTCCTTCAGGCCAAGGCGTTAATCCACTGAGCCACAGTGCCCCCGGACCCAGGAAGCTCCACTTGCAATCTAGCTCCCTGCTAATGAGACTGGGAAAGCAGTGGAAGACGGCCCAAGTGCTTGGGCTCCTGAACCCACATGGGAGACTTGAATGAAGTTCTTCGCTCCTGACTTCAGGTGGACCCAGCTCTGGCCATTGCGGCCATTTGGGGAATGAACCTCTTCCTTTCAAATAAATAAATAAATAATTAAAAAAAAAAAACATTTCATTTGATTTTTAAGAATTTATTAACACATTAGATTCTCAGGGTCAGAGCAAATGCATGATAATCACTACAACACATTTCTCATTAATTCTAATGTTAACGTGTTATTAACACATGGAGAACAGATTCAGTGTAGTTCACACTAAAATCCTTTTTTTTATAACGCTTTTATTTAACGAATATAAGTTTCCAAAGTACAGCAGCGCTAAAATCCTAATACGGCATAGTAATGTGCTCTTTTCATGAGTTTATTCTTTATTTCCAGCTTCCTTGAATATAAGCTTGGCAGGGCAGGAGTTTGTCTGTTTAAATAGATTATTAATAAATACTTGTTGGCTATTGTCAACAAATATTAGCACATTGTCATTGTGTTTATTTTTCATTTTCAGTCACTGTTTTTTTTCCATTAAGTGAATATGTATATTTCCAAAATTGGAACATAAAATTGAAGATGTTGGATCACTTCTCAATACCACCCACCATAAATGTAACATTCTTACATGAATATTAGAAACTCTATAAACATTTGTTGACTGATGATTGAACGGATGAACTAATGCAGCTTAGAGAGGTAATGCAGTCTTTCATAACAGCAACAAAGCTAAATTCATAGTTTCTGGTGTTATTTTCTAATATTTAATATAGTATCCATGTAAGTTTTTGTTAATGAATGTTCTGCTATTTGGTTTAAAGAAACAATCTCTGGACAATAGCTACCACGCAGTGCAAAAGACTCTAAGTAAATGATTAGCACAAATAGGTTTTTCCAGAAGCTCTGAGGTAGCAATATTTTTGTGCCAAATGAAAGATTTTTGGAAAAGGGATTATTACTCCAGAACACTTTCCAGTCATTTCTGGAAATATAAGCAACATATAATTATACTCATTATCCTCACTTTTCTAAGAGTTTGACTTATTTTCTTTCTCTTCAGAAGAAAAAGAAAAGATAAATTATATCATTGTTACTGTAAAATTGCATAGTAAGGTAAGCTTCTATAACATTTCTCTACACAATAGTTAAGGGATTCTCAGGAGGAAAATTCAATTCAAAATAGATCTGATATTATTTTAATTATAAAAGTGAGCAAATTCTGAATCTAGCTCCCTATCTGGATTGAGAATTATACCTAAACAAATCAAGGTAGACATTCATCTAATTAACAAAGGTTTTTAAAAAACAAAGATTATAGAAAGTGTTCAGTTTACGTTCAAATTGCAGATAACCTTGAATGTTGCTTTTATGTTCATATGCATTCTTATGCTTCATTAATGTAGTATTCACCTCTGAGGGAAAGTGAGACACAGAGGTCTACATGCAAAACAATTCTACAATGTCGGGTTTACTATAGTTTCAAAGTAACAAGACCAAGTATAAAGATAGTGACATAGACACAAATGGATAATATATTACATTTCAAGTGGCAGAATAATTGTAATAATGAATTCTGTATGTGTTAACAGATCAATAGAAATCTATTTGAAGACTGTTAAATTTTTCTCCACATGATTACTTACAGTGGTTCAGAGCTTCCCATCTATTTTTAAACTCTAGAGTCATTGAGAAAATGTAGTCTGCATCTTCAAATTATTAAAATGATTTATATATTTTGGGAGATACTATTTTACATTTTCTAGAATGGAAAAAAATGTTGCCATGGATATCATGGAGTTCACTATCTCACACACATAAGTATATTCTAAATTTTTAAGTCAAAATCTAAAACTTAACACTTCAACCTTGCCACTGTCAAGTTTATATTCTCTAATTATAACCATAGTGTGATTTAGGTTGTTACTCTAAGGCACTAAAGAAGAAAGATCCCTTATCGTACATATCTTGGCTTGTACTCAACGTCTTAATGTGAATGTCTAGCAATTCTAACTGTGAAAATTTTCCATGTTCCCTAGTATTACAAACTTGTAAATAAGCATTAATTAGTTACTCCTGACATAACATGCACAGTGTAAGCAAATCTCAAACCTACAGAACACAATCATCTTTCATCTTTTCCCCTTTTAGACCTTCTCTTCACTCCTCTGTTCAGTTCTCAATCTTCCCTTCATTTTTTAATTGTTTGCTTTATCAATCTTATCGTTACTGCAGCCAATCAACTTATCCTTTACAGATACAACATATTAAGTTCAATGTTTGGGATCAGTGATGTCGGTAGTAAGTAAAGCCTCCACTCAAGATGCCGGCATCCCATACAGACACTGGTACATGTCCCAGCTGCTCCACTTCTGACCCAGCTCCCTGCTAATGGCCTGGGAAAAGCAGCAGAAGATGGCCTGAGTGTTTGGACCCCTGCCACTCTTGTGGGAGACCCAGATGAAGCTAATGACTTCTGAATGGCCCAGTCTTGGCCATTGAGGCCATCTGGGAAGTGAAACAGTGGATGGAATATTTCTCTGTCTGTCTGTCTCTCTCTCTGTAAGACTGACTTGCAAACAAAATAGATAAATCTTTTTTAAAAAATAAGGTTAATTTTAAGTTCTACAAAGAGCATTTACTTATTAATTATTATATAATACATATATTTTCTCTGAATCTATCACTGTGGTATATTTGGAAACAATGCAATTTTAGTACATTTATAAACTATGTAAGATTTAAAACATAGGAGCTTACAATTACATATTGTAAAGATGCTAGTATAATTTCCTTGTAAACACAGCAAATGGCTTTTACATATACATGTGTTTCTTATATAAAGATAATACCTATCTGTTGCCCATCAGATAAGAGGCCTATGCAATGACTGATGCAGTTATTATCAAGTGAAATTCTGTACAGAGGAGAATTGGAAAAGCATAAATATTGTGTTTTGTGGGGGTAAATGCCAGAAACCATCTAGCTGACATCTGGAAGCACTCAGTTTGAAGCTTCCTTCTGTAGCACACACAGAGGAATCTGGTGTACACAGAAAAGAATCCCTCACGAAAATAAACAATCCCCAGCTCCTCTGGACTGGATGCGTGTTTGGAATTCCCCTTTCGTTTGTCATGAGCTGCTCAGGGTGTTAGAATAGTCCACTTCTAGACTTGAGCTGGTCACTCTGCCAAAGCTGACAGTGGTTCTACAGTGATTCTTGAGTGGCCAGTTTCTCTCTACTTCTGTGTGAATCTTATTTTCCAATATGCCAGCCATGTCTTTTCATCAGGAAAATCGTCAAAGCCCATGAGTGAAGATACTGTAACATTGTATTCCACCTCTGCCTTGGCTGTCCCCAGTGCTCAATACATAACTCACAATATACAGTAGGAATGGCCATGGCTGAGAATCCAACATGAACAGTAAGGCCCTCTCTGTCCACCACGATGTGTTTCTATGTTCTTATCTCCACAGCTGCCTCCTTACAATACAGCTCTAATA
This sequence comes from Sylvilagus bachmani, assembly GCA_015711505.1. NCBI lineage: Eukaryota > Metazoa > Chordata > Mammalia > Lagomorpha > Leporidae > Sylvilagus > Sylvilagus bachmani. Next base: position 2,087,079 of record CM027401.1, on the reverse strand, counting down.
ATACTCTCTTCCTTTTCTTGGCCTCTGCCGGTGGAGGTAGGGAGTGAGACCCTCAATTCAGCAACTAAATTCAGGTCCAGAGTCACACATCTAGGGGTGGATCCTTCGTTCCCTTCTCAATGACAGCCCTTGGACAGGTCACTTTGGCTCTTTATGGTTGCAATGCTCTCAGCTTCAAAGTGGAGACAAAAATAAATACCTATCTCAGGTCTATTATGAATTAAATGACGGCTGACCAGTGAATCTCTTAGCACAGAGCCTAAAACAGGGTAAACATATAATAAATGGTAGCTCTATGCAAAATTTATGTTACGATTGCTAGTCTTAAATATAAATTACCTGGATTAATGAGGAACAAATTAAGCCTAGAATTTTTGTAAAGTAGTAAGAATTAGGTGCAGCTAAACTTAATGGGCATGATCTAAAAGCAGATCGAGTGGACTTTCAAAGGCCTGTAACTAATCATTGTGTAAGCAGAATGGTAGTAGTGGATCTCCTTGAGCAGTTCCTTTAATTCAAGGCTTCTATCTCCTGCGATACGGTAGCCTACCTGGAGGTTTTTCCTAAGGTCATGGCATGATTTCCCTAAATTTTCCACCCTATGTCATCTGCGGTTTTCTGGCTTAGGGCATATTCTTCTACTACAAAGTCTAAGCTCTGCTATTTCCCCTTCCAATAACTCTCCTCAAAGTCACATGAGCAGAAAGTCAATGGATCTTTTTTCATAGGCATAAATCATTTGTAGACTTGTGAGAAATTAAATTTTTCTTTACACCAAATTCTACCATTCCTTCCATCATTCCATAATAAGAATCAGAGGAAAAGGACAGGCATTTGGCCCAGCAGTTAAGGTGCCTGGTCTCACAATTGGAGTATCTGGATTCAATATCTGGCTTCCAACTCTGATAGCTCAGTAATTGGGAGTTCCAGCTCTGGGCTTGAGATCAGGCTCAGCCCTGGTCACTGTGGGCATTTGGGGATGAATCAGTGGATGGGGGTGCTCTCTGTCTCTCTCTCTTCACTCTGTTTCTCTCTCTCTGCCTTTCAAATAAATAAATAAAATTTTTAAATAAAAATGAGAAGAATGCACTGACAATTTTACCAATCACAAAAAACTATTTATAGTTATGAGATTAAGATTTTAATATTCTCACTGCATTATCCCTGCTTAGTCAAGAGTACTTTAAGTGTAAATGTATTTCATACTGCTTTGAGAACTATTCAGAATAAATAGTTTAACTCTTAATATTTTAATGAAATTGAATAAATATTTCAAGGCTTTACCTCTCATTTGAAGATGTGTATAAAACAACTTGGAAAAATCATATTTTAATTTCTACCATTTTGTCGAAGAATAGCTGCAGAATATATGAAATTGTACATCAAAACTCACAGAAATTAGAACACACAGTGCTGAATATCACCTACTTTTATGTTAAACTTGTACTCATGGGGGCACGTACTGTGATACAGAGGCTCAGGCTGCTGCTTAGGGGTCCACAACCCACACAGAAGTATATCAATACACTCCCACCTCCACTCTGGCTCAGGCTCCTGCTGATGCACCTGGGGTGGGACTTGCGTCCCCTCTACCCACTACCCACGTCGGAGATCCAGATGGAGTTCCTGGATTTTGGTTTTGGCTGGGCCTAGCTCTTGCAAGCATTTCAAGAGTGAACCAGCAAATAAAACAGTTCCCTTCTTCTGTGTCTCCTTCTCTCTGTCACTCTGCCTTTCAAAAAATATTTTTTTAAAAAAAATACTGATAATGGTATCTACCACAATGAAAATCTAATATAATTTGCAATTTAACTGAATAATTACTTTATTTTATGGATTATTTTAGGTGTTATTTTAAATATCTGTAAGTAAGTACTAGTCAAAAACATTTCTTTCTTCCAAGGTTTAATGTTTAGTAAATATACAACTGGTATTTCATTTATACAAAATTTAAGGAAAATTAATATTTAATAAACAGTATGGTTATCCATGACAACGAACCCAAATTATCTCTGTGTAATAAAAATCAGTAACCATCTAGCAAGTGCATTATAACAAATGTGAGGGGCTGGAGCTGTGGCATAGGAGATTAAGACACTGCTTGGGACATCAGCTTCTATATCAGAGTCCTAGTTAGAGTTCTGGCTGTCCCACTTATGATCCAGTTCCCTGGTAATATGCCTGGAAAAGCAGCATATTATGGCCCAAGTACTGGGACCCCTGACATCATTGATTTAGCTTATTAGAAATCTTATACATCAAAATGAGTTATCATGCAATCAAGGAAAAGGCTCGATATTTATCAAAGCAGCCAAGTGGTAACTCTACTGCTATTTTTATGATGTATTCCTTAAACTGGGTATGGATGGGTTCATTCCCATTGCTAAATGGGCAAAAAAAAAAATGTTGTTTTGAACAATTAAAAAGGACTAAGGGATGATAAACAATGAGATGTCTCTGAGAAAGGAAGGCAGAGTCTAATAGGCTTGTTACTAACTGCACTCCACACCATGACCCTTGCTAATTTAATGATTATGTTGTTCTTCAACAGTGATGGCCCCTAAGGAAGCAAGTGCATACCTGCTTTGTATTATCAGTGAGGCATTCAATCAGTATTGATGTTTTGTACTACACTGTTTTCTGGAAACCTGCAGACCACCACAGGGGTTCAAAAAGTTCCTAAACCACTTGCTTTTATGTTATTAGCTTTTTATCTCCTTTCTTTACATGCAAATTGGTGAAGTGAGTTTAACATGATTTAGACAATTGTTACTGTATGTAGTATTTCCGGTTTCCCTGCCAATGCATTAGCAGGTCTAGTTACCAATTTCAGAAAATAGATGGAACCTGGTTTCCCTTCAGGGCTACACAAATGAATACTGTGACAATCAGGAGCAGGACTCCCTCCTGCGCAAAGATTGTGCCCTGGATGCTGCAATCTACCCAGCAAAGCAGTGCATGACGCACTTCCTCCAGTGTGTGTCCACAGGGCTGGCTTTCTGTCACCCTCCTGTAACTTCCACAGGAGCACCCTGCACTGCCATCTGATCTGTCCTTTCAACTGCCTGAGAACAAATCACACACCTGCAAAGGCAGCCAGCTCATACACAGCAGGAGCTCAGTGCACAGCTCTGTTAGGCACAGAAAACTTGGTTCCTGGTTCTGTGATGTTGTTTGTTTCCTAAAGCAAAGCAACAGAAGTGTACATTTTTGTATGCCCTTAAAGAACCTCATCTAGGTTTACTGCACAAACCCATCTTTCTCAAGCACACCAAAAGCAGTTCAGTTATCTGGCTGTTATCCATCCACTTGACAACTGCAGTGGGGGAAAGTTGACTTTTGGAAATTAAACTTTCCACTAGGAAGAACTTAGTATTTTCCAAATTGTTATTTTGAAGACATTGCCTTTCTAACTCTTTTGGTATTTAAACCTCATGTCTAAGTGACATGGTTGTCAATTTTTGAGTAAATGAACATAATGGCAGCCTAGGAACATAAAATAGTCTATAAACCCACTGAAGTGCAGGCACTGTCTACCACACCGCGGCTTAACTCAGCACCATAGCTAGTACAGCTTCACTCAGCACCACACCTAGTGTGGAGACAAGACAAACATTTCACAAGATTCTCCAATGTCCTCTAGTTGGCCCAGGGAGAATCCAATCACTAGGAGATGAACCAGTTAGAAAACTTTGTGAAGTGTGCTAGGGAGCTGAGGAGCAAACCTGCTGAACTCATAATGAGAGAATCATCATAAAGTCCGGTTGGTGCTGGCAACCCTTATCCTATTGAAACCAAGCCCCAGTGTCACATATCAGCATCAAGACTAAGAGGTTACATGGGCAATTCATACATAAGCAAATCATAGAATATTCTCCTAGGTAAATTTACATTCATGTTCATTTTTATTGCTTACAATGTCAGAAACATAAGGCAATTAATAAATATTTATGTTGACTCTAATCAATAAAAATAGAGGACACTGCACACCGACTACTTGAAAGAATCTGCAGGTGTCATTATCTATAAAACACTTTGCCAAGATGCTTATGACCATGTGGACAAGAGAAACATGAGAAAATGCACACAAGTCCAACAATGTATCAAAGTCAGTGTGGGGTAGGCACTTGGGATAACCATTAAGTGGCCACTTGAGGTGCCAACATCCCATACTGGAATGCCTTGTTCAATCGACCTACTCTACTTCCCATTCAGCTTTCTACTAATGTGCCTCCTGGTATGGACCAGGTGATGGCTCAAGTACTGGGTCACTGCTACCCACTACTACGAGAGACTTGGATGGAGTTCTGGACTTTGGCCTGCCCCAACCCCAGCTGCTAGAGGCATCTGGGGTTTGAACCAGCAAATGGGAACTCTCCCACAGTCTATCTCTGGTCCTTTAAAGTAAATTAAAATAAAGGGAAAAAGTTTTAAAAACTAGTATTTTTAAAATCCATTAAGCTAACATTTATTAAGAGATTGCTGTATGTCAGGCACTTTTCTCTGTTTCACACACGGAATCCTTTTAAAACTCTCACCAGGGGCCAGCACGGTGGTGCAGCAGGTAAAGATTCAGCTTGTGACCCCACCATCCCATGTTGGAGTGCTGTTTCAAGCCCCAGCTGCTCAGCTTCTGATCCAGTTCTCTGCCTGGGAATGCAGCAGACGATGGCCTAACTTCTTGGGCCCCTGCCACCCAAGTGGGAGACCAAGGTGGAGATCTGGGCTCCTGGTTTCAGCTTGGCCCAGACTCAGCTCTTGTGGCCACTTAGTGAGAGCATCAGTGGAGGAAGATCTCTGTCTCTTCCTCTCTCTCTGTAACTCTGTCTTCCACATAAAGAAAACAAATCCTAAAAAAAATCTTTCCAAACTAGGAGCTACAGAATGTTATCATCTCTATTTTGCATAGAAAATTGAGAAACAAGAAAGCGAAGTAATTCAGCTCTCCTGGGGTCCCACAGCAAGTATGAGGTTGAGACAGGATTTGAACCAAAGAATTTCACAATCTGACGCTAGACTCATAACAGTAACACAGAATGTGTTCCTTTGGGGTTTGCCTTATGATGTACAGGGCTTAACAAAGAAGAGGTGACCAATCTGTAGCCTGTTTCCAAGAAGGCACATTTTAGGAAAATTCAAAAGACATTCAGTAAAATATTCCACCTGCATTCCATACAGTTCAAGGTAAGTATTTCTTCTCCTACAAATTCCTCCCCCCAATTCAACTTATCCCTACCTATTGAGATTCCAACCTGTACATTCTACTTTTCCTGGCTCACACCACAATTCCTTCCCTTGCCAGAAATTTACATGAAAACAGTCACTCTGGGGATCTGAGAGTATAAAGTATCTCCACCTCCTGAAAAAGATAGAAGATTTGCTTCAGATCCAGCTTGACCCTTACAGTAGTATAAGAAACGTAGTATACACTATATTACATGGCATCAGTGGGATGATTCCCATCCTAGGGAGGAAAAACAGAAATCGGCATTTCAACCACCTTGATGTTTGTGATACAGCATTCCAACTCTGATGCTTAAATAATCAGACCTCAAGTTTCTTTTTTCTATGTTGTAAAGCCACTGAATTTTCTAATAACATTCTAGTTGTGTTAAAAGCACTTACATATTTTTAAATTATTTCAGATACTTTTTAAAAATTTTATTTATTTGAAAAACAGAGTGAGAAAGAGACACATGAGCCAGACAAAGAGAGATCTTCCACCTACTGGTTTACTCACCAAATGCCTACAACAGCTGGTACTGGGCCAAGACTATACCAGGAGCCCCAAACTCAGTCTGGATCTCCCACAAGGGTGGCCACGACTCAGAGACTTGGGTCACCACCTACTACCTCCCAAAGTGTGCCTTAGCAGGAAGCTAGACTAGAAGCAGAGGAAGGATACGAGCTCAGGACCCAGGACAGAATACCAGCATCTCAACTGCTGCAAAAAAGTCTGTCCTTTGTATTTGATTATTTGATTATTATTATTTGATTAGATACTGTATTTAATATACTAATCTCCAGCAACATTCCAAGTTCCGTTTTCATAAGAAATGTGCTCAAGAATTTCAAGCAAGTTCACACTAGACTGTAAAAATGCAACTTCACACAGCATAACCTCACACAGAAGACTATAGAAGTGAAAATACAGACTATGTATGAGGGGCAGGCATTTACTCTAGTGCTTAAGACATCAGTGAAGATGGACACATCCCTCATTGCAGTACCTGGGCTTGATATTTGGCCATGGCTCCTACTCCTGTTCCTGCCAATGCAGACCCTGCAAGGCAGCAGTGATAGCTCGTCATTGGCTCCCTGCCACCCACAAGGGAGACCCTGGATTGAGTTTCTGACTTCTGAACTTCAGCCTGGCCCTGCCCATTGTAAGTATCAGAAGGAAGAACCATAGGAGGGAAGCTCTGTTTGTTTTGTTCCTTGTTTCTTTCTCAAAAGAAAAAAAAAGAAATTAAAAAGGAAAAAATTAAAAACAGAACATGTATTCACTAGGGAATAATATTAGTGCTTGGGTTTTTTTATATTTAACATGGTAGTACTTATGTCAATGGCAATTGTTATTCAGGGGAAGAAAAATAACAAAAAGATAAAAAAAAAAAACACTCAGGATAATAATGGTAGAAAAGTGAGAACCAGTCACACGAGGGTGGATTTTTAGAATACCCCTTCTGACAGATGTACCTGCTCAAAATGTCGTAACAAAGCATTGTACCACTCCTCCCCCACTAAGATCTGCCTCTTATGTTAAGACTGATGACGCCTCCCCATCACAAGTTCATGAACAGGTTTGTTACTCACATAATGAGATTTCCTGTTTAGTGTGACACCTACAAAGGACAAAATTACAAAGAAAGAAAATGGAATGGAGACTGGCTTGGAGTTTGGGTGGTGGGCAGAAGTGTGGATTCTCTCACCTATGCAGTGGTTTCAACCTCCCTCTGGCACTGAAAGAGGGCGTGCCCTGATGCGCAGCAGAAATGGAAGAGGAAGGGGTGGGGGTTTAAACCATCCACCTGCAGATGCCAAAAGATGGAGTCAGATCCTTCAATACACAAATGTTGTACGGGATGAGTGGAGAGAGCGGGTTATGAAGTCAGTAGCGACCAGACCATGGACACCCTTGGAAATCAGGAGAAAGACTTTAGAATCACCTGTGCCTGCTACCACAAATCATAACGTAGCTGAAGCACAAAGATGGCACACTTATTCTTTCTATTTCTAAAATGACGCTGTTGGCTGCCGGGTAGAGACTGGCTCTGCAGAGGCAAGGGTACAAGCAGTAAGGCCAGGAAGGGGAATCCGGTAAGAGGAGACAGCTGCCTGCACCACGTTGCTGTCACCAGGAATAGGAAGAAAAGTAGTGACCCCTGTTTGTGGTTAGATCCATGGGGGCATGAGGAAATGCGGAGGTGGAAAGAACAGGACAGGAGGGAGTCCTGGGTTTTCCACTGCAGCAACGAAGCTTACAGTTGTGCAACTGATGGACAGGAAAGTCTCCAAGGAAAAAAAAGTCTCCACAAAGAAAGCAAGGTCTGGGCGCAAAGAAATATTTGTAGAAAGGGAAAGGGAAATAAGTGTTTATATAAAGACTGTTTTCTAATACTACTGACATTTATGAATGTGTTAATACAATTTGTAAATTTGCAAATTAGTGATGGTGCTTCTAGAGATTTTTTAGTTCTTCATAAAATGGAACATAATTCAGTTTTTTTGGTAGTTCCCACAATGACCTCATCGCAAGAAATGGAAGCATTTGATTCACTGCTTCTAGAGTTAGTCTGTGCTCGAACCGTGTTCACCCTGCCTCCAGGTGCACGGAGGAAGTCTGAGGCATGCTATATAAAACACTTGTGTTGTCACGCTAGCCAGTGAGCCTTGTGCTCAAGAATGATGAATGAGTCCAAACGCCTTTCTGAGTCTTGATTATTTAGGTCTTTGATGTTTCTGCATTGTCAACTAAGAAGAAAATTCCGTTTTTTACCAACAATTCTCTAATGATAACAAATGGTCAGGTTCAACTTGGCAAAATCCCGTTTTCTGAGAATTCTTCCAATAGATTGATGGTGCTTAATAGCATCTGTGTGCTCACCTGGTCTACAAATGCCACAGCCATGGGTACGACGACGAGAGCAGATGACCAGGAATGCCTTAGGAAAACTTCTTTCCCTTTAGGCTATCCACTTTTCCAAGGCCCTGACATTGCACATTGCATTTTAGCTGATTGTACTGGCTTTTTCAAGGAAATCAGAAAGAATAGTACCAAGAGAACTTCAGAAGTCAAATAGCTTAAACTTGAAGGTTCCCATGTCCTTTGAACCAGTTTGTCTCCTGTTTGTCCCTAATGTTACATGAATAATAAATAAAACAGTATCACCAGAGGTCTACACAGGTGCTGTGTAAGCCAAAGAATGTAACAGCACAGCAGAGTTTGAGTCTGAAAGCTAATAAATCACAAAACAGTCTATGTAGTAAAACTGCAGCAGAGGCATGGCTGGTTGATAGCCATGGCAGCCACACTGAATTAAATCAGGAAAAAAAAAAAAAACAACAATTGTGCTTCTTTGTTTTATTTTTTTAACTCTAATAAAAGGAGAAATACACATGTTTACTATACTTTTAGCAAAACAGACTTTCGAAAGATGGATGTAGCCTGTAGCCACCTGTGTCATACATAAAATATTTATCAGCAAGCACTGGATTTCTCTCATGGTTAGAAGTTAGGTGATTTAAAACTTATTCCCTAAATTCAGCAGTTAAGGTAGATGAATCATTTCTCTGCCATACACAGAGAAAGAGAAGCTGTTTTATTGATCCATTCATTTAGTAAGCCCATGATATCTCATTAAGTAAAAGAGCTGTGTAAAAATGCGCAAGTTTACAGAGTATTATGTCAGACTCATTGGAGAATAAAGAAAAGTAATGCAAATCAATTCATGAAGAAGATAATCAGGTAAGGGCCTGTGGTAACAATGCATTTATGTGTAATTGAAATTTACTTGGGTATTTCTTTGCGTTCCATGGTTCATTGAAAATCCAGAATTGTAAATGATCTGGATTTCTGAGAGTGAAAATTTTCATACCATAGAAAAAATGTGAACTCAAATGCTCAAATTTGATTAGTCCTCAATATCAACTTTAAATAAATTTCTTTGTAAAATTTAAGTAAAATGTTATGGCAAAACATTATGCTTTTGGAAATCTTATTAAAATACAAATAGCATAAATATCTATAACGGTTATGATTGTTGATTGTGTTTTCAAAGCTCTTAATGCAACTAGAGATGGCATAGTATTAAGACAAATTCTCTGTAGTGAATTCTGGTTATGCCTGTGTGCAGCTCAGCTAGCTATTACTCTCCTCATGATGTAGTTACCACAGTAGAAGAGTGATTTCTGATAGTGGCTCCTGAATCCTAGCTTTTTTCAGAAGAATTTCACAAATGAATACTAGATCTTTTGTAATAATGGCCTCAGTAGTAAAATAATTTCTATGCTTTGATTCTAATCAGAGATTTTCACCATTTATGTCTTAAACTATTTTGGAAATCTAGTGAAATGCTCATTATAACTTTTAAAAAATAAATTAATGTGATTATAAAGTAAATTGAAATTATGCTATTGCAAAAAATTAGAGGAAAATAAGACAGGGAGGAAAGAGAGGGGATTAATGGAGAGAAGAAAGTATAGTTATCTTCTAAGAATTGTGTCTTTGAAATCTGCTCTCTTTATACTATTAAAAAATAAAATAAAATAAATACTTCAAATCAAATATTGCTATACAGGAATTCAATTCAAACAACTGAATTGTATTTCAATGTACACACTCCCAGGCCCATGAACGAAGGTAACACCCCCAAGCCATATGATGTGCTATTGCTCATCCCTTCAGTTGGTTTAATCCTTTCCTATAACTCACTCACTATTCAGCCAGTGCCATTAGCCAATCAGCTGTGGTTAGTGTGAATGTTAATTGTTCATTTTGAAGAACATATGATAAACTTTTGATTTGTAATATCAACTCTATTTTGAAAATATTAATCATATCACACAAATATATGTATACTTTCAAATATTTTTCAATGTCTGTGCATATATATTGATACCTCAAAAAGTTCACGGAATATTGTAATTAAAAGATAGGCTTACTGTGATGCAAAAACTTATGAAATACATAAGTAGCTTTTTCTGGTAATGCATTGCCATGAACTTTTTGATGACTTCTTGTATAAAACAAATCCACATTATGTTAAATCCTCCAAAATAATCCATTTCTAAATCAAATGATGTAGAATTCTTGAAAGATGTAAATGTCATCAAGATTTCAAATGTCAGATAAAATAGTAAAGCTTCAGGTTTCTGGAACAGAAAACGTAAATAAGGAGTAACATATATATATATATATATATATATATATATATATACACACACACACACACATATATATACACAAGTGTACACACACACATATATAGTGATATATATATATATAATTGCAATACAGAAATATTTCCAAAGATTTCCCATAAATGGGAAGAGAATTGCTTACACAAGTACTATGCAAATTTGATAAAAACATCCTAAATTTCTATAACTAGATATGGAAAAGGACACTTACCAAAAAGCCAACAATAAGTCAGATACAGAGTGGAAGAAAATAGAATATGCAAACAGATGAGCTTTATGAAACTTTTTCAAAGGAAAGCAAATAAATCTTACTGAACTTGCAAAATATCGATAAATAATATTTTCTGTACAATTCAGAGTAACACAGGTGCAAATTTAGTCCATACCTGCATTTAGAACCTTGAGCAATAAATCTTATTAAAAGTTCTAGCAGCAAAATTGTTTACCACTATCAATTATAAAACTTATAAAATAAGTAAGGCCATGCATTTTTCATTTCACAAATAAATAAACAAGTAAGAAATATAATCCTAAGACTTAGATCTTTGTGACACTAGCCATTAATGTTTTGAAAATTAGCTGCCAATTGATTATAGACAAGGATTTGCATAATTAAAAAGAGTACATATTTGAAAGGTCTAGCATTATTTTATTTGCATTCTAAAATGTATGGCATTATGTTCAAAACAATGAAAAAAATAAGCCTCTGATGATAGCATTTCATTGGCATGACATTAAATGCATGTGCCAAAGAAAACTGAGCTAAAAAGAAAAAAGAAAATAACTCTAGGGTGTAGCATCAATATGTAACTGATACTAATGGTTATTTAAGGGAATCCTGATATGAAATGAAAGTTCCATTTATTTGTTTCACATTTTAATTTAATTCAAAATAAATTACCATTTAAAATCGCAAAATAAATATCTATTCTTTAAAGAGTGTTTCTTTTTTTCTTTCTTTTTTTATTTATTTATTTTTTGACAGGCAGTGTGGACAGTGAGAAAGAGAGACAGAGAAAGGTCTTCCTTTACCATTGGTTCACCCTAGAGTGGTCGCTGCGGCTGGGACCAGGTGCTTCTCCTGGTTTCCCATGCTGGTGCAGGGTGCAAGCACTTGGGCCATCTTCCACTGCACTCCCGGGCCACAGCAGAGAGCTGGACTGGAAGAGGGGCAACCGGGACAGAATCCGGCGCCCCAACCAAGACTAGAACCTGGGGTGCCGCCGCTGCAGGCGGAGGATTAGCCTAGTGAGCCGTGGTGCCGGTAAAGAGTTTTTCAATAAAATGGGGAAGAATTCAGCTTCCCTTGATGTTTACTTTTAGCACCTTTCTCCTATTAAATTTTTTTACCAACACAATAGTATGTTTAAGACCCAAAAAAAGAAGTTGGTGGGTAGAAAATTTCTAACTGCAGCCAGTGCCTCTGAAGATTCTACTGGAACCATCAGTTGAACACAAATTCCAAGCCCTATATTTTAAATAACAAAGTCAATTTCAAACCCTCCAATAACGTAATGCAGGAAAACCTGGAAGACAACAGAAGGCTTCAGAAGGCAAGAGGACACCCAATCAATATGTCACCTCTCACCTGAAGCACTATACAAGCAAACCACAATCAAGAGGGACCACAATATGTCAGAGCTACAAGCTACACACATACATATACAATCACAAAAAAGCACCTGAGCGAAATACCTTTGGTTTATCAGAATGAGGCAGGACCAAAGAAGCTGCTATCCAGTGGGTGATATAGAATCTCCCAAAAAAGTCCATTTTTTCAAACCATTTAGCAAAATTGTTTAGACTCAAACAGGTCTGCATCTGCCTTTAGATTGTTCATGGAATGTTCCATGGGCCTTCAGTATAAGAGTTAAATGTTTAGGTTTGCTATCAGCCTGTTGTGAAACAAGACAACTTGGTTCAACTGACACAGCTGAATTAATTCTAATAAAATAAAAGAGATTGGCACTGAAAAGAATAAAGACTAGGGCCACTTCTTCAAACACAATTAAAAAGTAACCTTCAGTCTGTCAGTTAGGAACTAATAATCAACAAAATAACAAACAAACATAAACCATAGCTATGGGTCATTTGCAGTCTCCATGGAACGTAACATTAAAAAGACAAAAAATACACACTGTGTTGTGTTGTCACTACTTTTTCTTGGCTCTTTTATAATAAAGTATAATACTATCACAAAAATACTTTTTTATATCAGGTACTTGGGCTTTGGGCATGTTAGACAGAGATTACCATGTAGTTTGTCTACATTTTATCAGTTGAAACAAAAGTTTTTGTCATCAAAAACTGCTCTTGTAATGATATTTCTATAATATATTTAGAAACACACGGCAGGTGCATTCTGTGGCCATAAGTAATCTTATGGTTTCTTTCTATCTTCACTTCTCACTGCTCAGATAATAGAAGTTCCTCAATTTTCCTTCATTATTAGTGGGTTGATTATACACACTGAAGTTATTTACCAATGACAGAATTGTACCTGGCTCAATCAGGCTACCCTGCCTGCATTTTTGATCATGGACAAGTTATTTACTTTCTCTACACCTCAATTTACCTTCTCTGAAAGAGCAGTTAACAATAGGACCTATTCTGTATGGTTGTGATGAGAATTAAATAGGCTTATATATACAAAAGTACATGGACTAGTGTCTCCCTTTTCCCCAAAAGAAGTGCTTTTAAGTGTTGGATATTATATTATTCATTCATCAATAACCTAAGGTACAGCATAAAGGAAGTTGATACAGCTTCAGTTCAGAATACGCAAATTAGTACTGCAGACACTGATTGCTGATTAAGACGGTATATGATAGGAGTATTGGAGAAACTGTTCATCATCCCTGTGAGGAAGGTTACAAGTCCATCAGTTTATTAAAGACTCTGAGAAGTTAACAACGATGGTTATGGATTAAACAGGATTTGAGTTCCCAAACTCATGCTGATGTTTAAACAGTGCAGTTTTATGTTAAGGGTTGGTGGATTAAGGGCAGAGAGCTGATGTATTTGTGGGATCTAGTAGGAGGCCTTTAGGTCACTGGAGGCTTGCTCTGGGAAGCTGGTATTGCCGGCAGGGTGGTTTATTAACCAAGCGCGCTTCCTGTGTCTCTCTGCTGCAATGACTCTCCATGTGATTATACTTCCACACCCACTCCACCATCACCAGCTGCCACCAGGAACCAGACTAAAGAGGCCACCCGGTACTCAACTATGAGCCTCCAAACTATAAGTCAAAGTAAAACGTTTCCTACTCAGGAGGCTTCTCTGAACCATTTTTGTTAAAGTAATGAAAAGCTAATCCATCTCTTTATATTTCTTGAAACTTACTTGATTATATAATCCATTTTTGTTTGTATGCTCATAAGATTTGTGTAAAAAAAACCTGTCAATATTATGGAGACAAGGAAAGGATACAAAGATTTCCGAAGACTGGGAGGCAGGCATTTTGATGCAGCAGGTTAAACTGCCTGCTGAATGCCTGTTTCCCCTCTCAGACTGCTGGATCATATCCCAGCCGCTCCAGCTCTGATCCGACATCCAGCTACTGCACCTGGGAGAGCAGCAGATGCTGGCGCAACCCCTTGGGGCCTTACCAGCCATCCTTCCATAACTGAAACCAGGATGGAGTTCCCGGCTCCTGACGTCAGCCTGGTCCAGCCTTAGCTGCTGCAAACACTGGGTGAGTGAACCAGTGGATGAATCTATCTATCTATCTATCTATCTATCTATCTATCTACTATCTATCATCTATCTATCTCCTCACTCTTTCAAATAAATAAGTAAATATTTTTTAAAAGTCTAGAGTGAAAATATGAATTCACACTGTTTTTGTGTGACTCTATCATGGGCAGCTTCATTACAGGAACAGTAGGAGAGCTAAAGTAAAAACAAACATTTTAAAGCACTCTTGCATGGAAAACTGGAGTGGAACAGGATGTTATGGAAATACAAAAGTACCATGTTTTCTAGGATAAGATAGTTCAATGTTAGGGAGAAATTAAGAGCCAGACCTTTGAATTTTATACATCAGATCATACCATTCTTTTTTTTTAAGCATTTTATACCCATTCTTACTCCTTACTTATTTCAGTTAGCTATGAACAGTGAAGGTGACATCCTTGTTTCTTAGTAATTTTAATGTCCAAATAAATGAAATTCTCTCCATTAATCTTCTGAGTATTTTTAGCAAGCTTTTATTTAATAAATATAAAATCTTCATAGGTACAGCTTTTGGATTATGTTGGCTCTTCCCTCCCATATCCACCCTCACACCCCAACCCCAGTCCCACTTCCTACTTCCTCTCCCATCCCATTCTTCACTAAGATTCATTTTTACACTTGATTAGCTAAAAGGTGGAGAAGCGATGATTCATTTGTAATTATCTTTATAGACAGAAGATCGACTCTATACTAAGTAAAAATTTCAACAGTTTGCACTGCAATATATAGAGAGACAGAGAAATAGAGATTTCTCATCTGCTGGCGTATTCCTCAAATGCCAGCAATGGCTGGGGCTGGGACAGGCTAAAGCCTGGAGCATGAAACTCCATCCACGTCACCCAGGTAAATAGCAGGAACTAAACCACTTGAGCCATCATCTGCTGCCTCCCTGACGTGCTTTAGCACACAACTGGAATTAGAATGTGTGCAAGACTCTAAGTTAGGCATCCATTATGGGATATGTGCATTCACCCCTAAACTTTTGTTTAATTATTATTTTTACTGATTTTAATGTTTTTCTCAATGATCTTTTGACTACCATGGTTATTCAGCAATTTCATATCTCCTTCAATGATGTTCTGTTTAAATTTAGCCTCATCTTCTCACTATCACATTCACATCTGCCTAATCTAGATACTGCAAAAGACTGTAATGCACACACAATCTCAATGGAAGCATCAACCTAGATATTGCAAGAGACAGTGATGCACACACAGTCTCAATTAGAAGCATCTTGTTCTGCAACAGCTGTATTTTCTCTCTAAAGCTCAGGATCTCTTGTATACTTACAGTAAAATGTTCAGTTACACCAGGATCCACTAATTGCAGTATCTTTTCTCTGTCCTACAACTGATCTCTATATCTTCAGTTCTCTCCTTATCCCCAGCAGATTACATGGCCCATCACTGAAACCTTTTTCTGGAATAAACCCCAAATCCTCTTTCTCCTTTGTTGTGTTTGCTTGTTTTATTCACAGGACAAAAGACTAATGGTGGTACCTCACTCACTCAGAGAAGTATGGATAGTAAAGAACATGGAACTATGAGAAAAAAGCCTCATCTTAACCTCAAAGCTAGTAACCCGAGGTGCTTCCTAATGACTTCACAGTAGCCGTATGACCTCCCAGAAGCCTTCGAGTCTCCCAGAGTGGTCACAGCTTCTCTCTCTTCAGTTCCAAAAAACCTCCCTCTCCTTTCATAACCTCAGCAAATGTCTCGTTCTGCTATTTCACAGAGGAAAACAGAAGCAGTCCGAAAAGAACTTCCATAGCTCCCACTACTGCATTCCCCAACGTACCGGCAGCTCCGCCAATAAGAACTTCCACAGCTCCCACTATCGCATTCCCCAACGTACCGGCAGCTCCGCCAATAAGAACTTCCACAGCTCCCACTATCGCATTCCCCAACGTACCGGCAGCTCCGCCAATAAGAACTTCCACAGCTCCCACTATCGCATTCCCCAACGTACCGGCAGCTCCGCCAATAAACGGCATTTTTGCTCACAGATGAGCTCACTGAAGCTCAGAGCATCGTATCTGCTCTGTCCCATCACCAATGAGTTGGTCTCTATTGAAACAATAGCTTTATGCAAACTTATCTAGTTCAAAGTCTCTCTATGGCTATCGTTGAGGTCATCACTTCAGCGCCAGCATCCCACACCAGAGTGCCAGTTCAAGTGGTAGCTGCTCCAAGTACGTGTGCCCTTGTCACTCACTCAGAAGACCCAGGTGGAGTTTCTCACTCCTAGCTGTGGCCTGGCCTAGCTGACAACTGCAGATATGTGATGAATGAATCAACAGATGGAAGATACTTCTCTGCCCCCTCCCCTCTGTCCTTCTCCTTATGCGTTCCTCTCTCTCTCTCTCTCTCTGCATTTCAGATAATTAAATACACCTTGAAAGCAGTGTCTTCACGGGCCCAGTGCTGTGACATAGCAGGTTGGGCCTCTGCGTATGGTACAAGCATCCCATATGGGCTCCTGTTC
Source organism: Sylvilagus bachmani (assembly GCA_015711505.1). Classification (NCBI taxonomy): domain Eukaryota; kingdom Metazoa; phylum Chordata; class Mammalia; order Lagomorpha; family Leporidae; genus Sylvilagus; species Sylvilagus bachmani. Next base: position 2,070,438 of record CM027401.1, on the reverse strand, counting down.
AAGATCCGCTTCCTATCAAGCGCCCTGCTAACAGCCTGCCGAAGCAGTAGCAATGGCCCAAGTGCTTGGGCTTCTGTAACCACATGGAAGACCCAGAAGAAGCTCTGGGCTCCTGGATTTGGCCTGGCCCAGCCCTGGCTGCTGTGGCTATTTGGGACGTGAACCAGCAGAAGGAAGATCTCTCTCTTTCTGTTTCTGTTTCTGTCTCTCCTCCTCTCTCTGTAATTCTGCCTTACAAATCAACAGAAAGTGAAAAAATAAACTTTCCTTCCAACTTCTCTGTTTCCCTTGTCATCTAAACTCCCCCAGATACTTGAAAGACAAATATATGATTGATTAATAGATTGATAGATATAAATATCAAGACTGACAGATACATATGAATATGTAGATTCAAACAAAAATACATACAAATGCATATGCTTACACATTCTCACATATACACTTTTTTGCAACATACTTTCATCTCACCTTTCTTTCAGAATAAGTCTCACCAAACACTCCTGCCCAGATGACGAGACACCCCTTACAAAAGACTCCGGGGACTCTTGCTCACTCTGTGATCTAAACCCCTATTGCCTTATTTCCCCTGCCACTTCCTGAGCTGATGCTCCTTATTTCTTCAAGGTTTTCTTCACTTTAACACAGGCCACACCATATGGTATCTGATATCTGCCAAGTTCTTTGAAGCTGTCCTCCTCACCCAGATATTCAAATGTTGGGGTGCTCCAGACTAAACCCCTCTATTCTTTATCCATATTTACTCCCTTAACCACTCTACCTCCACTCTCCGGCCTAAAGTCCATAAGCATGGCCCGGTGCCATGACTCACTTGGTTAATCCTCCACCGTCAGTGCTGGCATCCCATATGGGCGCTGGGTTCTAGTCCCGGTTGCTCCTCTTCCAGTCCAGCTCTCTGCTGGGGCCCAGGAAGGCAGTGGAGGATGACCCAAGTGCTTGGGCCCTGCACCCGCATGGGAGACCAGGAAGAAGCACCTGGCTCCTGGCTTAGGATCAGCGCAGTTCCAGCCACAGCAGCCATTTGGGGGTGAACCAATGGAAGGAAGGCCTTTCTCTCTGTCTCTCTCTCTCATTGTCTGTAACTCTACCTGTCAAATAAATTAAAAAAAAAAAAAGAGCATGAGCATGCAGATGATCCCTGCAGGTTGCCCTCTAATCAGTGGGCAACTGAAACCTGACATGAGATTCAAATCCCCAGTGGCCACCTTTCCACAGAGGTCTCTCTCGCAGACTTCCCAAGTCAGTAAAAGACAACGCATTTCCAATCGTTCATGACCAACATGACTCCATTTCTCTCACTCTCCCTCATCTGATTAATTCAGCAAATACCATTTATTTGCCTTCAAATATTTTCTAGAATTTATCTGCCTCAATTACCTCCCCAATGACCCTTGTAACCCATTGCATTTCTCAGTTGACTCTATTAATTAGTCTCCAAATGCTAATTATGAGTAAACCATGCAGATTATCCCCGCTACTGCATTCCATACTGTCTCATGGTGGTAGTTTCTGGTGCCGGTGCTAATCCCCATCTCAAATGATTCCTTGCTTCAGCATCTTTCACCTCTTAACGTTTTACTTTCACGGTTTAAATGTGAAGCTTAACTACTGTTCTTTTGTTTGAGTGTGCTATTACCTATAGTATATCTGTTCTTATCAGGTAATTATCACAAACATTAACAACCATAGGAACAATCTTTACAAGCAATAGAACTTGAAAAACACATAGTGCTGATTCTTTTCCTGAAAACTGCAATGAAGATAAGTATAATAATGTGCAGAATGTTCTTTACAAATGCTTTAAGGGATTATGAAACCCATTTTAAATCCAATGTAATGTGGGGCATCAGGAGTAAGTTATAGGGGCAGGTGTTTGGTACAGTGGTTATGATGCCACTTGGGACTTTGATGTCCCATATCAGACTTCCTGGTGTGAGTCCCTGTTCCTCTGATTCCAATCCAGTTTCCTGCTAATGTGCAGTCCGGGAGGCAGCAAGTGACAGCTCAAGTGGTTGTATCTCTGCCACCATGTGGGAAACTAGGATGGAGTCCTGGCTCCTGGGTTCATCTTGTCCCAGCCTTAGCTTTTGTAGACATTTGGAGGCGAACCACATGGCTGATGTTCTTTCTTTGTGTTTCTTCCTCTCTATACCGCTGCATTTTGAACGTTTGAAAATCAATAAAAAGTCCTGAGAAGTAAACAGTGGTTCCTAGATTCTATAGCCTTTGATAAAATAAATCATGTATTGTTATTTCAAGGTTCAGTGTCTTGTCAAATATCAGAAGGGGGAGATAACTCAACTTCCTTCAAGTCTGCTATTTAAGACTGTCCCCATGTCTCAAGGAGAACACATACAAATCATCAGTGTGGAGGATATTTCTACTCACACATCCATCCTGAGACTTCCATTCTGACACCTTAGATTTAATTTAGTCAAATACTAATGACAACCGTACTCTATATCATGTCACTGGAGGATTCATGATGATACTACAGATAATGGAAACAATTTTAGAAAGATTCCAAGAACAGTCTGTACACAATGATAATATGATTAATCACCAGTTCTAGAGTGTCTACTGCCTGGGGTTAGGATCTTTACATACACTAATTTTAATGTTAAAAATCAGTTTGCAAAAAGTCATTCTTAATCCATATTAAAGAAGGAAAAGCTAAAGTTCAGAGCAGTTAAATTGATGCCTGTAATCAAGTCAGTAGAATTTGAGTTAGATTCCAAGTCTATCTTGTTACAAAGCCCTTACTCATGATATCAAGCTTCCTCTAATAACTGAGTCTAGTAAAGCCCTTAATAACAGTTAATAAAGAAATTTTAAATCAAATATAAGAAACTCTTGGTGCAAATTATTTATCTAAATAGATACATGTGCAACTCACAATGAAAATTATGAAAGGTAATGGATATGAAGTTGTCCTGTCTTTGGGTCCATGGGAATAATGAGGTTTTCATTTTTATAAATAAGGTTGAAGAATTCTAATAAATTAAACTTTATATCTTTAATTTCTATTCACAAGTGGCTGAATATGAACATGCATTAATATATATAATATTTGATAAAAGTTTATATTTTACTTCTAATTGTTTATCTGTTATTATAATTGCATTCCATAAATTCACTAAACTTGATAAGCATGACATAAAAAATAAAAGGCAAAGGAAAAAACATAAATTTTATACATTTTCTTTGCAATATGTAGGAAAAACTTTTGCTCCCAGCTTTATATTGACCTTTTTGCATTCATATGCAAGATTAACCCAGAGGACTGATTATAGCAAACCTTTTAAAATGTCAAGGGAGAATCCAGCCATGCCTCAAAGCACAAAAAACAAATGGAATGTACGGAAATAAGCGCCACAGTAAGGATGAGCACAAAGAGAATGTTGGAGCCCTAAGGCAGGAGTAAAGGATTCTGTGCAAGATGGAGCAGGGAGGGAGCTGTTAGCAGAATGGCCTCAGAGAGAAGACGTAATATGAGCTACACCTTGAAGGACAGGTGAATTCCAGAGTTGGAAAGAAGGAAATAAAATTTCAGGGAGAGAATACAGGGGTAGCAAAGCCCCAGAGGAATGAGATAACATGGCATACTCATTGCAATGTCAGAATTCTTGGGGGTCAGGAATGCAGAGCTCCAGGGAGTAAAATGGGGGATAGAATTACAGGAGGCAAGATGGAGAGAGAGATTGGAGCTTTGAATATCTTCATTCAAAGGCTGCACTTTGTGAAAAATAAGGGGAAAACAATGACATTTTTACATACAATAAAATTCAAGCCAAAATTTCCACAAAATAACTCTGTTGGCTTAATTGAAGATATTTACTTTTCAAAACTTTAGTTGGATTTGTCTGCAAAGCACTTCAAATGGAAATGTTTAAGAGTCAGTAGAAATACAAGTCACAAGAAATTTGAAAATTGAAAGATTTTACCTAAAATCATTATAGAGAGTTTTTAAGCATGGATTAGAGATTTGGGATCTATAATATGGCAACCTCTATTTAAAACTGAACCCAGAGCCAGCATTTGGTGCAGTGGGTTAAGATTCCACTTGCAGTGCTAGCATCCCACATGTAAGCACAGGTTTCAGTCCAGGTGCTTCACTTCTTATCCAGTTTCCGGCCACTCCTCCTAGGATTCCAGCATAGGATGGCTCAAACACTTTGGTCCTATAATCCTTGATGGAGATGCAGTTTCTGGCTTGTGGCTTCAGCCTGGCCTACCTCTGGATTTCGTGGAAATTATAGACTAAGCCAGCAGATGGAAGATACCTCCATCTTTCTCTGTATCTCTCTGTCTCTCTATCACTCCCACTTTCAAATCAATATGCAATTCCTTAAATAAAATGGATTACAACACCATTAGCCACATGAATAATAGTATGTAATTGAAGTTCTTGTTTTCTGTATCTGTGATATGGAAACAAAGAACCTGTACTGTTGGGTACGATGAAAAGTAAATGAAAGAATGAAAATAAGCTTTCTAGAACCATGAAAATATTCAGTGAATGCTATTCAATACTATTCTTCTCAGAGAATACATAATCATTTAGCTAATGGAAACAGCAAACAGTGGCCAGGAAAAAACAAAGAAAGAAAATAGAATAAAAAAGAAATTGAGGGGCCAGCGCTGTTGTATAGCTGGTAAAGCTGCTGCCTGTTCCTTGATAGTCAACACAATGGCTGTTAAAGTCATTGCTTCTCACAGTGTCGATTTCACTTTTTCAGGTTTCCTATTAGGTACTCTGTTAGTTATCACAGATCAGGGAGAATATATGGCATTTGTCCCTTTGGTAAAGGATTATTTAACTAAGCATATGTTTTCCAGATTCATCCATTTTGTTGCGAATGACCAGATTTTGTTTTCTTTTACTACTGTGTAGTATTCCACTGAGTACACATTCCATTATTTCTTTATCCAGTCTTCAGTTGTTGGGCATTTGGGTAAGTTTCATGTCTATGCTATTGTGAATTGAGCTGCAATGAACATGAGGGTGCAAATAACTTTTTATTGGCTGATTTCATTTCTCTATGATAAATTCCCAGGAGTTGGATGGCAGGGCGTATGGCACAACTCTGTTCCGATTTCTGAGAATCTCCAAACTGTCTTCCACAGTGGTTTTACCAGCTTCCATTTCCACAGATAGTGGATTAGGGTGCATTTCTCCCCACATCTTGCCAGCATATGTTATTTGTTGATTTCTATATGAAAGACATTCTAGCTGGGGTGAGGTGAAACCTCATTGTGGTTCTGATTTGCATTTCCCTGACAGCTAGAGATCCTGAGCATTTTTTAATGTGTCTGTTGGCTTTGGAGTTCCTCTTTTAAAAAAATGTCTATTTAAGTCCTTTGCCCATTTCTTCAATGGGTTGTTTATTTGTTGTTGTTGAGTTTCTTGACCTCTTTATATATTTGATTATTAATCCTTTGTCAGTTGCATAGCTTGCAAATCATTTCTCCCATTCTGTCAGGTGTCTCTTAACATTCCTGTTTCTTTTGCAGTACAGAAGCTTCTCAGTTTTTTTTTCTTTTATTTGACAGATAAAGTTGGCCACTATGGCTGGAACTATGCCTATCTGAAGCCAGGAGCCAAGTGTTTCCTCCTGGTCTCCCATGTGCGTGCAGGTGCCCAAGCACTTGGGCCATCCCCCATTGCCTTCCCGGGGCCACAGCAGAGAGCTAGACTGGAAGAAGAGCAACCAGGACTAGAATCCAGTGCCCATATGGGGTGTTGGCACCACAGGTGGAAGATTAACCAAGTGAGCCACGGTGCTAGCTCAAAGCTTCTCAATTTGATGTAATCCCATTTTTAAATTTTGGCTTTGATTGCCTGTGCCTCTGGAGTCTTTTCCAGGAACTTCTTGCCTCTGCCAATGTCTTGTAGGGTTTCCTCAATGTTCTCTTAATAATTTGATGGTTTTTAACCCATTTTGAATGAATTTTTGTGTGAGGTGTAAGATATGCGTCTTGCTTCATACTTCTGCATGTAGAAATCCTTTTTTCCCAGCACCTTCTGTTGTTCCAGGGATTGATTTTAGCTCCTTGGTCAAATATAAGTTGGTTGTAGATGATTGGATTCATTTCTGTCATTTCTATCCTGCTCCACTGGTCTATCCATCTGTTTTTGTACCGTTACTAGGCTGTTTTGATTATAATTGCCTTATAGTATGTCTTGAAAATCTGTATTGTATTGCCTCTAGCTTTGGTTTTGTTGCATAAGATTGTTTAGCTATTTGAATTCTCCTGTGTTTCCACATGAATTTCAGCATCATTTTTTCTAGATCTGAGAAGAATATATTTAGCATTTTTTTTTTGACAGGCAGAGTGGACAGTGAGAGAGAGAGAGAGACAGAGAGAAAGGTCTTCCTTTACCGTTGGTTCACCCTCCAATGGCTGCCACGGACGGCGCGCTGCGGCCGGCGCACTGCGATCATCCGATGGCAGGAGCCAGGCGCTAGGTGCTTTTTCCTGGTCTCCCATGGGGTGCAGGGCCCAAGCACTTGGGCCATCCTCCACTGCACTCCCTGACCACAGCAGAGAGCTGGCCTGGAAGAGGGGCAACCAGGACAGAATCCGGTGCCCCGACCGGGACTAGAACCTGGTGTGCCGGTGCCGCAAGGCAGAGGATTAGCCTGTTGAGCCACGGCGCCGGCTATATTTAGCATTTTGATTGGTTATTGCATTGAATCTGTAAATTGCTTTTGGGAGAATGGACATTTTGATGATACTGATTCTTCCATGAACGTGGAAGATTTTTTTTATTTTTTTGTATCTTCTATTTTTTCTTTAATGTTTTGTAATTCTCATCATAGAAACATATGATATCCCTGGTTAAATTTATTCCAAGGTATTTGATTTTTTGTACCTATTGTGAATGGGATTGATCTTAGAAGTTCTTTCTCAGCCATGGCAAAGTCTCTGTATAAAAAAGCTGTTGATTCTTTTGTGTTGATTTTATATCCTGTCACTTTACCAAACTCTTCTATGAGTTCCAATAGTCTCTTGATAGGGTCTTTTGGATTCCCAATATATGGAATCATGTCATCTGCAAAAAGGGATAATTGACTTTTTCCTTCCCAATTTTTATCTATTTGATTTCTTTTCCTTGCCTAATGACTGTGGCTAAAACTTTCAGGTCTATATTGAATAGCAAAATAGAGTGGGCATCCTTGTCTGGTTCGGGATCTCAGTGGGAATGATTCCAATTTCTCCTCACTCAACAGCATACAGGTTGTGGGTTTCTCATAAATTTCTTTGATTGCGTTGAGGGTTGCTCCTTCTAAACCCAAATGTCTTAGAGTTTTTATCATGAAAGAGTGTTGTATTTTATCAAATGCTTTCTCTGTATCTATGAGATAATCCTGTTTTTTGTAGTTCAGTTTGTTAATGTGATGTATCACATTGATTGATTTGCAAATGTTGAAAAATCCCTACATACCAGGGATAAATCCCACTTTGTCTTGGTGAATGATCTTTCTGATGTGTTGCTGGATTCAACTGGCCAGAATTTTGTTGAGGATATTAGCTTCTACATTCATCAGAGAAATTGGTCTGTAGTTTTCTCTGTTTTGTCTTTTCAGGGTTTAATAATTAAGGTGATGCTGGCTTCATAGAAAGAATTTGGGAGGATTCCCTCCATTTCTTTTTTTTTTCTTTTTTTTCTTTTTTTTCTTCTTTTTAATTTTTTTTTTTTTGTACAGGCAGAGTGGACAGTGAGAGAGAGAGACAGAGAGAAAGGTATTCCTCTGCCATTGGTTCACCCTCCAATGGCCGCCGCAGACGGCGCGCTGGCAGGAGCCAGGTGCTAGGTGCTTTTCCTGGTCTCCCATGGGGTGCAGGGCCCAAGCACTTGGGCCATCCTCCACTGCACTCCCGGGCCACAGCAGAGAGCTGGCCTGGAAGAGGGGCAACCGGGACAGAATCCGGCGCCCCGACCAGGACTAGAACCCGGTGTGCCGGCACCGCAAGGTGGAGGATTAGCCTGTTGAGCCACGGCGCCGGCCTGATTCCCTCCATTTCAATGTTTTCCATTTCAATAAGGAAAATTGGAGTTAGTTCTTTTTAAATGTCTTGTAAAATTCAGTGGTGAAGTCATCTGATCCTGGTCTTTTTATTTTTTGGGAGGGTCTTTATACTGTTTCACTTTCAGTCTGTTTAGCCATGTCTTCATGGCTCAATTTAGGTAGGTTTTTTTGGGTACAGGAATCTATCCATTTATTCTAGGTTTCCTAGTTTTGGGCATACAGTACTTTTTAGTAGTTTCCAATGATTATTTTTATTTCTGTAGTGTCTGTTGTTACATCTCTGTATCATCTTTAATTTTATTGATCTGGTTCTTCTCTCTACTTTTTTTATTTGTTTAGTTGGCCAATAGTGTGTGAATTTTGTTTACTGTTTAAAAAAAACAGCTCTTCATTTGGCTGATTTTTTAAAAGATATATCTATTTATTTTAAAGTCAGAGTTACATATATACAGAAAGAGAGGCAGAGAAAGAAGTCTTCAGTCTTCTGGTTCACTCCCCAGATGGCTGCAATAGCTGGAGCTTTGCTAATTGAAGCCAGGAGCCAGGAGCCAGGAGCTTCTTCGGTTCTCCCACACTCGTACAACGGCCCAAGGACTTGGGCCATCTTCTACTGCTTTCCTAGGCCATAATAGAGAGCTGGGTTGGAAGTGGAGTAGCTGGGACTTGAACCAGCATCCATCTGGGATGCTGGCACTGCACACAGTGGCTTTTCCCACTAAGCCACAGCACTGGCCCCTTGCTGATGTTTTGTACAGGTTTTTTGTTTGTTTCAATTTTATTGATTTCTTCTCTAATTTTAATTATTTCTTTTCTCCTACCAGTTTTGGGTTTGGTTTGTTCAGTTTTTGTTTTTCTAGATCCCTGAGGTACATTGAAATTACATTTATTTGGTGCCTTTCCAACTTCTGGATGTGGGTTTCAATTACTATAAACTTTCCTCTTAACACTGCTTTTGTTGCATCCATATGTTTTGATATGTTGTATTTTCATCTTCAATTCTTTCCAGAATTTTTTTCATTTCTCTTTTGATTTCGTCTATGACCTATTATTCATTCAGGAGCATGTTGTTCAGTCTCCATGTGTTTGCAAATGCTCTAGAGATTCCTGAGTTGTTCATGTCCAGCTTCATTGAATTGTGGTCTGAGATGTTGCATGCTTTGAATTTGATTTTTTTGAATTTGCTGAGACTTGTTTATGGCCTAGCATGTGGCCAATCCTAGAGAAAGTTCCATGCACTGCTGAGAAAAATGTGTATTCTGTGGCCACAGGGTGGAAGGCTCTGTAGATATGTGTTAGGTCTATTTGGTCTATAGTGTTGATTAACTCTGGTGTTTCTTTGTTGATTTTCTGTCAGGTTGATCTGTTCATTGCTGAAAGTGGGGTATTGAAGTCTCCCATGACTAATACACTTGATTGTATATCTCTTTTTAAATCCATGAACATTTATTTCAGACACACAGGTTCCCAGTTTTTATGAGCATATACATTTAAAATAGTCACATCTTCCTTTTCAATTGATACTTTCATCATTATACAGAACCCTTCTTTGTCTCTTTTAACAGTTATTGTGTAAAAATGTATTTTGTCTGGGTACTAGGATGGCTACACCAGCTTTTTTTTTTTTTTTTTGGTTTCTGTTAGCATGGAATATCTTTTTCCATCCTATCACTTTCAGTCTGAGTGCATCTTTGTTTGTAAGATGTGTTTCTTATAGGCAGCAAATAGATGGGTTTTCTTGTTCAGTCCATTTAACCAGTCTGTGTCTTTTAACTGGGGTGTTGAGACCATTTACATTCAGGGTGATTATTGTTAAGTACCAACTTTGCCCACCCATATTTCCAGAAACAGTCCTAATGTTGTACTTTGGCTTCCTTTGTACTTTTACTGGGTTATTTTCTGCATTCATCTTACTTTGTGGTGATGTTCCTGTTTCTGTAGTTAGAAAACCTTTCAATTTGTGTTTGTTGTGGAAGATCTTTATTTCCCAAACTTCATTCATAAATGGAGGCTATGAAGAGGACATTATTCTGGGTTGACAGTTTTTTCTCTTAAGACTCAAAATACATCTCACTATTCTCTCCTTGCCTGTGGGGTTTCAGATTAGAAGTCTGCAGTTAGTCTGATTGGTTTCCTTGGAAGGTGATTTGGCATTTCTCTTCTACACATTTTAAGATCTTCTCCTTATGTTGAACTGTGGAGAGTTTTACAATAATATGTTGGTGAAGATATTTTCTGGTCATGTCTGTTGGGAGTTCTGTGTATTTACTTTACTTGGATGTCTCTTTCTTTCTCCAGATTGGGGAAATTTTCTGTTATTATTTCATTAAGAAGGTCTTCTAATCTTTTCTCTTTCCCACCTTCTGGAACTTCGAAGATCCGTGTGTTGGGTCATTTGATAGTATCTTTTAGATCTCCAAACGTGTGTTTTAGTTTTCTAATTTCTTCTTTCCTTGGTCTGACTGAAATATTTCCAGAAATTTTTCTTCTAGTTCTGATATTCTTTCTTCCATCTCACATATTCTGTTGTTAAGGTTTCCACTGCAGTTTTCATTTGATCCACTGATTTTTTCATTTCCAGTATTTCATTCGACTTCTCTTTAGTATCTCAATTTCTTGGGAGAAATTTCATTTAGATCATGAATCTGCTTCTGATTGTTCTAAGTAATCTGATGATTAATTTTATGAATTACATTTCTGGCATATCCTTGACTTCTTCATCTTCACCTTCTATTATCAAAGAGTTCTAGTATTCCTTTGAAGGGCTCATAGTGTCTTCCTTATTCTTATTTAGGGTTTTTCTTTATTTTATGGCATTTGTGTAATTTTTTTCTTTTTTTTGTCTGGTTGTTTTTCCCTTAATTTGTGTATTTGTGATTTAATGGGTCATTTATACTTTTATTGAATTCCAAGAGGTGTGTTCTGGATGTGGCCTGGGTGCTCTTTTCAGTATTCAGTGGTGTAGGAGGTATCCAATGTATGACTATGACCTCCTTGGGGCTTTGTATCTTTCTTCTGTCTTTTGGTTAGATGCGATTGTTCTGTTGATGTGACTGCTCTTTTCCTCACAGTTGCAGGAGACCCCAGTGTTAGTCTCTGGTGTGTTCAGGGTTATATCACCTTACTTAACAAACTGCACATCTAATTTCTATAGATTTTCTTGTAGTGAGGTTTCCCTCTGTTATGAATTTCTATGTGTGTGTGCATTGCAAGTGGAAGCACGGACTCCCACCTACTGCAGTCCAGCTCACTTCTCAATCCTGGTGGAGGTAGGTACAAGTTCCAGTGCATAGAGCCCTGCCTACTGGGCCCAGCTCACTTCTCAACAGTGGGTAGAATAGGCTCCAGTTTTGTATAATCAGAACTTCTTATTCTTTTTTTTTTTTTAATTTTTTTTTTGACAGGCAGAGTGGACAGTGAGAGAGAGAGACAGAGAGAAAGGTCTTCCTTTTTGCCGTTGGTTCACCCTCCAATGGCCGCCGCGGCCGGCGCGCTGCGGCCGGCGCACCGCGCTCGTCCAATGGCAGGAGCCAGGAGCCAGGTGCTTTTCCTGGTCTCCCCATGGGGTGCAGGGCCCAAGCACCTGGGCCATCCTCCACTGCACTCCCGGGCCTCAGCAGAGGGCTGGCCTGGAAGAGGGGCAACCAGGACAGAATCCGGCGCCCCGACCGGGACTAGAACCCGGTGTGCCGGCGCCACAAGGCAGAGGATTAGCCTGTTGAGCCACGGTGCTGGCTCAATCAGAACTTCTTGTTGTACAGCTTGCATAGTGGGGAAGAAATTCTTCTGAAATGCTGTGGTCCTTGTTGCTGGGTGGGTGGTATGTTGAGGTGGCCTCTGTAATTGATGGGCATGTGCACGGGAGGCAAAGGCCTCAATCCCCTGCTCATATTCAAAAATGTAAACAAACAAGATGGCTTCTCTCAGCTGGCTGCAGGTCCAGGTGGGGGGAGGTAGGGGAGGGAGATGCACAGGGAGGTGCCCAACCTCTCTGTATGTTCCTCTATACCTTTTCTTTTTTCTCACGTGGAACTTCAAAAGCAGTTTGGCAAGCTGGCCCTCCTGCTCCTATTTGCAGCTCTGTGGACTGCAATTTCCCATCTCACCTGGTCTGCTGAGGGCTGGCACAGCCTTCCTGGTCCATGCCTCTGCCACTTCCCTTTCTTATTGTCTTTCAGTGTGCACGTGCCCAGTCTCTGTTGGTTTCCTTGGCTTCCCGTGGTGAATTCCCCACGTCTCTATCTCCAGTGTGTATCTATTTTGCCCTGTGTGACTCAGATGGTTCCTGTTGCTATACTGCCATCTTGGGACCCTCCTGTAATCCATTTCTGATCCAGCTCTGGCTTGTACATCCTGAGAGGCAGTCAGTGGTTGTCCAAACAATTGGGGCTTTGCCACCCTTGTGGGAGATACCGATGGAGTTTTTGATTTCTGATTAATCCAGGCCTTTCTATTACAGTCATTTGGGGAATGAACGACCGAATGGCAGATCTGTCTCTGCCTCTGTCACTCTGCCTTTCAGGTAGATGAACATAAACATAAACAACAACAGTAATTGAATTCAGATTTTCATTAAGCAACTTGAATGCATTTCCTACTTTGAATACACTTATCTAAAAAAGCAAAGAGAAAAGTAGGGAAAACTAGTTATCTAAAGAGAGAAAATCAAGTAAATTTTAGTCATAGATTCAGAAACAATTCTCTTAGGTTATTGTAATTGAGTGATATCAAGGAATCAGTTAGACACTGTGGGCATTCATGAAGTTATGAGAGAAGAGTCTCCATTCTTTCAAAATATATTAAATATTATATATAAATAAATAAAATAAAATATAATATAATAAATATTATATATGATATAATAAAAATAAAATATATTAAATTTTATACATAGCTGTTATGTCTAGAGAAATACCTTTTGAATCAAGTTATCAAATTTGTTTTACAAACGCTAGTGATTCCATTAGTACAAACAAGGGATCCCAGGCATCTATTTTGCAAAACCAGATTGTCCAGCAGTAAACACTGTGGATGTGAAGATCACCCTAGTGTTGAGCTGTATGACCTGTATCCCCTTCTGAGCGTAGTCTGTACAATCCTGCAATAAACCATTATGAAAACATCCTATAAATAGCACAGATCCTCAAAATCATAAAATAAAAATGATCCTGTAATTATGAGTCATCATATTATCATCACTGAAGTCATACATACTTTGGATACTACATTCTAAATAAGATGTTTTCTTTTTCTAATATGCTTGATAATTCTTAGGCAGTTGAATGTCAATTTCTATATTTTATCTTTCTCATGGAAGTCTGTAACATACACAGCTGGGGAAATAATTGGCATAAGATATTCATGTGTCATTTATCTCTAAATGACTTTATGTTGACGGATTATCCCGCAAATATGCATAATAATTTAGAATAAAAGTATGTATTTAGAATGCTAACAAGATTTAATTCTACAAATAAATAAATGAATCTAAAAAAAAAAGATTTAATTCTGTTCAAAATGGTCAGAGAGTATGTAAGAACTTTTATGTGATTTATGTGACCGATGTTTAAGTGTCCTGGCAATTTATATTTAATGACAATTCATTGGAATTAAAATTTTAAAAGGCCTATACTAATTAGAAATTTTAATTTATCATTTTGTTACCTGAAGCTGTCAAAATATATCTAAGATAATCAATTATGATTGGCAGAAAAATTATCTGACTATCAAATGCAGGTTTTCTTATATGCTTAACAAAGTACAGAAATTCAGTGATTTCATCATGGAATAATGTAGAAAATGAGGGAAAATCATATAGATTAAGTGTTCTTAAAGCTTTTGATTATTATATATTTTAAGGGCAAAATTTGCTGGTTAAAACTCAAGCTATGAAAATTGTTTTATAGAAAATGACAAAGTACAAACCATATAGTTCTGAATCCTTGTGTTCATTGTATCAAATATTATTTTAAAGTGGTAGTCAATGTAGGTAAAACAGTAGTAATCAGCACCTAACACATCGAAGCCAATATGGATCCTTCCTTACTGCTACCCAGTGTTTGATTTCACTTCTGTGAAAGCAAATCGCCAATCAGGTAACACCTATCTTCACATTAATGTGATTTTTATCAAGACTTCCAAAAATAATTTCTATAATTTGGTAAGCATCCTATGCATTTATTTCCAGATATTCCTTAAAAACTTTCTATTGTAAAAGCAATACATTGTAGAAAGGGAAACCAAAATATCACAAACGTTTTTTATTTTATTTTATTTTTAAACATGGGTATCAATTACACAGCTACTGCCAGAATTTTATACATATCTGCTTTTCAATAGAGTGTGTTTAGTAGCATTAATATTTTATTATTTATAACCTGTGCAGATTTGGTAAGCACAGAAAGCATCATGCAGATACATGGCTACTAATGAGTGGTAAAGAAAATTTATAAAAAGGAAATTCTTTATAACTAAAAAATAATATTTGTTGAGTCATTGATGATAAGCATATTAAAGGATCACAAAAATAAATATAAGTTGAGTCCTCAAATATTTACATTCTAATTTGTATCAGAAAATCACACTTTTTAATCAAACCTATGAATAAGATTTTAGTTATGAACGAAATATAAAGCAAAAAAAGCAACAGTACTGAAAATGTTCATTTGTGAAAATAATAACTTTAATTGTGAAAGCAAAAAACTGCGTGTTATAGCATGTTTCTCTATGATATTCAAGTGTGCAGCCTTACCTAATCTGACTGTTATTTTGAACCTGACAAATGGTTTAATTGTGCCAAAGCTTTCGAAGGTGGTGAACCTTGTGAACGCTTCTGGGCATGAGTGCCCCATTTGCTTAGACTGTTTTCAATCACCACACTCAAATCCTGATACCCACTGTGATCCCAAAGATGCCCTGATCTAAGATTCCCAGGAGACTGAGGATGACGGCAGAAGTAAAAGGAATGCAGTGTGGCCAAGGTTTCTCGGTCCAAAGTTTGTCTGACATCTACCACTCCCTCGCATGCCCCTGCTCACACTGTAGGCTCTGTCCAGCCCCAGAGAGCCGAGTCCAGAAGATGGCTGCCCATATCTGCCCCTCTGTGTTTCACTTGTATATACAGCCGAGGAGATATTTGGAGGAGAAAAACACGGCAAATGTGAAATCTATTCTAATTCCATGTAAACATGTTTGGCATGCAAAATTATGTACAATTTGTGTTACTGCATTTGCATAGAAAACCTACAATTTCTATTTATGCATTGTACATTTTAGTAACTAATTTCACAAAACTCAATGACCAGAATATGCATTACTATGGAGTTTATATTGAAGTTTTCTATTGAATATTTTAAAACATAAGAGATCATGTACCCAGCAAAGTGCAAATAAAGTAAAATGATATTTTAAGCATTACAGGACTGAAATCATGTTTTGAAACTATAGAAATCTATTGGGTAATTCAATGCCAAGAAGATACTACTAACACTGACTTCTGATGTTTATACCTCAAAAATGAATTTTCCACAGATGCTCCCAAGACTTAAATTGATACAATGAAGAATGTGACAGGGAAGACTGGGGAAAGAGGAAAGTAGCTCGAGCATCCTTGCCATCACTTCATAGGTAAAATGCCTTACCTTAGGGGACAGATGGTCGATGTTCTGGTTCTGAGAGTGATTCGAGAATCTCTGCCTCTTGTAAGATATGCCTTTCAGAAGCAGCTGTTATGTCTATCCCTCCGGCAGAGTGAGTTAGAGATTAAGAAGAAGAGCATTGAGCTGTTGTTTTCACAGAACAATAAAGTAGATTTAGAAGTTGCTCTTCGCTATCTAGTGTTAGTGTTTTATTATGCTAGGTGGGAGCCATTTTATCAGTGTCATTTCTGTTTTGATGTATTTTAAAATACATCGATGATATAAATAATAATTTCAAGCATTTAGTAGAAGTCTATATGAGAAGTCAAACTATATTCTCATGAAGTGAGTATTTAATGTTTCAATTAGGTTAGCTATAAATTCATACTTTGATATATGTTCATTCTTGGATGATTTCTAAATGGATTATTATATTTTAAATTAGCTAATTTGTTATTGTGTTTCTTCTCTGGAGTTCTTTTTGCCTGTTGTAGGACTTAATTGACATCCACTTTAGGAATTCCACAATCCCTTTTATATTATGTTGTGATCTAATCTAGCCTTCATGACAAGGAAATTAAGTCTATGCCTTGACTTATTAAATTTATATAAAATAAAATCCTAACACAAGTAGACACTGGGGTACGAAGGTTAAGTACAACCTGGGTCGCTGACTTCCCATCTCACAATGCCTCTGCTTGAATCCCACTTTCATTTCAATCCAGCTGCCTGCCAATGTGTATCCTGGAGGCAGACGTAATGGTTCACATATGTGGTCCCCATCTCCCATGTGGAAAACATGGAGCTCCTATATTCTTTTTTTAATGTATTGATTATTCATCTATTTCTGGAAAGAGATTTTGTTTTTCTTTTTAAATATTCATTTATTTATTTGAAAGGCAGAGCTAACAGAGAGGCAGAAGCAGAGAGAAAGAAAGAGAGAGAGAGAAAGAGAGAGAGAGAGACAGACAGACAGAGAGGTCTTCCATCAACTGGTTCACTCCCCAAATGGCCTTAATGGCTGGAGCTGGGTCAATCCAGGAGCCAGGAGCTTCTTCCAGGTCTCCCATGCAGGTGCACGGGCCCAAGGACTTCGGCCATCTTCCACTGTGTTTCCAGGTCATAGCAAAGATTTGGATAGGAAGCGTAGCTGCCAGGACTTGAACTGTCACCCACATGGGATGCCGGCTCTGTAGTTCCCCTATATTCCTGATTAATCCTGCCCCATCCCTGGTGTGTGGGCATTTGGGGAGTGAATCAGTGGATGAAAGATAACTCTAACACTCTCTCTGTCTCTCTGTCTCTCTCTCTCTCTCTCTCTCTCTCCCCACCTCTTTCTCTCTCTCTCTTCCTCTGTCTCCCTTGCTGTCTTTCAAATAAAAAATAAAAATCTTAAAGCTTAAAATAAGACTCTTAGGATGTAGTATTATTTTATTCTGGCCACTGGCAAACAAACATGGATCTATTTTGCAATGGATGAGATGGCAGTATTGTGATATGATTTATCTCAAAAGATAAATTAATGTGACTTCTAAAATTCAGACTACATTTAATAGTTCCTTGCATGTTGTATATGACAGTGATAAATATGTCCAAAGTTAATTAGAGCTACAGTGGCTGCTATGGTTTGAATATGGCTTGTCCAACCAACATATGCAGGCGATTAATCCTCTGAAGTCTTATGTTCATGGTATTACGAGGGTAGAAACTGAATCTTACAAAGTTTACAGGTGGGGTTTATGTAAGTGATCAGATCAGATCAGATTAGATTAGGACATTAGGGTGGGGCCCCACAGTGGAATCCTGATGGCTTTATGAAGCGGGAAGCAGAGATTGCACAGAGATACATCGGGGTTCCTTAAGCCTAGAGGGACCCTTTCCCTGAGGCTGTGCCTTGCTATTTGGACTTTGACCCTCAGAACCATGAGCCAAAATAAAACTTTCCTTTGTACTAGCAGCCTCAGGTATTTCATTATTTTAGTGAAAATCTACAGATGCAGTAGCCAAACTCAAAATTCTATAGTTACTGCTTCATCCAGTGCTTTCATTCCAGTGAAACTTTCAATTACCTTGTTAAGACTGTACCTAGAAGATAATTAAAAAGTGAGAGCATTGCCTAGTAACCGATGTGCAAGATTTATGTAATAGTACTTTTAGCGCTATTATATTTGCATTCAATCATTCTCCAGCACAAAGATGTCTGGACTAATCTGTAGAACGTAAAAGAAGACAGATAACACATGAAGATTGTCTGAGAAGAAGCTAGGGTAGATAGGATAGACTCTACTCTCTGAAAGCCCACCAGGAAATCATGATGTTCAACTAAAACTGAGATCACTTTTCACATGAAGAATATTACAGAAAATACATTTTATTTTAAAATCAGAGAGTCATAAATATTCTTGTCTGTGTTCTCTCTGTATTGGAGAAAGAGTTATAGACAATGTCAATTTAGGGTTAGAAATATGCAAGAGAATCAGAAAACCTGAAAAATACATATGGAGCTTAATAAATGAAAAACTTAAAATACTATATTAGAAATCTAGTATCCTTATCCAAAAGTATGAAAAAAATTGGTGTGTAAAAATTCAAGTCAATATTTTTCAAGTGTCAACTTACACTAGAAAATTAAAACTTGATTTTGAGTATCAAAAACAATCCTTTTCTGGATCTCCACATGCGAAAGTATGAAGCAAGACCCCTACCTTACACCTTACATGAAAATCCACTCAACACGGATTAGAGACCTAGATCTATGAACCTATGATCCAATACCATCAAATTACTAAGACATTGGCACAGGAAAGAACTTCTTGGAAAAGACTCCAGAGGCAGAGGCAATCAAAGCCAAAATTAACAACTGGAATTGCATCAAACTGAGAAGAATCTGCACTGCAAAAGAAGTAATTAGCAAAGTGAAGAGGCAACCAACAGAAGGGGAGAAAATTTTTGCAACCTACACAACTGATAAAAGATTAATAGCAAGAATCTATAAAGACCTCAAGAAACTCCACAACAACAAAACAAACAACCTACTTAAGAGATGGGCCAAGGACCGAAATAGGCATTTTTCAAAAGAAGAAATCCAAATGGCCAACAGACACATGAAAAAATATTCCGGATCACCAGCCATCAGGGAAATGCAAATCAAAACCACAATGCGGTTTTATCTCACACCAGGTAGAATGGCTTCCATACAGAAATCAACAAACAACAAATGCTGGAAAGGATGTGGAGAAAAAGGTACCCGAATCCACTGTTGGTGGGGATGTTAGCTGGTGAAAGCACTCTGAAAGACAGTTTGGAGATACCTCAGAAATCTGAATACAGACCCTCCAAATGACCCAGCCATCCGATCCCTGGAAATTTACCCAATGGAAATGAAATCAGCAAATAAAAGAGTTATCTGCACCCCCATGTTTACTGCACCTCAATTCACAATAGCTAAGCCATGGAATCTACCCAAGTGCCCATCAACTGAAGGATAGATAAAGAAATTCGGGATATGTACCCCATTGAATACTACACAGCACTTAAAAATTAAAATATCGTCATTAGCAGCAAAATGATGCAACTGGAAAACATTATACATAGTGAAATAAGCCAGTCCCAAAAGGACAAACACCTTATGTTCTCCATGATCTTGGTTACTAACAGGGCACCCAAAAGGCAATCTACAGAAGAGAAATTGACACTGAGATGTGATGACTTTGAAGATTCTCTGTTTCAACTGTTCAGCAACAGGGTTGTTGTTGTTGTTTTTGATACTATTTGTTGAGCTCTTTACTTAGTGTAGAATTAATCTTATGTGGATAAAGTTAATTGAAAATAGATCTTTTTTTATTTTTTTAAGAAAACTTTTATTGAATAAATATAAATTTTGAAAGTACAACTTTTGGATTATAGCAGTTTTTCCCCCTATAACCACCATCCCGCCCACAAACCATCCTACTCCCTCTCACATCCCATTCTTCATTAAGATTCATTTTTAATTATCTTTATATACAGAAGATCAACTTAGTATATGCTAAGTAAAGATTTCAACAGAGACACACAAAGTATAAAGTTCTGTTTGAAAACTAGTTTTACCCTTAACTCGCATAGCACAACACATTATGGGAATAGGAGAGGGAGGAGGAAGAAGAGTGGGAGTGTGGATGGGAGGGTGGGTAGGGTGGGAAGAATCACTATGTTCCTAAAGTTGTTTTCAAGAAATGAATGAAGTTTGTGTACCTAAATACATATACAAAGTTGAAACATAACATAGCTCTTCTGGCCTAGGCCACAGAAGCCATGTGACAGAGGGAACGGCGTCCTTTAGGGAGCACCCCAGTAAGACGCGCAGGTCGTTCTGCTGCTGTGGCTCTACGGCCCAGGACCTGCAGAAGCTGGCCTGCAGCAAATGTGGCTACCCTGCTAAGTGCAAGAGAAATACAACTGCGGGCCATGGCTGCAAGAAGAAATACCACTGGGATAGTCGAACGAGACACCCCGCAACTGTCTACAGTAGACTCAGGCCTAGATTCTGTGAAGGAACAACAGCCAACCCCAAGAGGGCAGCTGTTCCAGCATTCCATTTGTCTTGAGAATTCCAGTGATTAATCCTGCAATCAATGTTCTGGTTTTCTAAAAGCTAGCAATGTAGTTAATAGAAAATGAAGAAGGCCTTCATATCCTATAGGCATACAGCAAAATATAGTTAATTATTTTTTAAAAGCAAGGGATAAATCAGTGTGTATAGTGTGTATGCTGGGAAATATGCAAAAATATATATTAATATATTATATAAAATACAAAACACAAGTATAGCATATATGCTTTATATGTATATTTGCATATTAAGTCATACATAGTAAACCTGCCCTCTGTAATCAAAAGGAAAGCATCTGTCTTATTAATTATGACATACTGGGATTTAAAATATAATCTTAGAAAGAAATATTAATGATTTCTAGTGATATCATATATATGTCTTTGTTTACACTGTAAGAAAAATTCTAGATGGATACTAAGCACAGAAAATGAATAAATTTGATATATTTTTAAATTTGCACATTTTAACTGTATAGAAATTGAAAATGTATGTGCAGAGACAGAACTCTCCCATTCAAGCATGCTGCCTCTGCAGTCACAGGGGAGGGAGGTCGCTCTAGAGCGGGGTGCAGGCCATGGGCAGTGTGTTTTCTGTAGTAATTTGGAACAAGAGTGAAACTGACTGGGAATCAGCCTGCTCATCCTCTCCAGATACAGGAATTTTCAGCATCAGTGACAAAGCACCCTTTCCTTCTAGAATGGATTTCTACTGCTTCCCATGTCCCACATGCCGCCGTTAGCAGAGTAAAATCCACCCTAATCGGAACTTGGAATAAGTGCGTTGCAACCACGCTGTCAGCTAAGTAGATGCGCAAACCTAGTAGACAATGTTTTCACCTCCTATCTGAGTGTCAAGGCATATCTTCCATAACAACGATTCTTACTTTCTGTGAATGACTCTTCTTAACAGAAATCGGCATGCAATTTCATTTGCCTTTTAGGGCACTCTTGGGAATGTAATGGTAAGGTAATATCATCAGTGCAGAGAAGAATGCTGGCGTGTTTACCACGATATGAGTGTTCTCTGTTAATTTTCTAAAATCTCCTTGGAAATAAATACAAAGAAGGAGAAACAGAGTTCTGTTTAGCTTATAGGAAGTGAAACATGATGAGAGATAAAACATGCAGAAAGCCATTTCTATCACCTACTTTCTTAAATTTTGATAAAATTTTTAAAAAGTTTCACAACCCTTAGACTATATTAAAACCACACTACAATTTATTTTTAGGTTATAAAAATACATACAAATTCTTGAAAAGATGTAAAGACTTGATATTAGAGGTGTCCTTATTTCCCATATTCATCCATTCATTTCTTTGTTGAATAGATACATAGTAAGTTTGACTAATTTTAAGCTCATATGCCACACATTGAGATTCATCAGTGAACATGAAGGATGTGAATTTTCCCTTAGTAGGATAAACTGCAGTCATGATGAGAACAGAGTAAGTCAGTCATTATATGTATTATATATACGTACATATGTGTGTGTGTGTATAGGAGGCAGTTACAAAGTATGAAAGACAGGATAGAAACAATTTGGGAATAGAGTTGGGGAGTTGTTATCTAGGTAAGGTGTTAAACGAGGACCTTGTTAACAGTAATAATTTATGAGACTGGCGCTGTGGTGCAGCAGGTTAATGCCTTGGCCTGAAGAGCCAGCATCCCACATGGATGCCAGTTCCAGACCTGGCTGCTCCACTTCAGATCCAGCCCTCTGCTATGGCCTGGAAAAGCAGTAGAAGATGGGAGACCTGGAAGAAGCTCCTGGCTCCTGGCTCCTGGCTTCAGATCGCTACAGCTCTGGCCTTTGCAGCCAATTGAGGAGTAAACCAGTGGATGGAAAACCTCTCTCTCTCTTTCTCTCTCTCTCTCTCTCTGTGTGTGTGTGTGTGTGTGTGTAATTCTGACTTTCAAATAAATAAATATTTTTTTAAAAAACAGCAATAAGTTAAGCATTGCCAAAAACTTGTGTGAAAAATTTCCATACAGAAAGAACGAAATTACAGAAACTAGAAATACTTAGACATAGTCAAAGCATAAGGAAATGTAATGCATCAGAGTATGGAAGAAATGGGGTAACATAAACTTACAGGCTTACCCAGAACCCTCAAAAGGTCCTGGAGACTTGGTAAAGGGTTTTATTCTCTCTAAAATTCAATACAAAAACATAGAAAAGTTTTAATCAAGGGGCTTATGTGTTATGTTTGCATCTAAGATGTAGTCATACATGTGATATGATTTCTGCTTTTTAAATGTAGGGTGGCTTGGGCTGGTGCCGTGGCTCATTAGCTAATCTCCACCGCCGGCACCGGCATTCCATATGGGTACCGGGTTCTAGTCCCGATCACTCCTCTTCCAGTCCAGCTCTCTGCTGTGGCCCGGGAGGGCAGTGGAGGATGGCCCAGGTGCTTGGGCCCCTACACCTTCATGGGAGACCAGGAGGAAGCACCTGGCTCCTGGCTTCAGATCTGTGCAGCGCTGGCCATGGTGGCCATCTGGGGGGTGAGCCAATGGAAGGAAGACCTTTCTCGCTGTCTCTCTCTCTCACTGTCTGTAACTGTACCTGTCAAATAATGTGTGTGTGTGTGTGTGTGTGTGTGTGTGTATATATATATATATATATATATATATATATATAGTGGCTTGGAGAAAAGAAGAAGCAAAAATTAAGAACAACTTTCAAAAG
This sequence comes from Sylvilagus bachmani, assembly GCA_015711505.1. Classification (NCBI taxonomy): domain Eukaryota; kingdom Metazoa; phylum Chordata; class Mammalia; order Lagomorpha; family Leporidae; genus Sylvilagus; species Sylvilagus bachmani. The sequence goes on along the minus strand of CM027401.1, from coordinate 2,047,464 downwards.
TCCAGGTAAAAATATTACAATAGTTTAAGCTAAAGTAGTAGGAGATGGAGCGAGGTAAAGAAATATGGAATGTATTTTGGAGTAAAAATCAATGGATATTCCTGATTGTTGTGTGAGAGTTCAGGGAGAAGAAAAAGAAAGGTTAAAATATCAAGGGAAGCTCATAATTTTGGGAGGCAGAGAGGAGGAGCTTTTCTTCTTTTGGCCTTGAAAAAATGGTTCTAATAATTGCTGACACGGAGAAGATTTAGAATAAAGAAACGAGCCTGGAGAGAGGTGAAACAAACATAATATATGTGTGTGCATATATGCCCATATATCCATATAAGTATATACGTATCAAGTGAGATATCTAATTATTATGGAAGTAGAGAAGCAAAATATAGAGTTGGCTTGAAGGGTCTGGAGTTCAGAGAATGAATTGCATCTACAAAGACAATTCAGTGAGAAATCAGGACAGTCACTAATTTTAATCATTGAACTTAATGAGATCATCTCAAGATAGAGAAGATTAAGGAAGAGCCAGTGCCTCAGCTCACTAGGCTAATCCTCCGCCTTGCGGTGCCGGCACCCTGGGTTCTAGTCCTGGTTGCGGTGCCGGATTCTGTCCTGGTTGCTCCTCTTCCAGTTCAGCTCTCTGCTGTGGCCCGGGAGTGCAGTGGAGGATGGCCCAGGTCGTTGGGCCCTGCACCCACATGGGAGTCCAGGAGGAAGCACCTGGCTCCTGGCTGCAACGGGGTGAACTAACGAAAAAGGAAGACCCTTCTGTCTCTCTTTCTCACTGTCTAACTCTGCCTTTCAAAAAAAAAAAAAAAAGGCAGAATCTAGGTCGCAGGTCTAGACTCTTTTTAACATTCATTCTTTTCTTAAATTTATATAAAGAGAACAGGTTTAATATACTTCAAAGATACAATTCAAAGAGTAAAACAATACTTCCTTTACTGCCTCTTTCTTCTTTCTTTCTTTTTTTTAATTTTTGAGGTGACATTTTAAATTTATAGTCAAAAGTTTAAAGCTTCACTAAATAAAGAGTTGAACAAGTGCACAGTAAAAAGGCTGCTGTCCAGTGGGCATACAGAAGCAGTTATAAATAATAATCAAATCAAGAGATGTCAATTTCACCCATAACAATAAATTTTTGATGCAAAAGGAAGAACCAGCAGAGGAATCAGAAAAAAATGCAATCAGAACAAATGAAGAGGCTAGGACAGTCTTTCGTCGTGAGAACCAGGAGAAGGGTATTTCACAAGCAAAGAAGTGAGAGAGCAAGCCCGCTAAGAACACAGACGTGCACTTTGATACAGCAGTTTGGAACTCTCATTGTCTCTGGGGGTACAAGGCTAATGAGAGACAAGAAAGATATTAACACTAAAGAAGTTTTGTAAAAGATCAGTGAGATTGGATGATGGCAGATGGGTTGTAGAATGACAGGAGTTCGATGGATTTATTTTAAGATGTGAGATGTATGCTCCATGGCTTCCCAACCCTGATTAAGAAATAAAGTAATGGACACAGATAAATTTCTCAAGTAGGAGACTGGATACACAGAAATGAAGTCCTTGAGACAAAGCAAGAGGAAATGGAATCCGGAGGTCATATTCCTATTTTCTTTCCACGTATAGTGGAAGTGGTATGGTATGAAATTTTTTTTTATATATTTTAGGCAGTTGCATAAAATAGGGTTGATTCTGTTGTTTAAATGATCTAGTGATGATCTAATTTCACTGGATGAAGAAAAGAGTGCTGGAACTAATAAAGTGGTTGTAAATTTACTTAGTTGAGAGAGGGAGAGAGGATGATTGGTTCGGCAGGCTTGACTGTCCAGTGACTGCTGGCTTCATGGATATCACCCTTGCTTGGTAATCCACATTGACAGCACAGCCCAGTGCAGAAAAGGGTTTCAACTCGACAACAGAACTAACAGTGCTCCAGGTCAAGCCTGTGGCCAGATAGAATCATAAAGGAGTGACACTTACCCTGAGTCAGCTTCAAAACATTCCAGGATTTATGAAAAATGAAATCACTGGCCCCATTCCAGAACTTTGAACCTAGGAGGCTGGAGATATTTGCCCAGGACAATGGATTTTGACAAGCACTCCAGGTGCATGAAACCCATGTATCTGGCTCATAAACAGCACAGCTATCCATGCAGCTTGTCATTCCCTCCCATAGAAAAGGCACTTTACAAATGCGAAATATTTGTTTTTACTTACAGAAGGAAGGCGGAATTAATGGGGTTTATCATACAAAGCATAGAATAGTAAATGAGCATCATATATATATATATATATATATATATATATATATAAATTTCTCTTCTCCGCTGCTGTCTTTGTTGCTTTTTTCTTGAATTTAGTCTAAACTCTCAGATTCCCATATAAAGCTTCCCAGATTTTTCATCCTGGATTTCATTTAATTTATTTTGTTTGCAGAGAAATATAACTGTAACTGAGCTACACAACTGTTACTTTCTCATTGGCATCCTTTAGAATCCTGTTTAAGTTCCTGAATGGAAATTCCAAACATCCCATGTGCATTCATAGAATGTGGCAGCAGAGAAGTAAAGATGTCTCTTGAGGATACATTTTATCATATGTGTAAGCTATAATCATCGATATACTATGTACACGCTCTGTAACAGAAAAAACTGACTACAGTTTGCAGCAGGAAACACTTAGTCAATACCCAGATAGGGGCAAGTCTGCATCCAGGATGTCAGTGCAGGGTCAGAGCGGCCCAGTCAGTGTTTATACTCTGTCATGCAACCTTTAACGTCAAGGCCAATTTCTAGAACAAGCATTTTCTGTTCCTTTGTAATAGACAAACACTGGGACAAATCTTAGTGAGTTACCTGAAATCCCTTTAATTGGACCCCAAGGTAATACAGAGAGAAGATGCGCGATGCTATTCTCTGGCGTGGGGTTGCCAATTGAGGAGGGAAAGGCAGGACGTTGGTGAGCCCAAAGCGAAGCTCAGGAGCCGATGAGATGAAGATGGCCCCAGAAATTGGTTTTAAGATGCGTTTATCAATTTAAATTAGAAGCTGGGCTGTGAGACCATCACTGGCGTTTAGACTAATAGAAGATAGATGCCCAATTGGAAGCAGACAGAGCATGTGTAGAACTAATTTCCAAGGCAGGAGGAAGTTAAAGCTTTCTCTGTTTACCATGTGGTATTGTCAGTCTATGAATACTCCAGCAACATTTCCACATCATAGTAAATAAACTATGGCGCTAAGCACAGAGTGGAACATATGGTACTCTTCCTAAATGTTATGAACCATCATTCCTGAAATTCTTGTGTGTAAGTGCAAGACAAACAAATGGTATGAACCACCATTCCTGAAGTCCTGTGTGTAAGTGCAAGACAAACAGATGTTATGAACCACCATTCCTGAAGTCCTGTGTGTAAGTGCAAGACAAACAAATGTTATGAACCACCATTCCTGAAGTCCTGTGTGTAAGTGCAAGACAAACAGGATGCCTTGTATACAGTCCTGCAGAGGAAATTGCAGGGATCTTTGGATTAAAAAACAAAATGTTTTATATCTCTTAGCCTTCAGTTCAGGAACTTATTTGGACTACTTTGTGTTAGCTTGGAATATGAGAAACTAAAATGCAGACTGTGATTATGGTCATGCTGGAGTTTACTACACGCCTTTCTATGGTTGTGCTGTATTTTGGGGCAGAATAAGATTATTGAAGAAAAAAATGGCTCACATCAGCATGTCCATCACCTCCTGACTTATCTATCAGTAGACTAATCCAACCTTGAAGTTTGGAAGATATGATTCATTTTCCTAATTAAAAAAAATCAGCAGAGAGATTGACTGTATTCTCTGGATTAGTAATTTTATAGAATGAATACTCAAAATATCCTATACTTTTAAATAAAGTTTTGAGTTTACAAAGAAAAGTAACAATAAAAGGAAACCAAGGAGAAACAATCACCACAGGGAAAAAAAAAACAAAGTATTAACTTTGTGGAAATTATTAGAAAGAAATTTTAACATTTTGGTTGAAGAGTAGAAAAAAAATTCCATAACAATCATCCTACAAAATAGCTATTTATTTTTTTTTACAGAATTAGAAAGCAAGAACATAATTTCTAATATTTTATATAACTGATCCATAATTTCATCTAATGTGCCCAATTTAGTGACAGAAATTTTTCTGTCTTATTGGAATATGGTAGATGGTAATAGATTTTTGACAAAATTTATCAGACATCTGAAATAGGTCTTTTTGAAAAACATTTTCATCTCAAAGTGTGTATAAGAGAAAGTTAACCTACCAATCTTTCCTGTTTCATAGCAGTGGAGTTAAGGAGCATATCCATAAACTATTTTTATGCACTGGGTTCACTATTCTATCCAAGATGCAAGATTTAACTCATGTATCAATCATTTTTCTAACAGTGAACTAGGAAACCACGTGCTGACATTCTAGTATGGTGAGAGCAATATGAAATAATTACACAAATAACAACATAATTTCAACCATGATACAGGTCAGAAAAGAACTGTATGATGCAATTTGTGCTGATAATAATGGGAACCCTGACTTGACCTTGGAAGGCAGGGAGGAATAGGAGTCAACTAGAGAAGAGTGTAGATGTTTCTATGAAAGGGAAGAGTGTGTTCAGGCTCTCTGGACAATCAGAAGGTCCTGGAGTGTCTGGGGTATGAAAGCACTCAGGGAGAGGTAAGAGAAGATGGAAGGAAAATGCTGCGTCTTCCAAGGCTGATGGCGAGTCCTGTGGAACGTGGGCTGCTCTGGATGTGAAGGGCTCCAGCATTGTATGCATGTAGATGCCATGCAAGGATGGGAAGGAGGAAGGGAACTTGAGCAGGAAGCTCAACAGGGGATTTCATTTGCAGGGATTCCTCTGTAACAGAGTGGGAGAACGATGGAGTGGACACGTGCACCAACCTTAGTGCCATAGAAGGGTTCAAGGTGAGAATCATCTTCCAAACGTACAACAAAAATAAGACAAGATGGGCTTTAGGTCCCAAATACGACACTTACAGCTCCTTCTAATCTAATTTGATTATGTGTAAGTTTCTAATTTTATTATGGTATTATACTTTAAACTGTCAGCAAGTGACTATCTCAAAATAAAGATCTAATTATATCCTTCACCTAAATATTGTAGGTATATTTATTTCAGACTCTTGATATTCAGTATCTCTGATTTTCTAAAGTAAATTGAATAGGCCGGCACCATGGCTCACTAGGCTAATCCTCCGCCTGTGGCACCAGCACCCCGGGTTCTACTCCCAGTTGGGGTGCTGGATTCTGTCCCTGTTGCTCCTTTTCCAGTCCAGCTCTCTGCTGTGGCCTGGGAAGGCAGTGGAGGATGGCCCAAGTGCTTGGGCCCTGCACCCCATGGGAGACCAGGGAAAGCACCTGGCTCCTGGCTTTGGATAGGCACAGCGCGCCGGCCATGGCGGCCATTGGAGGGTGAACCAACGGAAGGAAGACCTTTCTCTCTGTCTCTCTCTCTCTGTCTATCTGCCTGTCAAAATAAATAAATAAATAAAATAAAGTAATTGAATAGAAATTTTGGATTTTCATTCAGTATTGGTGCTATCCAATTTGAATCAGGCTTAACATTTAGATCCATAGACATAGTTTCCCTGAATATTAGTGCACCTAATTATAACGTCATTAAAATATATTCTTAAAATTCCTTTACTCTAAATTTTAAAGTATTTAAATCATATAATTAATTACAACACTTATTCTACTCAGGGCAGTAACATTACAAACACAGATACCTTTCACAGCAAATCATTTCATAATCCTTAAATTTGTCAATACTTACTAACACGCGTATAACTGATTAGCTTTATTGATTTGAAATCCTGTAATGTATATGATAACAGCCCTAAGAGAAGGGTCTCTCAGTCTATCTTCAAAGTGGGATCTTGGGGTCAAGTTATTTTAGTTGTTTTCATATTCTGGGAGAAGGGATCCTTGTAAAGTATACATTAATGTCTCAAACTGTCTTTTTTTATTCCTCATTCTTAACTATGACAAACATTATCAAAAGCTACTCAAGGGGACAGGTGTTTGGTTGCATCCTGCTTGGAATACCCACATCCCATATCCAAGTACCTAAGTTTGAGCCTCAGTTCTGCTTTGGACGCCAGCTTTCTGCTAACCACTTCAGAAGGCAGCAGGTGATGGCTCTAGTACTTGGCCCCTGCTCCCCTCGTGGAAGACCTGGATTGAGTTTCCCAGTTTCTGACTTCCAGCCTGGCCTGGCCGCAGCTGTTGTGAGCACTGGAGGAATGAAACAGCAGAATAAGTATTTCTTCTAATAAAATGAATTTTTTAAAGCACTGCCTTACATTTCATAGAAGGAAGCACCTGGAAAGATAAAGTTGAAATCCATGCTGAGTTTACCTTCTCCCCTTTCTATAAATGTCTATGTTTTGGAGTGGGAGCTGAGGTGTAATGGGTTAAGCCTCCCTGCCTGAGGCAACAGCATCACATATGGATGCCAGTTCTAATCTCAGCTGCTCCTCTTCTGATCCAGCTCTCTGCTGTGGCTCAGGAAAGCAATAGAAGATGGCCCAAATGCTTGGGCCCTTGCACCCACCTGAGAGATCCAGAAGCTTCTAGCTCCTGGCTTCAGATTGGCCAACCTCTGGCCCTGGTGGCCAATTGGGGAGTGCAACAGTGGATGGAAGACTTTTCTCTCTATCTCTCACATTCTCTCTGTCTGTACCTCTGCCTCTCAAATAAATAAATAGGGGATTCCAATACAATCCCATCAAGATTGCATGTACCAATGTCATCTCACTAGTCCAAGTGATCAATTTCAATTCACAATTGATCACACTGATAGGTCTAAGAGCCAAAGGGATCACACAAACAAGACTAGTGTCTGCTAATACTAACTGATAGAATCAAAAAGGGAGAGAATGATCCATCATGGGAAGTGGGAGACACAGCAGGCTCGTAGAATGGCAGATGTCCTAAATAGCACTCTGGCCTCAGAATCAGCACTTAAGGCACTCGGATCTGGCTGAAGAGCCCATGAGAATATTTTAGGCATGGGAAGCCAAGACACTCTGGCAAAAACAAACAAACAAACAAACAAAAAACTAAACTAAATGAAAGATCTCTGCGAGTGAGATCCCAGTGGACAGAACGGGCCATCAAAGAAGGAGGTACCTTTCTCTGAAGGGAGGAGAGAACTTCCACTTTGACTATGACCCTGTCGGAATAAGATCGAAGTTGGTGAACCCTAAAGGCTTCCATAGCCTCGGCAACTCATGACTAGAGCCTAGGGAGATTACTGACGCCATAAACAAGAGTGTCAAATTGTTAAGTCAACAACAGGAGTCACAGTGTACTTACTTCTCATATGAGATCTGTCCTTAATGTGTTGTCCAATGTGAAGTAATGCTATAACTAGTACTGAAACACTATTTTTACACTTGTGTTTCTGTGTGGATGCAAACTGATGACATCTTTACTTAATATATACTAAATCGATCTTCTATATTTAAAGATAATTGAAAGTGAATCTTGATGTGAATGGAATGGTAGAGGGAGCAGGAGATGGAAGGGGTGAGGGTGGGAGGGAAGTTACTTGGGGGGAGGGAGCCATTGTAATCCATAAACTGTCCTTTGGAAAATTATATTTACTAAATAGAAGTTAAAAAAAATAAAAGAAGCCAGTTCCAAAAATAAAAAAGCCTATGTTTTGTCATACTGACACTCTTTCTAACCTGAAAGAAAGGGGGTATTAAGATTCTTCTGCCACCTGATGAAAAGATGGCCTCCAAGTTAGAACCACAACCCAATGTTCACTACATAGATTTGCACGATAAGGTTTGTTATGGCCAGAAGAACAAACAGCATTCCTTCAAGTAACAATCTTTTTAAAATCTAGCAGATCTTTCACCAGGAAGCCTTTGAGTGCAAACCCAAGAAAGGACCAGCTACTCAAGGAAAATCCAGCTGAAACACCATTAAAAAAACAAAAACAAAAACCAGATACAAGATTCTAATTCAGAAGACCTAAAAACTCTCGCTTTTCCAAACATTAGTATTTTTCCAAGTTTTTGCAAGTGATTACATCACTCACACATTTTATTTCCTTCTTAATTCTACCTTTAGAGTGACCTGTTAAGTGGCATGCCTTTCCCTCGTAGGATAGTTTTCATGCAACTTCTCTCAAACAGAAAGAACTCCCAGCTTTTCCTGTTGCAGCTTCCTCTGGAATTCTCTGTTCTGACCATTGAGCCTTAAGCCCATGGAATAACAATCACCTACAGTGGGCCAGCATTGTGGCATAGTGGGTAAAGCCCTCCTGGGACACACACAACCATATAGACAGGATTTCCTACCCAGGCTTCTCCAGGCTAATGGCCTGGGAAAAGCAGCAGATGACCCAACTGTTAGGGCCCCTGCCACCCACATGGGAGACCCAGATGAAGGCTTCTAGCTTAGGCTGGCCCAGCTTTGACCATTGCAGCCATCTGGGACTGGAACCAGTAGACGGTAGATGATCTTTCTCTCTCTTTCTTCTATCTCTATCTCCCTCTCTCTCCCTCTCTCTTTGTAACACTGAATTTCAAGTAAATAAACACATTTTTTTTTTAAAAATCGTCTGCCTATTTTTCTAGGCATATTAGCAGTGCCTTTAGCTGGCAGGTCCCTCACTTTAACCCTACTACTTCCTCCTGGATCTCACCTACTGTTCTCCCAGACCCCAACCGGATCCACTCTCAGAGTTCCCAGTTGTCACCAAGACAGATGAAGGTAAGAGGTGGAACTACTACACTTTCAGCCAGTTCCCCTATAATCCAGGCCAGCACCTCCCAGCCACCTCTTTTTTTGATTTCACACTCAGTTCTCACATTTGCTTCTACTTCATCTCCCTATAAGCTCAGCTCACTTTGCTGTCAACAAATCATATGGCAAAGTACCACATGTGGAATTTAACCAATTCCGGGATTGACAAATTGGCACTTAGATTTTTCTCTTCAAAATGGCATTATTTCTGTTCAAGAAGCAATATAAAAGTGTATGTATATACGTCCAGTACTGGAGTCCTTAAAAAACTCAAGCTCCCAACACATGGGTACTGTCTTTCTCACTACCATGTTGGAGAACAAATCTAAAAGGTGAATTGATGAGAAAGTCAACCATAAGTCAGTTAACTTCTTCCCTTCTTATACCCAACATCTTTCATTATAGTGACATTAAAATTTACAATCATGACTAAACATCTTTAAAATATTTTCCTTACTTATTATTGTGCACCATTTATTAAAAAATTTAATAAGCATGTTTTAGAGATTACTATTTTCTAACAAATGTAGATACTCAAATACATGTAGAAAACTGTGCTCACCCTTAAGGACTTGACTTTACTTGTAATTATATAATGATCACGAAGACAAATGTGAATAACTTTTCTAATAGAGCAAATACATGAAACAGGCACTGTTTTATTTTTCTTCCCTATTGTCGTCAGATTTACCAGATTCCACAGAGGCACCATTGTAGATTCTGAGTAAACAAATCAAATAAGGTAGACAATTCCAACTACAGTTTTGGGCACTGTGGATAGGAATAGTATATCATCAATAAATATTTCAGGAAACTATCCTTTTAGAAGCTTCTGAGAAAGGAATGGGTGAGTTCTCCATTCTAATATTTTTTAGGTATCTGGAGAGGCTGAATCCTAAGGGACACTTTCAGTTTAAATGTCAAAACATGAATTTCAGACAAGGGAATATTACCCACAACACCTTATTTTATTATTTATCTGAATGCCGAAAAGTCAAGGGAGAGACTTGTCTCTATTGACTTACAAATAATGCAAAGCTTTGGGTTCATTTCAAATCCTGAATCTGTTGGTCTTTTTTTTTCCCCCAGAAACATGTGGATTTAATTAATCTCTGGCTTGCGAATTTCTACTAAGATTCATTCAATTATAAACACATCATATTAATAGTTGCCAAAAGAACTATTTCTAGCATTTAATTAAAATGGAAAGCTCCACATGTTCAACTGGGTCCTTTTTAAAATAATCCAACTAAATATTTTGTTGCTTGGGAGTTTCCTCAACACTGAGCATTTCCCCATACGAAACACATAAAGAAACTATACAATTTTGTTTTAAATTAATAGGAAGCTTGTTGATGTAAGCAGAGATAAACACGCTCTCTTCCTTCTCGGGAAAGAACACTGTGCATCCAGGCCCTTTCTCTTAACCTGGTTTTTGCTGCCTGCATTTCTGAAACCACATCATCACTTCTGTAGAAGTTATTTCGACTCTTGGACATTTTCCCTGGATTATTTTTCTCACTAAACATACAGAGTGGATACACAATGAATTTTCTGGACCTGACTCCCTAAATTGATTATCATACTTTAAAATGCAAGGAAATAACACGGTCCATGAGTCGGGTGTCCTCTGCTTGTGTTTCAGCACCAGTAAGCCCAGCACGGTGCACACTGTGCTCCCCTGCTCCAGGCGTGGCACACAGAGCTGGGTGCTATACTGAACTGCTCAGTATGGAAGACGGGCGATCCTGCTGAATATCTACTGACTGACTCAAGAGTACCTCTGGAACTGGAGGTGAAAGTGAAGAGAAGCAAGAAGACAGGAGTTCAGCACCACTGGTAAGGAGACCTTACTGAGCAGAGTGGACCACATTTGCATTACGGCAGAGGCGATTGTGACATTTCACTGCTCATTTCTCTTACACAGCTCTTTGGTCTTTCCAGTCCTCCTGCACATGGAAGCATTTTCGCTGCAGTGGAAGCTGTGTCACAGTCTGCAACCGTCTAGACAATCAGGCACAGCCGCCTTTGTTATAACACACACAGAGATGTGGAGCAGCGTTTTCCTGAGGTTTAGTGTGCGCTCGACCATGGAAACACGCAGAGTCATCAAGCACAATGCCCCGAATGTGGACCCTCTTATCCACATAGTGGGAATTGGGTACAGTGCACACAACTAACGTCTTGAGAGAGCATATGGCTCAGAAGACATCTAGAAGACAGAGTATGTTGCAAAAAGTACTACAGTAGAAGACACTTACCACAGATAGCTTCTGGTGTGGGCAGTTGGAACGGTGGTTAAGATGTTAACGAGGACACCCACAGCCGATATCAAAGCCTGGTTTGCCTCCTGACTCTGCTTCTGACCCAGCTTCCTGCTGGCTCAAGTACTTGGGTTCCTGCAACAAATGTGGAAACACAGTACGTGAGTTCTTGGCTCCTGGATCTGGCCTGGCCTAGCTCCAGATGTTGCAGGCAATTGGGAAGTGAACTAACAGGTCAGTTTCTATGTTTGCATGTCTACCTCTCTGCTCATCAAATAAAATAAAAAAACAATACATTTTAATGAAAAAGTAATTCTGCTCCTTATATTCAATGTATATTCACACTGCTGTAAATAGAGAATCATGTCTCATGAGACTATGCTGTACTGGCCCTGGGCAATTAAAGACAGATTACTTCAGTTAACACAGTGTGTTATATGTAGAATGTAGTTTAAAACTTAAGTGTAATTAATTAGGATTTAAGTATCTTTATTTAAACCACCATCCATAAGCTTGAACAAAATGGTCATAAGAAATTTTATAAGATATATGAAGTAAAATGTTATATAAATTCATGTTTGAAGTCCATCACATATAAAATGGTGTATAAAGTATACTAATCTTTAATGCAGCACCCATGGGCATTTACCCAGGGGCACGTCTACATAACTCCCATTCTAAAAGAATCTTATCTTCCTTCTCTGTCACCAAGCACACGCACACACACACACACACACACACACTCACATGCACACACACACATGCACGCACACATACACACGCACACACACAAGGCTGCCTTAACAACATGATATAGACAGGATGATTTAAACAAAGACGGCTATGGGCAAGTGTATTTTCTCACAGTCGTGGAGGCTGGAAGTCTCAGAACAAGGTGCTAGCTTACAGACACCTGCTTGCGTTATGCTCTCCGATGTTGGCAGGGGAAGGGGCTAGGGTCTGGGGTCTCCATTTATCAGGTCACCAGTCTCATCATAAGGGTCTCACCATTGTCACCTCTGCTAAACCTGATTATCTCCCAAATACCCATCTCCAAATACCCTCATATTTTGAATTGGCTTCAAAATATGAATTTTGAGGAAGAACAATTCAATCCACGGAATAAACACAAAGTAGTAACCTAATTGTCACATACTTTGTCAAAAAGTTTGTCCTGATTCTTAAAAATATATCATGTAGGATCTCTGTCCTTAATGTGCTATACATTGTGAATTAATACTATAACTAGTACTCCAACAGTATTTTCACTTTGTGCTGCTATGTGAGGGCAAACTGTTGAAATCTTTACTTAATATATACTAAACTGATCTTCTGTATATAAATAGAATTGAAAATGAATCTTGATGTGAGTGCAAGGGGAGAGGGAGTAGGAAAGGGGAGGGTTGCAGGTGGGAGGGAAGTTATGGGGGGGGAGCCATTGTAATCTATAAGCTGTATTTTGGAAATTTATATTCTTTAAATAAAAGCATTATAAAAAATAATAAAAAGCATACTTTTACATCTGGTATTTTTCAGTAGAATATTTGCATTATTCATTTGTATCAGCAGTTTGTCCTTTTGTTATTGCTACATAGAAGCCCATTACCACAGGATATGGACCCCTTCTACAGTGAGCATTTGGGCTGGTTGCAGTTTTAGACAGTTACAAACCTGTATTAGTATTCTCATCTTGTGATGGAATCTTGCACTAGTTTTTCTAGATTTGGATATTGATGCCATAAGTTAGTCATGTAGTTAGCCTTAGTGGATAATGCCAGATGTCCAAAGTGGTTTAACTAACCATCACTTCCATAGGTATTGTACAAGGATTCCAATCACTCCATAAGCACATAAAATGTGTTCATTGTCAACCTTTGTAATGTTTGCCGATTTGGTAGGCAGATAGAGATACAGATTTAATTTACATTTTCCTGAAGCAGAATGATATCAACCACCTTTGCATATTCTAGTCGCCTATATTTTTTGTGAAAGGCCTTGATTGTAAGTCTGTTGTTATTGGATCATTTCTCTTATGTTTATTGATGTGTGGGAATTATTTATATAATCCATATGTGAGTTGTTTCTCAGATATAGAATGAAGAATATCCGCTTCTTGTCACATGTCCTTTCCTGGTCTTAAAGATGTCTTTGGGCAAGTAAAATATTATTAAGTTTAATATAGTCCAACATAACTGTTTTTGAATTTTAGGGTTAATAATTGTTTTATGTATCCTAAGAATACATTGCTTATCCCATGGGTCTGAAAATATTCTTACAAGGTTTCCTCTAGCATATTTACTTTATTAATTAATCTAGTTAGGAAATTATTTATCATTATTTTCTGCTCAGTAATTTGATATAAGGGTAGTAATTAATTTTCCCATACAAATATTCAGTTGTTCTCGTACTACTCATTGGAAAGACTGGATTTCAATGATGTCATTTCAAATCAAGTAACCATAAGTATATGGATCATTCTTGGACTTTAGTAGAATCAATCATGTTCTCAAATTTTACATCAGTAAGAATCTTTCCTGATTAATGTTCAGGTATAGTAATTCTTGAAATATGAGAATTTATATCCCTTCATTTTGTTTCTCTAAGGTCCTCTTGCTATTCTTTCCCCTTATTTTAAAAATGAATTATAGAATAAGTGTATCAAATTTCAGGACATACTAAAAACACTTAATAATGTTTTAAAATATTTACTTATTTTATTTGAGGGGCATAGTGATGGGAATGGGTCATCCGCCTTCCATCTGCTGGTTTATTCCCTGAATGGCTGCAGTGCCTGGGGCTGGTCCAGGCAAAAGCCAGGAGCCCAGAGCTCCGACATGGGTAACAGGGGCCCAAACGCTTGGACAATTTCTGCTGCCTTCGCTTTGCATTAGCAGGAGCTGGATCAGTATCTGAGCAGCTGGGACTTAAACTGTTGCTCTGATTCTGGATGCCTGAATTGCAGGCAACAACGTAGCTCAACAACAATGCCAGCCTCAAGAATTTTACTAAGATGGCTGTAATTTATAGGTTATATGAAAACTGACACAATATACTGAAATTACTTAGATTTTTAAATTTTTTAGTAATGTTTATATACAGATTTATTTCTGATTTTTATTCTGTATTATTATTGATGACTTTATACATTCTACTGTTTATTTATAGTTTTTTTAATTAATTTATTTTTTATTTGGCAGGCAGAGTTAGACAGTGAGAGAGAGACAGAGAGAAAGGTCTTCCTTCCATTGGCTCACCCTCCAACGGCCACCAAGGCATATGCCTTTCTGTAACTCTGCCTTTCAAATTAATAAATAAATCTTTGAAAAACAAAAAGAGATCCAAAGCCAAATTAAAAAATATATACACTGGATGGAATGAAAATAAAAATGCAACGTATCGAAGTTGTGGAACACAGCTCAGTGCTGAAAGAAAAATTTATAACACGTGCTTTCAATATTAAAAGCAAAATTGCAAATGTATTAACTAAGGTTCTACTTTAGTAAACTAGAAAAAGAAGAGCAAAATAAGTCCAAAGAAAGCAAAGGGAAGGAGGAAAAAAACAAGAACAGAAATAAAAGAATTTGAAAGTGGAAAAATGAATTGAGAAAAATCTTTGAAATAATGAGCAGATTCTTTGAAAGGATGATCACTATTGCAAAGTCTCCAGCAAGGCTGACATTTCCAGAAAGACCCAACTTAAAATGTCAGTAATAAAATAGATGATATAACACTAAAGATCCTGAAGACCTCAAAAATACAATGAAAATACTGCAAACACATCCCCACTCTGTTTGACAACTTAGATGCAACAGGAAAAATCTTCAAAATACACAAAATACTAGGATAGATTCCAGAAAAATGGAAGCATTGTCTAGTGAAACTCTGCTAGCAGAAATATCCATTTAAACAATGGTCCTTGCATGTAAATACATTTACTAGAGCTAAGGAAACCAGATGAGAGATTGCAGTGCCTGTATATAGCAGAAAGAAGAAAAGATGCTTGAAGAGTGTTGTACATTACACAAGGTGTCCACCAAAACAGTGCTGAATGAGGTACCTCCACTGTGCAAAGTAAGGAGATGTGACCTCTGGACTTTGCTTTACATCTCAGCACCAACCCACCCCAATAAAAGCCAGCATAGGCAGCTCTCCAAAGCCTAGACCCTAGGCTGGTAACCGCACCATCCCAGCCCCTGGTAGGATTCCAAAGCCCCAAGGTGGTGGGTCTTCCCTGAAACTAAATAAAACTTCCAAATAGTTCATTCCTGCTAAGTTGTCTCCAGACTAAGTGTAAGGGCTTCCCAGTCAGCCCAACACCAGCAGTGCGAGGCTATGGTTGTTCCCCAGAATGAAGCTGAATCCAAAGCCCAAGTCATCAGGTCAGTACCTACAGACATAGCCAGCAAGTCAGCCCCTGAAGACCCCCACACCAAACCATTCTCAAGGTTCCACAGCAGCCCAGAGTCAGAGGGATCCACAGAGCCTCAGGCTTTAAGGACCACATTAATGTCAGGTTTGGATCTGTTTTCAAACAGCAAATCAGCATCTTTGCAAATGTAGGCCCCATGCATGTTCAGTGCCAGTTCAGTTACTGCAACCATAACTTACAGGACGGTATTGGGAGATCCATATCCTAGCAGACTCAGGAGTCAAGTCTGTTATAGCATGTAGAGTAATGGCCTACACCTGTAGACAATGGTCACAGGCTGAGGCCCATAAACCAAGGCTCTTGGTCCATCTCTACAGATCCAGGATCCTTGGCCACTCTTGATGAAGCCCTAGGTCCATCCAGTGGACCCAGGTGCCAGAGCCAGTCAGCACGTGTATAGCATCTGCAGGTTTAGGCTTACTGTCTACCACAGTGCCACATCAGTCCCCGTGGATCCAGGCTTCAGGTCAGTGTCCCAAGATACAGGATCCTGGTCTCCTTCGTGATCCAGCCATCAGCTGATGGACATCTGGGTTGATTCCATATCTTAGCTGTTGTAAATTGAGCTGCAATACACATGGGGGTACAGATAATTCTTTCATGTGCTAATTTCATTTCCTTTGGTAAATTCCTAGGAGTGAGATGGGTCATAGGTTAGATCTACTTTCATATTTCTGAGGAAGTTTCGTACTCTCTTCCATAATGGTTGTACTAATTTACATCCCCAACAACAGTATATTAGATACTTAGTGAAATAAGCCATTCCCAAAGCGACAAATATATACGTTCTCCCTTATCTGTGATAACTAATAGAGCACCTAAAAGAAAATCTGTAAAAGTGAAATTATTGAAAAGCAAATACTTGAACAGCCCTTGTCTTGAGCATCAGTTTTTTGTTTTGTTTTGTTTTGTTTTTTAATGGAGAATGGGACTGGGAATGGGAGAGGGAGGAGAAGGTGGGGTGGGAGTAGGGTTGGGAGAGTCGGTATGTTGGGAAGAATCACTATATTACTAAAGTTGCACATAAGAAATTTGTACTGACCAAATAAAAGGTTTCTTTGGAAGGAAAAAACAGTATATTAAGGTACATGTTCTCATCATCCTGACCAGCATTTGGAATTTTCTGATTTTTAGATGGAAGCCATTCTACTAGAATGAGGTGAAATCTGACTGCAGTTTGTATTTGCATTTCCCTCATGGCTAGTGATACTGAGTGTCTCTTGATGTATTTACTGGCCATTTGTATTTCATCTTTTGAAAAATGTCTGTTCATGTCAAGTGCCCATTTCTTAACTGGATTATTTCACTGTTGTCAAGTTTGTTGAACTCCTTATACATTCTGGATATGAATCCTTTATCAGATGCATAGTTGACAAGTATTTCCTCCCATTCTGTTGGTTGCCTCTTCACTTTGCTGACTGTTTCCTTTGCAGTACAGGAGATTCTGAGCCTGGTGTAATTCCAATTGTCTTTTATGTTTGTTTGTTTTGGTTGCATATGTTTCTGAGGCCTTTCTTATCCAAGAAGTCGTTGCCTATTCCAATCTCTTGCAGAGCTTCCCCAATGGTTTCCTCTATAATTTGATGATTTCAAGTCTTAGGTTTAGATTTGTGATCCACTGTGAGTTGGTTTTTGTATAGAGAGTAAGATAGGAGTATTGCTTTGCCAGAGCCAGAAAGTCAAAAAAATCACATTTTCTCTGATTTGTTTTAGCTAATATATAGAGTACAAAAAATATAATGTAAATGAATGAAGCCGATATCTTGATTTGTTTGTGGTGCTTGTCTGTACTCCTGGAGAAGAGTGTTCTTTCTACTTTCTACTTGCTGAATTCTTTGCTTTTTTTTTTCTCCTGGAAGATTAAAGCCATGATTATAAAGTAAATTGAAAGTATGTTATTGCAAAAATTAAAAGAAAATCAAAGAAAAGAAGGTGGAGTGAGGGAGAGAGGCAGTTTGGGAAGTATCATTATGTGCTTAAAATTGTATATATGAAATCTGTTCTCTTTATATAACAACAGAAAGAAAAAAGACAACAAGTGAAAACTGTATCAGAATTGCCAAAATAAAAAATAGTGACAACACCAAAACTATAGAATGATAGAAAAAATGTATCACTCACATAATGCTGAGAGAGCACTCTAGCTATTTTTTTTCAAATTTCTGTTTTTAAACATTCATCAAAAGTGACAGAAAATAAAAGCAGCGGGTACAAGTTCACAATTAGGAAAACATTTACATATATCATGTGTAGTATTTTAAATTCCACGAAATGAAACACTTGATACCTAAATAAAATATACATTTGCTCATGTACACTGGGGTAATCATCTCCCTTTCAATTAATTTCATTCTGCAGATACTTGACTTTAAAGAAAAACTGATGCTCCATTGCTTCATTAACAAATACATGCAAATGTATATGAAATTCAGAAAACCGAGAGCCAGTTCCCATCTTTAGTGAATCTATATCCAGAGAGGAAATTTATATTCAGGAAAATAAGTGCAGTAAAATAAATGCTAAATTCCAAATGGTATGTTCTAAGAAGTGAGTTTGATGGGAGATAAAATTTCATGGACAAAGGACATTAGATTTAATGGAAAAGAACAGTTAGGGTATGATCATTTTACAGGAAAATCTCAGAATTGAGTGAGTGAAAACTTGAGGAATCCATCCCACTAAAATGTTACCATTGTTGCCAGTGAGTTTGATACCTGTTCTTCTTCCTTCAACTATCAATAGAACATAAACCTTAGCTTTTTTCCTTCATTATTCTAAATTGGCTAATCTATAAAACGATTTAATTAAAATCAAGGGTTATTAAAATAGGAAATGAAAAAATATCACAATATAAAAATAATTTACAAAATAGTTTTGGTCTGATATGACTAGAAATCATAGCACAAAATATAATCTTTTTAGCGTTTATTCAAAACATAAGGGCTGAAAGAACTAATTCAATTTCATCTGATTTAATGTCTTCAAATAAAAGATTATTAAAAAGTTGTGTACCTTTCTTTAGCAAAGACCAACTATGATAACGTGAATATTTAATACACAAGGGAAGGGTTTTTTATTAAAAAATTCACAAAAAATTAATTACTCATTGGATATAGTCTACACTACTCAAGAATTGCTCAAATATTATTTCATATATTATCATCTAAGATTGCTTAGAAAAATGTAGGAATCTTTATAAAATTACTCTATTTATGAATTCATTAAACTGTTTATACCAAATGTGTTTGTTGTGCTAATCATAAAATAATAGAAATTTTCAATTATATGCATTTTAAATATTTATTCAAATTCCTATGAATATTGATGAACTGCAAATTGTTTTATTCATATAATTATATCCCAAATTAAGACACCTAAAAATGTAAGGAAATCATTTAATTATCTATGTGCTGTGCCCAATGTTTGGTATTGAAAATGAAACAGAAAATGTAAAGGATGGAAATGTTCTTTAGTGAATTTAGAATACAGAAGGCCCTACCATCAATACTATCAATCTGAGTGAAAGTCAAACACTTGATGAAGAAGTCAATGTTTAGGGGGCTCAAAACCTTTCTCAGGATAGGTCTAGCCATGTAGGAGTAATAGAGATCTCTCCGTTTAAATTACCTTAAAAATGTACACAAAATATATAGAAGCATGGTTTACACTGCATTATATTAACAATGGGCAATGACAGACCATCATACCAGAGACACAAGAAACAAAGGATGCTTGATTGCCCTAGCCTAAGTGTGTAGAGAAAATTTCAGGCAATAACGCTAGATGGAAAGCCCAGTTAGAGTCCAGTTCCCTCCTTGAGTTGAGACAGAACAGTTTGATCCTGAGCAGCCAGAATGGAACTGCTCCTTATTCATATGACACTGCCTAGGATACTAGCAGAAATTGTCTTAGTGGTAGAGCAGATTCGACCCTAGACCAAAGGCTCTCCTAAATCTGTCCAAATACTGCTGGGAGGGTGTGGAGATAAAGGAACCCTGAGACGCTGATGGTGGGAATGTAACTAGTACAACCATTTTCTGAAGAGTCTTTCAAAATCTGAAAACAGGTCCACCATATCACCCAGCCATCCCAACCCTGGGGATATACTCAAAGGAAACAAAGTCAGCATACGGAAGAGTTACCAGTACCCTCATGTTTATAGCAGCTCAATTCACAGTAGCTAAAATAGAGAATCAACACAGATGGCCATCGCCTGATGACCGGATAAAGAAAATGTGACATATATACATATATACACACATATATGTCATACATGTCATATGTATGCTGGAATACTACTCAGCCATAAGGAGAATGAAGTCCTATCTTTTGCAACAGAATGGATGCAATCGAAGATCATTATGTTTAGTGAAATAAGCCAGACCAACAGGACAAATAACATATGCATTCTCTGACTGGTTGTAGCAAATATACAGGGCACAAACAATAAACTTAATATATATTGAGCTAAACTGACATCTTGTGATTTAATTGTGGTCTGTAACCTTTGTTTATACCCTGCAGAACACTGGTCTATGAATCTTCTACTTGTAGAGCTCTGTGCTTAGTTGAGCATTTAGGCTGTGATTATAAAGTACACTGAAAAAATTAGAAGAGAAAGGAAAAGAAAGAGAAGGAAGGTGTAGGAAGGAGGAGAAAAATGCTGTTGTATTCGTGGAATTGTGTCTATGAAATTCAAGAAAACTGCTCTCTATATATTATTAACTAAATAATTTTTTTATTACATTATAAACATATATATAAATATTTAGTGCATGACCAAAAATGAGTCATAAATGAAGTGTTTCAAAGTAATTCATCTGTACCCCAAAACAATATTCACACATTTCACAAGAATAAAAATTATCCATCACATAACACTGTAAAATTTATATCTGATATCTAATAAAAGAATCAAATATGAAAAAAGCAAGAAAATATAAGCCATTACTTTGATAAAAATCAATCAACACCAATTTAGAAGTGATAGGTGGTAGAATTAGCAGTCAAGAATATTACATTTGTGCATGTTTGTGAATATGTAAAAATTATTAAGCATGTTAAGTAGAGACAAGGAAAATACGATAATAAATTAAGCTTCTAATACAAAAATGTACAAGTATTGATGAAAACTATTAGATAAATTAATGATTGGATGAGACGCTGAGAAGGGTCACGATGTAATGACAGAGACCTGCTGTAATGGAGCACTGAGGAATTACTGGGGAAATGAAAGGGCAGCCGTTGTCTGCCCACTTCAGGCAGCTCAATAGATGTCTCTCTTGCCATGAGGCTGGCACTACCCCCTTTCCAAACAGACACGGACACAAATTCCTAACAAGCACGGAGGCAAAAGTCCAAAAGAAGATACTGGCAAAGCAAATTCAAACATACAAAAAAAAAAAAAGGCACCATTCACCATCACAAGTGTGATGTATCCCAGGAATGAGAATTTAATATATACAAATCTAAACATGATATTACAGAATGAAGAACAAAACACATGATCTTCTCATCAAATGCAGAAAAGCATTTGCCAATCTACCCCATCCTTCTGTGATTAAAAAAAAAAAAAAAAAACTCTCAAAAAAAATGGAAGGAATGCCCTCCAAATAAGAAAGGCCACACCCACTGCTACATCATACCCAATGTTGAAAAGCTTAAAGCTTACTTTCGAAATTTGTAAGCAATTGCAAAAACTGAATTCCTTAATACCACTTCCAATTCCTGTGAATAGTAACTGTGAGTTCATCTCCCTCTGCAACCTCATCAGCATAAAATGTAGTCAGGTGGTTTCTGACATGGTAATGTAGTTTCTGACATGCAATGGTAGTTACAGACATTGTAATAATTGTTTAGTTGTGTCTTGTCATTTTTAAGAGAGAGCGAGCTTTCATCTGTTTATTCTTTCTCCAAATGTCCACAACAGATAGGAACTGGGTCAAGCTAAAAACAGGAAGCAGAAATTCAGTCTGGGTACCCCATGTGGGAGCAGGGACCAGCACTGCTGTCTCTCAGGGTGTACATTATCAGGAAGCTAGAATAAGGAGTGGGGATGGGATATGAATAGAGGAATTACAATATGAGCTGTGGGCATCCCAAGCAGAATGTTAACAAATACACCAAATATTCCCCCCTCTCATTTTTACTTACATTCTCTGATCCCAAAGGCTGCTCAGAATATTTTTGTATCATTTAGTTTTGTTTTTAATTGTCCTTTGTATATTTTGTATAGAAATATTGTATCAGATACGTAATTTGAAAACCTTCCAAACTTACAGCAAGTGAATTTAATTGTTTATTATATTTAATGTGTACAATAGGATGAGTGTACATATAATCATTTATTTGAATGATTAATAAATTTGAACAAACTATCACTTTGTACAATTATCTTGCATGTGGGTATATCAAGAGCATCTATGTCTACTCTCGGACAGTTATTATAAACACAATATTATTAACTATTGCCTTCATTATTTACATTAGATCTTTGGCTTATTCATCCTATGTAACTGTAATTTTGTACCCTTTGACCTGCTTCTGCCAATTTTCTCCCCATCTTTGCCCTGGTAATGTCCTTTTAACTCTGTTTCTGTGTCTTTAACATTTCTTAATATTCCATACTGAAGTGAGGAAACGCAATTTTTTTTCCTTTCAGGCTCTAATTTATTTCACCTGGCACAATGTCCTTTGGGCTCATCCATGCTGTCAAATGGAGACGGCAGGACCTCCCTCTTATACAAGGATGAAGAGCATTCGCTGTCTGTATCTATACCGACATTTATCTACCGTGAAATTGATTAAAAAATCTTGGTGTTAAATTGGAAATTGCATAGATAATTAATCAATTTTTTAAAAAAATTCATGTAGGATCTCTGTCCTTAATGTGCTATACATTGTGAATTAATACTATAACTAGTACTCCAACAGTATTTTCACTTTGTGTCTCTATGTGAGGGCAAACTGTTGAAATCTTTACGTAATATGTACTAAACTGATCTTCTGTGTATAAAGAGAATTGAAAATGAATCTTGATGTGAATGGAAGGGGATAGGGAGCGGGAAAGGGGAGGGTAGCGGGTGGGAGGGAAGTTATGGGGGGGGGGAAGCCATTGTAATCCATAAGCTGTACTTTGGAAATTTATATTTTTAAATAAAAGCTTTATAAAAAAAAAGAAGTGAACAAACATCATGAAAACACATGACACCACCACATTCACTAACAGAGCAGAAACATGAGCAGGCAATCAATAAAATGTCAGGAGTTAGTTCTTATCTACCAATATTAACCTTGAATATAAATGGATTAAAAAAAAAGGGCGTTCTGACTACCAATGGGGGTTTAGGTAATACAGGAATATTTGTTAAAGCTAATAAAAATGTAGCATTAGGATTCTTCCCTATTGACAAGAGAAGAAAAAACACAAATCCTAAATAATGATTACTATGTTGAAATGTTATGAATGATGTGTACTAGTGTCTCCGACATAAATTAAAAGATTGCCAAATAAATGAAATGAGTTAATGGACTTTGGCAATGGTGTAGAGATATATGGAAAGGTAATGACTCAAATAGAGTAAAATATTTACTGTGCAAAATTATTTATAGGTATACGTGTGTTCTGCGTACAATTCTTTCAGTTTTGCTGTATGTTTAAAATTTCTTATAAAAAGCTCAGAGAAATGATTACAAAATCCAAGAAAGGACACTTTTTTTCAATATCACTATTGACTTAGAATTTAGAAATTTCTTCCACTTTCTCATTAAGAATGTTTACTTTCGGGGCTGCCACTGTGGCGCAGCGGGTTAACACCTGGCTTGAAGAGCCAGCATCAAATATGGGCACACGTTCGAGTCCCAGCTGCTCCTATTCTGATCCAACTCTCTACTGTGGCCTAGGAAAGCAGTGGAAGATGGCCCAAGTCCTTGGGCCCCTGCACTCATGTGGGAGACTCAGAAGAAGCTCCTGGCTCCTGGCTTCGGATCTGCACAGCTCTGGCCATTGTGGCCACCTGGGGAGTGAACCAGCGGATGGAAGACCTCTCTCTCTATCTCTACCTTTCTCTCTAACTCTGTCTTTCAAATAAAGAAAATAAATCTTTAAAAAAAGTTCACTTTCACCAATAATGTATGGAGATAGAAGCATAATCTCAATGTGTAGCTGTTTATAGAAAAAGGAAGTAATAGGAAATTGGGCTTGAGTGCTTTGACTCAATATTCTATATATTTATATTGTCAAGACAAAATCTTTGGCTTAGATTACATACAAAACAATGCATCTTCATGTTTATAACAATTAATTATCCAGATACAAAACCTCAAAACAGATGGATATCTAGGAATGTATCCAAAAACAAACCCAGAATATGCCCATACATAATATAGTGAAGTCCATGGAACATGAGCAATTCAATCTGCCATTTCTGCTAATAAGATTTCAGTTTGGGCATCTGTACCACATCACTTTAAATTGGTAGACTTTATTTTAGGGCAGTTTTAGGTTTAAAGAAGAATTGACTGGAATGTACACTTCCATTGACTCTCTTCTCCACAGATAGTTTTCTTTATGACAAATGTCTTGTATTAGTGTTGCGAATTTTCTTGTAATTGATGAACCAACATTGAAACATTATTATGAACTAAAGTCCACAATTTACATTAGGGATATTATCTTTGAGGTGTGAGTTCCCCAGATTTTGGCAAGTGTATGTGACACATACCCATCATAATAGTGCCACATCTAGTGTCAACACCGTTAACATCTGCAGTGTTCTGGTCTGCTGTTCCTTCATCCCTCTTTACCTACAAACCCTGGGAATCACTAACCTTTTAATTTTTTCCACAGTTGCACCTTTTCAAGAATGTCTTCTATTAAGCACCACACAGGGTGCATCCTGGTTAGACAGGCAATTTTCACTTAGCGAAATGCAATTAGGTTCCTCCAAATCTTGTGGAGACTTCTATTATATGGCTATACCACACTTTATTTATCCATTCATTGCATAGAGGGCATTTTAGATACTTCCAAGTTTTGACAGCTATGAATGAAGTTTCTATAAACATTCCTATGAAGATTTTTTGCTAGTAAGATTAAAATTCATTTGCATGAGTATCACAGAGCATGTCTGCTTGATTGCTTGGTAAGAGTATCTTAGGTTTTGTAAGAAAAATCAAATTTTGTATGATTTTGTATTCCTATCAGTAATGAAGAAAATTTCCTGTTGTTTTACATTCTTACTTGGATTTGATGTAGTCAATGTTTTGGATTTTGGCTATTCTAGTAAGTTTGCAGTGGTATCTCATTACTGTTTCTCATTGAAATTACTTGATGACATACAATATTGAGCATTCTACCGTGTGTGTGTCTGTGTGTGTGTATATATATATGTTTTTCCTCTTATTTGGTGAGATTTATGTTCATATTTTTTCTGAGCCATGGTTGTGTTATTTGTTCTCTTATTTTTGAGCTTTAAGAAGTGTATATTTTGAATACGCCTCCTTTTTTAAAAAAGATTTATTTATTTGAAAGTCAGAATTACACAGAGAGAGGAGAGGCAGAGAGAGAGAGAGAGAGAGAGAGAGAGAGAGAGAGAGAGAGAGACATAGAGAGAGAGGACTTTCATCCACTGGTTCACTACCCAATTGGCCGCAATGGCCGGAGCTGTGCCAATCCGGAGCCAGGAGCCAGGAGCTTCCTCCGGGTAATTCATGTGGATGCAGGGGCCCAAGGACTTGGGCCATGTTCTACTGCTTTCCAGGCCACAGCAGAGAGCTGGATCAAGTGGAGCAGCCAGGTCTCTAATTGGCGCCCATATGGGATGCTAGTGCTTCAGGCCAGGGTGTTAACCCACTGCGCCACTACACTGGCACCTTAACTGCAGTTGCTTTGTATATGTTCTTTATGAATTTCAGAATTATTTTTCTACTGATTCATTGGGAGATTTTTTTTCATGAATAGTTACTTGATTTTATCAAATATGTCTTCTTCTATTAATATGATCATGTTAGTTTTCTTTAACCTGTTTATACAATGAGTTTTCAAATACTTAATCAGGATTCATGTATATAATAAACCTCAATGGGCAGTGGTTTATAATTATTTTTCTTTTTTTAAGATTTATTCATTTGTTTCAAAGAGTTAAAGGGAGGGGGAGAGAGAGGAGAGGGATGGGGAGGGGAGAGGAGAGGAGAGGAGAGAGGAGAGGAAGAAGGAAAAGGGGAGGAGGAGAAAGAGGAGGAGGAAGAGGAGGAGGAAGAGGAGGAGAAAGAAGAGGAGGAAGAAGAGGAGGAAGAAGAAGAAGAAAGAACAAGAGAGATCTTCCATTTGCTGGTTCACTCCCCAGATGGCCACAACAGACAATGCTGGGCCAGGCTGTAGCCAGGAGTTTCTTCCAGGTCTCCCACGTGGGTAATAGAGGACAAAATACTGGAAACATCTTCTGCTGCTTTCCCCAGGCCATCCGCAGGGAGCTGGAGCAGAAATGGAGCAGCCAGCATACAAACTGCACCTGTAAGTGATCCTGGCATTGCAGGCGGTGGCTATTCACTACATCCGTGGTGCTGGCCCCCGGCATAAATTATTTTTGTGCCCTATTGAATTCAATTTCATAATATTTTATTGTATATTTTTACATCTATGTTCATGGGAAATATGTATTAGTCTGAATGTAAATGTGAATTTCATCTTTCTCTTGTGGAAAGAATAAGAAAAACCTGAAATATGTATGTCTTTAAGGTGTCATCCAATATAAAAAGAATAAATGGATTTTTGGAAAAAAATAACTCATCCTAAGTGGTTTCTGCATTAGTATAATAAGAGAGTTTTAAAGCCATCACCAAAAAGAAAAGATTCATTACAATGTCCTTAGGCCAGAAACTGACGATCACAATGGTTTCCTAGCAAGATGAATACAGAGGTAATGTGCCATGCAGTAAGGGGAACATAGATGACTGACATTTGTTAGAATAGGTATGAGGCAATTGAAACAAAGCAAGCTAGTGTGAAGAGGCTCTAACATAGTATCTGACGTGATACCAGAAGAATGCTGAAAGCATTGGGAGATTTGTCAGAGTTCTGAGCCTTGATAACTGGAACAACTACTGTAATTAATGAAACACAGAACTGAGTGATTGTATTGATGAGACTATGACAAATTGTAGGATTTTTAAATGTTTTCCCAATGTTCCCATTGTTGGTTCTATAAAGATAGATGAGTGGTGAAAAGCTTGTTTTTTTTTTTTTCAATTTCTTTATTTCACCTTCATTTGTAAATGAGAGCTTTGCTGGGTACAGTGTTCTGTGTTGACAGTTTGTTTTTTTTCTTTTAGGATTTCAACAATGTCTCTTCATTCTCTCCCAGCCTGTAGAGTTTCTACAGAAATCAGCTGTCAGTCTAATTGAAGATCCTCTGAAGGTAATTGGCATTTCTCTTGTGCACACTTCAGAATATTTTCTTTATATTTTACTATTGAAATTTTTACTATAATGTGTTGTGGTGAAGTTGATTTGTGATCAAGTCTATTAGGAATTCTATGTGCTTCCTGTACTTGGATGTCCCTATCATTCTCCAAATTTAAGAAGTTTTCTGCTATTATTTCACTAGATAGGTCTCCTAAGCCATTCTTTCTCTCCATAACTTCAGGAACTCCTAAAACATGTTATGTTTGGTCATTTGATGCTACTCCATAAATATCAAACACTATTTCTGTTTTTCTAATTTTTCTTCTATTTCTTTGTCTAAGATATTTCCAAAGATTTGTCTTCTAGCTCAGATATTCTTTTTTCGGTCTCACCAAGTCCGTTTTAAGCCTTTTGAATCTATTTTCACTTGACATATTGGATTCTTCATTTCTAATATTTCAGTTTAATATTTCTTCAATATCCCTATGTCCCAGAATTTACCATCCATCTCATTCATGGATTCCTCCTTTAACTCATATATTTGCTTCTCTGTGTTTCTGAGTAATCTTATGATTGTTCTTTTGAATTCCATTTCAGGCACTTCATCAATCTGTCCCAACATTCTAATATTGAAGTGTTGTTGTGTTCCTTTGGGGAGTATTTTTTCTTCCTTGTTCACGTTTCTTGTATGTCTGTTTATTTTTAGACATTTATGGAAACACTTGTTGATTTCCTCTTCTTTTGGCGTTTATCTTTGAAATATGCCTCGTTTTAGTAGAATATCTGTTCCTTCTGTTGATATCTAGAAGCAGGTGCTGGGTGGGGCCAGGGACCCCTGGCCAGTGTTCATAGGTAAGTAACACCCAAGTTGGGTTTGATAGATCTCCTCTATAGTCAGCATAGGGGAGGGTATGATTCCATCTGCTGGTGTGATCACAACGACAGCCTCTCTCTACCAAGGTGAACCAACCACTCAGAGTGAGCCCACAGTGCCCAGTCACCTCATCCATGCAGGCACCTGACCCACTCGGAGTGAGCCCACAGTGGCCAGTCACCTCATCCATGCAGGCACCTGACCCACTCGGAGTGAGCCCACAGTGCCCAGTCACCTCATTCAAGCAGGTACCTGAACCACTTAGAGTGAGCCCACAGTGCCCAGTCACCTCATCCAAGCAGGCATCTGAACCACTCAGAGTGAGCCCACAGTGCCCAGTCACCTCATCCATGCAGGCATCTGAACCACTCGGAGTGAGCCCACAGTGGCCAGTCACCTCATCCATGCAGGAACCTGAACCACACAAAGGAGCCATACATTCTTCAGTCTGAACGTAAACCCCAAGCCTCTGAATCCAGGCATAGCAACTGCACAAAGACCCAGCCACATCGTATCAAACATCTTATCACACAGGCTCAGAATTCCACAGTCACAGGGAAGCAATCATCTCAAACACCTCCTATGAGGCCAGCATAATCTTAATTCTAAACTCCCAAAAAGATACAATAGAGGGAACTATATACCATATCCCTGGTGAACATAGACACAAAAATCCTCAACCAAATCCTAGCCAATAGAATGGAACAGCACATCAGAAACACCCCTTACCTGGACCACATGGGATTTATCCCTGGTAATCAGGGATGGTTCAACATTTGCAAATCAATAAAAATGATACATCAGATTAACAAATTGAAGTATAAAACCATATGGTTATCTCAAGAGATTCAAAAAAAAGCATTTGATAAAACACAACATCCTTTCAGGGCCGGCGCTGTGGAGCAGCAGGTTAACGCCCTGGCCTGAAGCACCAGCATCCCATATTGGCGCAGGTTTGAGATTCAGCTGCTCCGCTTCTGATCCAGCTCTCTGCTATGGCCTGGGACACCAGTAGAGGGTGGCCCAAGTCCTTGGGCCCCTGAACCTATCAGACCTAGAAGAAGCTCCTGGCTCCTGGCTCCTGGCTTCAGATCTGCACAACCCCCGGCCATTGCAATTGCAGCCAGTTGGGGAGTGAGCCAGGAGATGGAAGACCTCTCTCTCTGCCTCTCCTCTCTCTGGGTAGCTCTGACTTTCAAATAAATAAATACATTTTTAAAAAAATACAACCATAATCTAAGTATAGAAGGAACATTCCTAAACACAATCATGTCAATACATGACAAACCAAAGCCAGCATCATATTGAATGGGGAAAAATTGGAAGCACACTCACTAAGATCAGAACCACACAAGGATGCCCACTTTCACCACTGAAATTCAATATAGTTCTGGGAGTATGAGCCAGGGTGGTAAGGAAAGAAAAGTAAAATAAGTGGATTAAAATTGGAAATGAGGAAGTCAAATTATTCCTGATACACATGACATGATCCTATATACAGGGCAATCAAAAGACTCAACCAAGAAAATAATGGAACTCATAAGAGTTTGGTAAAGTTACAGGATATAAAATCAACACACATAAATCAATAGTTCTGTGTACAAAGCATTGCCATGGCTAAGAAAGAACTTGTAAGACTAGTATCATTTACAATGGCTACAAAAAATTTAAATGCCTATGAATAAATTAAACCAAGGATGTGAAAGATCCCTACAATGAAAATCACAGAATATCAAAGATAGAAATAGAAGAATACACACAAAATGTGTAAGAATATTATATGTTTGTGGATCAGAAGAACTAATATCAAAATGTCCATATTACCAAAAGCAATTTATAAATTCAATGTGATCCCAAACAAAATGCCAAGGACATTCTTATTAGATCTAAAGAAAAAATGTCAAAATTCACATGAAAACATAAGACTACAATAGCTAATACAATCTAAAACAATCCCAGAGGCATTAGAATACCAGATTTCAAGACATACCACAGAACAGTTAAATCAAAATAGCCTGAGACTGGCACAAAAATAGACATGTAGACCTATGGAAGAAAGTAGATACCCCTTAAATGAATCCAGACAGCTACAACCAATTAATCTTAGACAAATGAACTAAAATCAACCCCTGGAAAATGGACTGTTTCTTCAAAAAATGAAGTTGGGAAAATTGATTTACGCAGGAATATGAAACAAGACCCATACTTTATACCTTATACAAAAATCAACTCAAAATGGATCAAGGATCTATGACCTGATACCATTAAATACTAGAAAAAACACCAGGGAAACTCTGCAAGACAATGGCATAGGCAAACACTTCTTGGAAAAGACCCCGGAAGCATAGGCAATCAATTCAAAAATAGACAAATGAGATTATGTTAAGCTAATAAGATTCTGCACTGCCAAGGAAACATTCAACAAAGTCAAAAGGCAACTGATAGAATGGCAGAAAATATTTGCAAACTTTGCAACTGATAAAGGATTCATATTCAGAATCTATAAAGAGCTCAAGGCACTCATCAACAAAACTAACAATCCAGTGAATAAATGAGCAAAGGACTTGAACAGGCATTTTTCAAAAGAGGAAATTCAAATGGCCAACAGACACATGAAGAAATGCTCAGGACCAGTAGCCATCAAGGAAATGCAAATCAAAACCACAATGAAGTTTCACCTCACCCCTTCTGGCTCTCTTACAGAAATCAACAAACAGCAAATTCTGGTGAGGATGGGGGGGAGAAAGGTACCCTGGTCCACTATTGGTGGGAATATAAATTAGTACGACCATTATGGAACACAGTGTGAAGATAACACAGAGATCTGAAAATATATCTGCCATATAACCCAGCAATGCCACTCCTGGACATTTACCCAAAAGAAATGAGATAAACATATTAAATAGTAATTTATACCCCCATGACTTTTGTAGCTCAATTCACATTAACTAAGATACAGAATTAACCCGGATGTCCATCAACTGATGACTAGATAAAAAAAATGTGGTATAAGTACACTATGGAATACTATTCAGCCATAAAAATAATGAGATCCTGTCTTTTGCAACAAAAAGATGCAACTGGAAACCATTTTGCGTAGTGAAGTAAGCTATTCTCCAAAAGACAAATGTCATGTTTTCTCCATTATATGATAGTTAATATATATTTTTAAAATGTATATGAATTATATGGACACTTGGAGGTCTGATTGTTGTTTTTAGCCCTTGTTTATACTCTTATGGAATGTGGTCTTTCTACTTCTTTATTTACTGAATATTATGGTTACTAGTATATTAAACCTGTGATTATAGAGTGAATTGACATTATCTTGTTCTAAATTTAAAGAAAAAAATGGAAGGTAGAAGGGGGGTTGAGTGAGGGAAAGGGTGAAGGAAGTATGGTTGTCTTATTAGAACTGTCCTATGAAATATATGAAATCTGTTTTCCATATATTAA
The DNA here is from genome assembly GCA_015711505.1 of Sylvilagus bachmani. NCBI lineage: Eukaryota > Metazoa > Chordata > Mammalia > Lagomorpha > Leporidae > Sylvilagus > Sylvilagus bachmani. Next base: position 2,016,224 of record CM027401.1, on the reverse strand, counting down.
TAAAATTTTAAAAATTCTCAAATCAGAGCAAGAATAAAAAAGAAACAAAACCCTTAAAAAGTTAACTCTAAGTAAAGATTTAAATATTTCATTCTTTAAAAAAAACAAGATTTTTATATTTGAGTTAGGACAGGAAATCTGAATGCAGAGTTCTGGTAGGAATGAAGAATGCAGACCAGGTCATCAGAGAAGAGGGGCTGATACTGGACTTTCATTATACTCTACCCCTAATACCCCTAGGTTCAGTTTTACCTTATATAGTTAGATTTGGACACTTATTTCAGGGTTCCTTAGTGGCTATCTAATGCATTTTAAAGCTACATCTCTATTTCATACTTTTTCATAATTTCAGATACCAATGAATGCTGAATATACTAACATGGTATCCCACAGTTAACTCCTGTTTGTGGAAATCATCAGGGGTGGATGTGGTAGCACATCAGCTTAAACTAGCTCCTGGGACACCTGCATCCCATACCGGAATGTGTGGGACTGCATCTACTTCCATTTCAGATCCAACTACCTGCTACCACACCTAGGAAACAGCAGCTGAGGACCCAGGTGCGAGAGCTCCCACCAGTCACCTAGATACAGATACAGCCTGACGGAGCCAGAGTCAGTGTGGATATTTGGGGTATGAACTAGTGGATGGAAGATACCTCTCCCTTCTCTCTTTCACTCTGCCTTTGAGATAAACAATGCAATATATTAATTTTTTAAAATTTGTTATAACTATAAATTCTTTTTTTTTTGGAGTAAATACTTTTTAATGGGTGATTTATCTGTTTTACAAATACACTGGAGGATCATGCAATGCTGCCTGCATTGGACGCAATCCTAGGCCACAAGTCTGCACACTCCTTTGCAACTGGTCCAGTGATGGCAGAACCTTTCATCTCGCCTTTATTGTTTACTATGACTCCTGCGTTATCTTCAAAATAAAGAAACACACCACCTTTTCTCCGGTAGGACTTTCGTTGTCGAATCACCACTGCTGGATGGACCTTCTTCCTGAGCTCCGGTTTGCCTTTCTTGACCGTGGCCATCACCATGTCACCCACGCCAGCGGCGGAAAGTCTGTTCAGCCGTCCCTTGATCCCCTTCACAGAGATGATATACAGATTTTTGGCTCCCATGTTGTCGGCGCAGTTGATCACGGCGCCTACCGGAAGACCCAGGGAAATCTGAAATTTCGCGCCGGAGGACCCGCCACCTCCTCGCTTGGACATCTTGAACGCCGGAAAGGCACAGAAAGGAAGCAGGCACAAAGGACGCTGGGATATGAACTTCGATGCCACTAGAAATTCTTAACCTCAATTTATAGGAACGCTCTTTTTCCTATCACTCAAGTGAGAAACTAAAAAAACAACTTCTCCCTCAACTTCTTTCCCTCCTCAATCGTCCAACATCATGCATACACACATACACACAAACTTGCTGCATCTGTGTCCTAACTCATTCTCCTTACAAACGTTCTCTTCAGGGCCCCCAGCAACCCCTTCTATGAGGTTCACAACTTTTCTTAACCTGCCTAAAAAAGATAGCTAACAAACACCAATATTTCTATACCACAGTTGAATCTTTTTTTTTATTTTAATTTTAATTAATTAATTAATTTATTTTTTGGACAGGCAGAGTGGACAGTGAAAGAGAGAGACAGAGAGAAAGGTCTTCCTTTTGCCCTTGGTTCAACCTCCAATGGCCGCCATGGCTGGCACATCGCGCTGATCCAAAGGCGCCAGGTGCTTCTCCTGGTCTCCCTTGCAGGTGCAGGACCCAAGCACTTGGGCCATCCTCCACTGTGCTCCCGGGCCACAGCAGAGAGCTGGCCTGGAAGAGGGGCAACCGGGACAGAATCCGGTGTCCTGACCGGGACTAGAATCTGGTGTGCCGGCACCACAGGCGGAGGATTAGCCTATTGAGCCACGGTGCCAGCCCACAGTTGAATCTTGACCTGAGTTTAGAGCAGCTCTTTTCCTACAAAAAACTCTGTCATTTTGGATATTATGTGGCTCATATTTTAAAGATACAAAAACATGTAGGTCTGCCCAAAGAGCTCCTTTAGTCTAATCAATCTACCATAAATTCATAAGACCTTTTTCATTTCCATCTTTTATGTTTACTTATCTGTGAAATTTCCTTATAATGAAGTATATGGTAAAGTGCTCTGGCCCAAATCATGGCAACAAATTAGTCTTTTTCCTGTGTCCATCTCCAATATCTTTAGAGAATGCATTCTTTTTGAGAACAGTCATTTGAGAGTAATCAAGAATCACAGCTTTTAAAGAATCACATTGAAATATACAAAAATACATTTAAATCATCATTTATAATTCTTTATACCCTATTAAAAGGATAAATAGGAACAGAAAATATCTCCAAACAGCTGGAACCATTTGAATTATTAATATTGATTCTGTCAAATGTAAAGTATTACTGGAAAACAAAAATTTTTGAGGTAGATTGAATAATACCTAAGTATGAAACACTTTTGTCATTGCTTTCAAATTAGATGCTATTTAAGAACACATTAATTAATGTCTAATTACTGTCACTGCTAATCTTATTTCATCACTTAAATAGTAATTTAGCCAGAAGATTATTTTTAGCATTGATTAGGAGTCATCTCATTAAGGGATTGTTCGCAGCCCTTGTCTGTACTGTTGAGGAACAGTGTTTTCTCTTTGTACTATTTGCTGAACTCTTTACTTAGTGTACAGTTAACCTTATGAGTATGAAGAAAACTGAAAAGAGATCTTTATAAAAATTAATAGTGGGAATAGGGAGAAGGGTTAGTGTATGGATGGGAGGGAAGGTAGGATGAGAGTATCACTATCTAAATCTTTGTATGTGACATACATGAAACTCGTATACCTTAAATAAAATTAAAGAGAGAGATAGAGATTCCTTTCCAGGGATGGGCATTTGGTAAAAGGGCTAAGGTTCTATTTGTGTTGCCTATAACCCATATCAGACCTGAGTTCCAGTTCCAATGCCATCTCTGCTTCTTACCCCAGTTTCCTGACAATATGTGCACTGGGAGGAGCAATATTTACATCCCTGCCACCCTCATGCCTCCTGTGAGACTTGGATTGAACGCCCAGCTCCCAGCTTTGGCCTGGCCCAGACTCAGCTATCACAGGCATTTGGGAAATGAATTAAAGGATAGTGGATCTCTGTTTCTTTCTCTCTTTCAATGTAGCTACCTATTTTTATTAATTTCAAATTGAAAAGCAGAAAAAATGAAATATATTTCCAATATGCTCATATATTTTTAAAATCATGTTTATAGCAGAAATATTCATAATATCTAAAATATAAAAGCAACCCAAATATCCAATCCTAGGATGAATGGCTAAACAAAATACAGTCATAGCATATATATACAATGAATATTGCTATTCAGTCTCAAAAATGAAGGAAATCATGGCATGTGTTACCACACAGATATTATGCTGAATGAACTAGACCAGTCAACTGGGTTCATATTGCGGATTCCATTTACCTGAAGTACCTGAGCAGTCTTCATAGAGAAAGTGAAGCAGTGGTGGCTAATGGCTGGGAAGGGGAGCAAGGAGTTATTTGATGGATGAGGAATTTCATTTTGGGAAGACACAACGTTCTGGAAATGGATGGTGGTGATAGCACAGCAATGTGAACGTATTTAATGCCACTGACTGTAAACTTGAAGTGAGAATTAGATGCAGGGGAAAACAGAAAGTCTCCAAGGCAGTAACAGAACTTTTCTTGAAACCTAACTCAAGTCAACTCAACTCATTAAGGACTACTTGTCAAAGTATGACCACAAGTACATATAGTATCTTTATTGAAAGAGTTACAGAGGCCGGCACCGCAGCTCAATAGGCTAATCCTCCTTTTGCGGTGCCAGCACACTGTGTTCTAGTCCCGGTCGGGGCGCCGGATTCTGTCCCGGTTGTCCCTCTTACAAGCCAGCTCTCTACTATGGCCAGGGATTACAGTGGAGGATGGCCCAAGTGCTTGGGCCCTGCACCCGTGGGAGACCAAATTGATTAAATAGTATTTAAACAATTAGTATATAAGTCTTGAGAGGAAGAGAGGTAGAATCAAAGTTCAAGATCAAAATGAAAATGTAAAATTCTGAATGTAAATGAAAAGCTATTTCTTTTTAAATCTGAATGGTGGTAATAAGATTCCATGGGTCAAATATTAAAAGGTGATATAACAGTTCTATTTTTAAATATCAACATTTACATTATGCAAAAACTTGTTTTCATGAGAACTATTACAATTTATAATGCAAAAATTTAGGTGAGAAATACATACAAGTAAGATGTTACATAGAACACCCATGGAGCCAGCACCGTGGCTCAACAGGCTAATCCTCCGCCTTGCAGCGCCAGCACACCAGGTTCTAGTCCCGGTCGGGGCGCCGGATTCTGTCCCGGTTGCCCCTCTTCCAGGCCAGCTCTCTGCTGTGGCCCGGGAGTGCAGTGGAGGATGGCCCAAAGTGCTTAGGCCCTGCACCCCATGGGAGACCAGGAGAAGCACCTGGCTCCTGTCTTCGGATCAGCACGGTGCGCCAGTCGCAGCGCGCCGGCTGCGGCGGCCATTGGAGGTTGAACCAAGGGCAAAAGGAAGACCTTTCTCTCTGTTTCTCTCTCTCACTGTCCACTCTGCCTGTTAAAAATTAAAAAAAAAAAAAAAACAAAAAACAAAAAACACAATGAGGTTTCACCTCACTCCAGTCAGAATGGTTCGTATACAGAAATCAACAAATGACAAATGCTGGCGAGGATGTGGGGGAAAAGGTACCCTGATCCACTACTGGTGAGAATGTAAAGTGGTGCAACCATTATGGAAGACAGTATGGCGATACCTCAGAAATCTGGATATAGGCCTACCATATGACCCAGACATCCCACTCTTGGGAATTTAACAAAACCAAAAGAAATCAGTAAATGAATCTGTACTCCCATGCTCATAGCAGCACAATCTACAATAGCTAAGATGCCCATCAACTGTTGACTAGATTAAGAAACTATGTTATACATACACTATGGAGTACCACTCAGCTGTTAAAAAAAAAAAAAAAAAATTCTTTTGCAACAAGATGGTCCTAACTGGAAGCCATTATATTTAGTGAAATAAACCAGTTCCCAAAAGAAAAATATCATATATTTACCCATATTTTTACCCCAATAGAATACCTGAAATGTAAATGTATTGGAATGAAAAGACATTTTAAGAACAGATGATGTTTATAGCCCTAGTCTCTTCCATTGAGGAACAAGGTTCTTTTCTTTTTTATTTTTTTCCCCTTCATACTATATGTTGAACTCCTTTACTTAGGATAGGGTTAACTATATGATCATTAAATATACTGAAAGTAGATCACTTTGAAATTCAAGAATGGGAATCCAAGAGGGAAGAGGAAAAATCAGAATATGGGCAGGGGGTATTCCCACTATGTTCCTATATCTGTAAAAATGAAATAAAGTTTGTATAACTTAAATAGAAATTTTTTAAAAAGATGCTATTTAGATGTTAAAAATTCTGTGAAATACAACATGAACAAAAATGATTCAATATCTTAAATCTCAGTATATATATTTCTTCCATTTTAAGATTTCTTCTGAGTAATTTCATGGAAACTTCAAACTTCCAGGGAAAGCTATTTAATACATACAGAAGTGATTCTTTATGTATAAAAATTGTCATTAAATTATCTCCTGTAACTAGTGATTTGTGTTAGAATGTAAATCAAATTCTTATTTGAACCTTGTTAAAAATTTAAAATGACTATTCAAATTTTTTGATTAAATAACCCAACACACATATAAAATTTATTCCTAGTGCTTACTTTTTCAACCCTTTAATTCATTTATCTAGTTAAATCAAACTCTTCAAGCATCACTAAGAAATCTATGTAGCAAAATTGAAATCCCATTTCTTTCTACTTGAAAGCAGTGTATAGGATTTTGAGATTTTGTAATGCCTGATAAAGCTCAAATGAGGTTTTAAAACCAGATTACTTTTGTAGGTGAAATCCTAAGCCTCTTTGAACTAAAGCTTACTATGCTCTGCAACCACATGAAAGTGTGTTTAATTCACAAAGGAAAACAATGGATTTATTAATTAGAATGGTTTATAAACTCCATGTTAACAGTCAATCTACAGAGGATGCATTTTCTGGGAATACAGAACAAGCTATCGGGATACAATGCGCCGATCTCTTTCTAAAACACTAGCAAAGTGAAGTTCGGCATCTTCATTTGCAGAACCAGAAAGTGACTGGAAAACCAAAGTCCTCATGTATCAGAAACATGAGACAACTTAAACAACTTCTACAAATAATGTCTGAGGGGAACCTAAGTGTTAAAATGCTAGTACCAAGTAACATATATAAGCTCATTACATTTTTTTTGACAGGTAGAGTTAGACAGTGAGAGACACACACACACAGAGAGAGAGAGAGAGAGAGAGAGAGAGAGAGAGAGAGAGAGGAAGGTCTTCCTTCTGTTGGTTCACTCCCCAGATGGCCGCTACGGCCGGCGCACTGTGCTGATCTGAAGCCAGGAGCCAGGTGCTTCCTCCTGGTCTCCCAAGCAGGTGCAGGGCCCAAATACTTGGACCATCCTCCAGTGCTTCTCTGGGCCACAGCAGAGAGCTGGACTGAAAGAGAAGCAATCGGGACAGAACCGGCGCCCCAACCAGGACTAGAACCCGGAGTACCAGCACCTCAAGTGGGAGGATTAGCCTAGTGAGCCATGGCACCAGCCCAAAGCTCATTACATTTTAGTACATAGAGATTCAAATCATATAAAGGCATTAAGAGATACTAAGATAGTTCAGCACCATTATAGCACCCCACATGTGCCTTTCTCTTTCTATAAACATTTTATTTGCCAAAATACTTGCTTATGAAGAAGAATTATTCAATATGTGGATTGATTTTACAACATGTAAGATAAAATGTAAATTCTTCCAGATCTACATTCCTAAATATAATAATTATATCAAAAGTATTTTTATTAACTTCTATAATTATCTGATAAACTACCATCAAAGACTCCTGATTAAAAAAGGAAAAACAGAGTAATGCCCTGTAGAAGATAAAATGAACTGTGGGTCAAAGTGAATTACTGAGAAATAGCACTTAATATGTTTTTTCTATTAAAACATACTGAATTGGCTCAATTTTTATATAATATCCAGTGTTTAGCTACTATTATTATATAGAAAATTATTCAGAAACAGTGGTTTAAAACAAAAGTAGGTATTGAACTATTATCCCTGATGTTTTTGATGTGTGACTGGGCTCAGCAGGGTGGTTCTTGCCTATGGTTGATTCTGGCTGGAGCTGGTATCACTACAGAGGCTGTTCTTCATGCCTGATAGTTGATGCTTTCAACTAGGGCCTCCTAGGACCCCCACATACAACAATGTCATGGTGGATGACCATGGCCAGTGTGTTCCAAATGGACCAAAGGAAACTGTATAGTGTCTCTAATGCCACTGACACAGATTTATACAGACCCAGGGAGAAATGCAAGAAACCGCACCAGCTGGTGGGAGGGACTCTGAAATATCTGTTGACAAAGATTACTCCCACTAAGATATCTGATGATACAGATGAAGTGAGACTATTCATCGTACATAATGCAAAATCAGTTCATGTATTTAACAATCTTTTCTTCCAAACGAGTAGTTTAAGTTTCTGCATAAGGAGAGGCTATTAGTTGATCAAATTGTTATTGCACTGGCAAACTGAGCCACTCTATGTAATCCAAACTGATTTTGAAATTATAATTTTTAAATTATTTCTCTATGGCCCATCTAAAGTCTCATCATTTATTGTCATCAAACACAGCATGCAGTACAAGATCTTGTGATCTAAGTCAAATCCAAGGCGAGATGGGCTGATGGTTTCAGTCTGTTGAGAGCAACTCCTCTGGTCAGATTCCTCTGAGTATTTTGGTTGGTTGGTTTGTTTTTTGGTGTGGTTTGGGGTTTTTATGGTTTGTTTTGTTTTGCCTTTGCTAAAAGCCTGAGAAAAACAACAACAAGATGAGTTACTAGTCTACAAAAACTCAATATAAAATAATGTTGCTGCATTATAGTAACAGACACTAATGTTCAAAAAGGGAACTAAAACGCAGGCAGTAGTCCTATGTGCACAGCAATCCTGAGACCAACCTGGGCACACGTGCCAGGGTTTTGTAGACGCTAGTGCTGCTCCCTGACCTTGATCTTCCAAGGCTCTTGGCTCCCTTTCTGAGCTCTTGCTTCAGCCCTGTGAGTCATCCTTCCTTTCTTCACAAGAAAACCAAGATTGCAATGGAGTAGTCTCTGACATCTACTCCCTGCTGCAGAGTGTAAGAGGTCCAAAGATTTCTTTCAATGTTTTATTCTCTTTTTCATTTTTAGTTCAACTCAGTGCACTTCTGAGAGAAAAAAGTATCTTCAAACTGTGTAAGATTTACACAAATCTCAGTGGAGTTCATTGATTTAGGTAAAATGCACAGCTATCAATAACAACCTCTTACACCCTTCTCTACTTGGGATTCCAATGAAGCTGTGACAGAACACCACCCTTGAGATGCTCAGAGTCCTGCTGTCAATTAGCAGGTTTAACAAGACATGCCCTTAAGAACCCCAGAAGACCTTCTGTCTTTCAACACTTCCATGAGGCACCACCATGTATCTCTCCAGCGTCTTCACAATGGACTTAGTAGGTCTACCCAGGATGTGATCTTGCCATGGAACTCTTTTTATATTTTTTGTAACTTGTGGAATTTATGTGTTCTGAAAATACAAAGCTTTATTTTTTAATCGAGCAATTCCTATCTGTTATATACTCCATTTTACATAAAAACTACACAGTACTTACATACTTCATTTTTTTAAAAGATTTATTTATTTTACTTGAAAGTCAGAGTTACACAGAGAGAAAAGGAGAGGCAGAGAAAGAGAGAGAGAAAGAGGACTTCCATCCGGTGGTTCACTCCCCAGTTGGCCGCAATGGCCAGAGCTGCACCAATCCAAAGCCTAGAGCCAGGAGCTTCTTCCAAATCTCCCACATGGGTGCAGGGGCCCAAGAACTTGGGCCATCTTTTACTGCTTTCCCAGGCCATAGCAGAGAGCTGGATCGAAGTAGAGCAGGCGGGACTCAAATTGGCGCCTATAAGGATGTGGCATTGTAGGCAGTGGCTTTACCTGCTATGCCACAGCAGCAGCCCCTCATTTTACTTTATAATCACAAGCTTAACCTCCACTAAATAAAAATTCAACAAGTAGTCAATAGAAAATCCAAGGTTCCTTAGGAGTATAGACAAGGACTATAAATAATAATCAATCCTCAAAATGTTAATTTTGCTCATGTACATTACATTTTTTGTACTAGACATATTAATTACCAGAAATCAAGGAAAACATATGATATTTATCTTTTTGGGACTGGCTTAATTCACTGAGGTTATCTTGGTGAAACTGTAGTTACTGAGTTGTTGGAAGCATGGGTAAGACGAATTTCAGGAATGCTAATAATGTTTTGTTCCTTAATCTAGCTGCTGACTAAACAGACTCATTCATGGTATGAAAGTGCATCAGGATTTGTCATCAGGATTTATGGATATTTATAATGAGATATACTGTTCAATGAAATATTTCATTCAAAGGTTATGTAAGTATATCTCACTTTCCTATGGGCACTACACTATTAAATTTCAATTCTTTAGAAAAAACAAAATCATGAAGACGCAAAATTGTAATTGTGCCTGTAAATGTGTGTACGTTTGTGTTATATAACTATGACCTTTTATCTCTGAAAGCATCACACATATTCAATTAACTATTTGAAATATGATATGTAAGGACTTTAGAAACTATTATGATTAAAATGAACAAACATACAAAACTCATATGCTAGAATTATTCAAATCTATTTATATCTCATTGAAATCATTTGAAGTTGTATTACAAAATAAAATTATATGGTCCTAATCATGCTTATTAAGAAAAAGATTTTGTAAAGTTAAAAGAGTATGCACTGTTTTTGGATTCTTGCTGCCAGAATTTTCCCATCTAGAATGACAAAATGTATCAAATGGGCCAGCTTTCACTAAAGGACTATAGCTCAGATCGTCCGGATTGCCTTCTGCTTTTCCATTTGCTCACGTTATCCATCTCACAGTGAACATCCCATATAAACCCATGAGTTAGTCATCAGGTGTGCCAGCAATAAATCTGGAAGGCAGATGGTGAGCACTGCTCTTCTGACTTGGATTGCTTTATCCCCTCAGATCTCCTTTATCTATATTTCTCCTTCCAATGTTAGCAAACTATTAGTGTTTCGGTACTTTTAATTTTGCCTCCCTTGAGCCATCATTAGGACTTATAAAAACCTTAACCATATAACGTCTTGAGGAGTGAGTAGACTAAGATTTGCTAAGATTTGAACCACAGATACCTTATAAGTAATAGGTTATCAGCTACTGTGCATACAATGAGAGCTTGAATCCAAAAAAATCAACAGGTGATGTCAGGTATCTATGTGTTAATTTGAGGTCTTTAAATTTTCATGAAAGTAGAAAATTAATATGCTACATATAGTACTTATATCTATCCTGTTACTTTATGTCCTAGCATAGACATTTCAGAAGGATCTGGGAGTTTCTAAAAATCCTTTCATATACTTAAAGTTAAAAAGGATTTGCAGGTCTCAAGTATCAAAATGGAAAAAAAAAATGCATGACCCTTCCTGAATCCTCTATTTCTAAGCAGCAGTAACTCAGGCTGAACTGTCTACAGACCCCTCCCTCAGAGACAGGTAGCTAGTCTAAAGCCAGGAGGTTTTGATAAACAGCAGTGTGCATCTGCTGAAACTATTTAGCCAGCTTGCAAAATCAAAGGAAGTTTCATTGGCTTTAATTTCAATTTTGGATTATAATCTAATGACACAGCTTAACATATAGGTGGGGGTACAGTAACCCCAGGAGCCCTCCTCTGCCCAGCAGCTAATACTAGATTCTCTCTTCAAGGGGCAAGTCCTCATCTTTCCAGTGGCCAACTTTTATGGGTGTGACAGGCTTGGTTTTTTGGTTCCCTTGCTCTTGATATACAGGGATCCCCAACTGTTCTCCTTTATCTATTGAGAGCAAAACGAGGAGGGGTGGATGGTACACAACACACATGATACTGACCAGTGCTGGTCATAGGCAGTTTTTCCACATATGCAGTCGAGCCCCCTGGGGCCTGCTGCACTGTATTTTTTGTGAGATAGGCCCAGGCCCTTTTAAAGCTGGAGAAAACTGGTAAGGGCAGAGGATTAGGCTCTGTGTAGTTAGGAGGCCCCCACCATTGAGTTCCTCTAGCAGTGGCATTGTAGAACTTTTGGCCTAGGCATGTTGTGTTTCCCACTGGAACACTAAATTGTTTCCCCAACAGGCAAGACAGCATTTTCCAGTAATTGAGTTTTTTAGTGTCCACACCCTGGTATCTGCACAGGGAAGTTTACTTTCATTATAAGGCACACAAGGGTCTAATTCTTCAGCCTCCCAAGGCCACTGATCTCCCATATTGTTTCCCCCATAGACACAGCAAGCACAGATATTCAGACTGAATCATGGCTTCTGCCAGGTTCAGGACAAGTTTTTAGCTGTAGTAGATATGGCAGGGAGCTCTTTTGTAAATTCTTTATAAATGGAATCAAAGACCTTAAAGGGTGAAGACTACTGTGGCATTTTAACTCTTGGGATAGTCCCAGGGTTAGTCCCCCATCTGTAGATAGGCAATCTCCTCTCCATGTTGTTTTATCTTTACATAAAGGATCAGACAAGTTGGTGACAGTGAAATAAACAGGGTGGCAGCTTCCTATGGTGCAGTTTGGTGGTGCAACACCCTTTTGCAGGCAAGTAGCTGTGTTCTTCGTTCTGCCTTGTTTTGGCAGATGGAATAAGTAGTCCCATTGTAAGAGCTCACCCCTGAAACAGTTCCCTGACAGGAACAATGAGCATAGAAAAGCAGGGTGGTAGTGACACCCTCTCCAGATCCAGCTGGGCCAAGACATGCAGTGCAAGACTCTGGGGCCACGCGGAGGGGCCAAATGAGAAGCAACAACCAAGCATCCTGCCCAACAGAGATAAAGAAACGTCAGCAGGAGTTTTTGCTTCAAGTCCAGCAGCCAAGGTAGTCTCAGAAAAGGCTAAGGCAGAAAGCAGGGCAGGAAATCCAACCACAGGTAGGATCCTAGGGTTACAGTGCATTGCCATCAGGAGATTAACACAGAGAACAAGAATGGGCCATGCAGTTTGACTGACTCCTCGAGCTCCTGCCATGCGTCGATCAACCAGCTTCCGGGGTGTGTGAAGCAGGGCCATTGTCTCAGGAACTCTTCTGGAGCCATCGTCCCGGCAGGTCTCATGCTGTGGCCTGTTTATTCCAGGTGGTCAGCTTGCATGCTGTTCCTGGACTCGACGAGGCTGCTGGCTTCACCCTGCTGTGGTGGATCCAGGGGACCTCCTCAGCAACCTGAAGTGCAGTGGAGGTGGACAGGACAGCAGCGCATGGACTCTCCACGGGGTGTCCGAGGCTGCGCATTCCACTTGTTTACCCATACTGCATCTCCCAGCTTTAAAAGATGGGTGCCCATGGTTAAGCTCACATGACTGATGGAGGATAGGTCTGAAGTGAGGGCTGCATCTGTTGACTCAGGTTCAGGCTGCCTATTTCCTCCAAGTGCCTGTGCACTGCTTTGACTACTGGGGGAGGGCACCCATAGAGGACTTCTAAAGGAGGGAACCCAGCCTGTTTACTAAGGCTACACCGAACTCTCAATAATGCCATCAGTAACAGTTGCTCCCAGTGTGGATGAGTCTCCCAGCACAGTTTGTTTAGTTGGGTCTTTAGTGTCTGGTTCATCTGTTTACTTTTATGCAGCTCTGGGGCTGGTGGACCATGTGTAACTTCCATGAGATTCTTAGTCTTTTTGCCACCATCTGTACCACTTCTGCTACAAACAGGGCCTACTTTCAGATCTGACAGTCATCCAGATTCCAAAGAGCGGGATGATCTCCATTAGCAGGAGTGGAGGAGCCACCTGTTGGGCTTTTTCAGTACTTTGCCCAGCCTGAGTAAATACACATGAAAGTCAGTCCATCTTTGTAACCCTGAACACAAGGAAGCTCAGTAAAGTCTATGACCAAGCTCTCAAGCCTCCCATACTTTGTATCTGGAGGGGCACCTTGGGCCCTTGATGGGGGCTGTTAAGGGCACATATCTCACACTGAGTGCACACTGTCTGGACAATGCTGAAGAGTCTAGGAACCTGAAACTGTAGGCCCAGTGTGGACTCACGCATGTGGTGGGTCCCGTGATGAAACTGCTTGACAAAAGTCAGGCTAGAAACAAGGGATTGTCATTTGGCCATCTTCAAATTTCTATCACCTGCTGGAGAGGTAAGCTCCACTTTCAGTTTTGAACCAAGTTAACTCGTGCCTTGAGTACTGTGGGTTCCTTCCTGCCTGGGGGCAGGGGAACAGGGCCGCCACTAAAGCATTGGACTCTATTGGTTTCTTGTCAGCTGCAAGTTTGGTTTCATCAGCTTTTGGTTTTCCCTTGCCATAGTGGCATCCCTTATTATGGCCCCAACAGTGTATGACAGCCACTTGCTTGGGTGCCCACATGGTGTCTAGCTCCCAGATGTTTCTTCCCCATATTTAAAGTCCTTTCCTCTTGAGTTTCCTCTTTGAACAAGGCTCCATGTACATGACGCATGGTAAAAGCATATTTGGAGTCTGTGTATATGTTGACAAGGGCCCCTGTGGCTGGCTGGCAAGCTCAGGTCAGTGCAATGAGTTCAGTCTTTTGTGCTGAAGTTCCTACAGGCAAGGTTTGACTTCAATAGTATAGTATAAGTTTACCACACAGTATCCTGTGAGACTATTTTCCTCTTTTATGAGAATGCTACTGCCAGTAAAACATTCTATATCTAGGTCTTTAAAGGGCTGGTTGATCAGATCTGGCTGGCTTGAAAACACCTCATCCACAACTTCTGTGCAGTCTGGATCTAGCATGTCTGGCTTGACAGGCAGCAGTGTTTCTGGGTTTAAAGTTTTCACCACTTCTAGGAAAATGCAGGGATTTGCACATAACATTCCCTAATATTTACCATGCAGGCATTGGTCAGCCAGTACTGTCCTTTATACTCCATTAGAGTCAGAACTGAGTGAGGCACCCAGACTGTTAGATCCTGCCCAAAGTCAGCTTTCAGATTCTGATACTAGGAAAGCCATGGCAGCAAGGGCTCAGAGTCAGGGTGGCCATCCTTGAGAGACAGAGTTGAGCTGTTTAGACAGATATGCCACTCGTCAATGCCAAGACCCCAGCATCTGAGTTAACACCTTGACCATGGTGCTAGCAAATTCATGCACATAAAGGAATAAAGGCTTAGTCAAGTCAGAGAGCCCCAGAGTTGGGGCATTTGCAACTGCCTGTTTGATCTGTCTAAAAGCCTCTTCCTGTGCCTACTCCCAAAGGAAAAAAAAAAAAAACACTTTTTGTCTCTCCCTTTGTGGCTTTGTGAAAGAGTTTTGCCAAACTAGAGAAACTGGAAATTTAAATTCTGCAGAAGCCAGCAGTTCCCAGGAATTCTCCATCTTGGCATTGGGTCGAAGGAGTCAGGATTGTACAGACTGCTTATCTTCTCTCTCGACCAAGCCAATGCTACCCTTGTGACAGATGAAACCCAAGATACTTTATGTTTTCTTGGCAGATTCGAGCTTTTATCTTGAGATCTTGTTGCTGGCCTCCCTCAGGAAGGTGAGGAGTAGGTGGGTCCCATTCTTGAAATCCTCTGGTGGTGTCCAGACAGCTCAAAGCAGGTTATCCATATACTGGAGCCACACACAACCATGTTGGTCTGCTGGAAAACTTTTAAGTGAGACTAGTGCCATGCTGATAAGAGTTGGGGAGTTTTTGAATCCTTGAGGCAATCTGGTCCAGATTAGTTGGCCTTTGTCCCATTTTCAGGATTTTTTCATTCAAAGGTTTAGATTGTTTGACTCTGAGAGGTCAAATGGTAGAGAAGACATCCTCGAGGTCCAGGCAAGTAAAATAAGCAGCTTTGGCAGAGATGAGACCCAGGAGAGTGCAGGGGTTAGGGACCACAGAAGGCAAGGTGACTATTACCTGGTTGACTACTCATAGGTCTTGACCAGCCTGTTGACCTGTGGATCTGGCAGGAAGGGAGTATTCCACAGCAACTGACATGGCTGGAGGATTCTGTACTTTAGCGGTCTCTCCAGGTGTTTTGGATTCCAATCAGAGCCTTGCAGTGGATAAAATATTTTCTCTGGCTGGTAGGTCCTACACCCAGCTTTAATTCCACCACCACCAGAGGATTGTTTTTGCATAGATTGGCTGTGCTTTCTGTGATTCATACTCCAGGCACTTTGAAGAGAGATTTGGACCCTGTCAGGGCTCTTCCAAGAGATCACAGAGCCGCCAGCCATTCTTCTTTCTTGGATGGGGTGGAACCATGAGAGTCATGAGTTATGTTTCTGGTCCTCCCAGGGTCAGGGCCACTTAGTTGCAGGAGCTGAAAGCTATTTGAGCTCACAGCTTCCCCAGTAGGTCTCGACCCACTGAAGCTACTGTACAGTCAGGAAGATGTAGGAATTCTTGGATGATTTCATAGCCCCTACATTGCACTGTTGTTGCGGTAGGAAGGGGCAACAGACTCAGCTACGTGTAGCCTCTACCATGGTAACCTGCATTTGTGAAAGGGGCCCACAGGCTGGGTCAACACTAAGTGCTCTTTCCCTGTGTCCACCATAAAGTCAATGGGCTGGCTCCCTATAGTCATTTGGACCATGGGCTCCTGGGGAACAAGTGAGATGGAGCCTGTCTGCCCTGGTCTTTTTCATAATTGTTCATGGCAGCCAGGTCTACAAAGTCCTCCCTGGGCCTCAAGGGATCGCTGAGTGAGTTGGCATTGTCGCTGGAGTAACTATCATCTCCCTCTTGACTGCTGGGGGCACTCATTTTCACAATGACCTTCAGGGCAGCAGCGGACACATTGGTTCCGGACCTCAGCAGGGCCTCTGGGTGTTTCTGTCACTCTTTCATCCTCTTCCTGTCCAAGAACCTGACAGGACACTTCTTTGGGAGTGTCCAGACCACTTGGTGAGAGCCATGGCAAGTAGATTTACCTTTCATTTCATTTACTGGTGTGCCTCCTTGCAGGTCTCTTGTTCTCGGTTGACAAAAAATGGCTGCAGCTTCTAGCAGCTGAGTTTTGTTCATCCCAGCAAAGCCCTCCAGCTTTTGAAGTTTGCAACTGATGTCCCCCTTGGCCTGGCTGATGAAAGCACCACTTAATATCCTCTGATTTTCACTTGCCTCAGGGTCAAAGAGAGTGTGAAGGCAGAAAGGCTCACACAGTCTCACAGATTTGGTTAGGGCTCTTTTCAAGTCCTTGAAGGATCTCTGAGACTTTGATGATATTCATAGCCTTTTTTCCCCTCCTGCCTTCTTGCCATCAAGAGAGCCACTTGATGCAGCCTGAGCAGCCGCATCGGATCAGCATTACTGGAGCCCCAATTGGGGTCGACCTTTGGAAAGTGGGTCTTAGCATAACCCTGGGTTTTGAAAACTAATGGCAGGGAGTTTTCCTATTAGCATTTGAGGCAGCCTGGGTAAAATGATGGTGTTCTTGGGTGTTGAACAGAATCAGGAGTTGGTGACAACTGGGCCAGGGGGCTTGCGGGTCTGGATGATGGATTGCATCAGGTCATAGCCTGGGACTCTTTGGTGTATGAGGGGTAGTTAGAAGGTCAGTGGTGGAGAAGCGCTGCTGGATGAAGGAGTTCTGCTCCCCGTGCACCTTCATAAAACTTGAAGGCTGTGCCCAGCCTCATCATTCAACATGGGTCCCCAGGTCTCTCTTAATGGCATCTGCAGGACATCTCAGGCTGTTTGCAAGGCAGGGGTCCTTCAGGGGGGTCTTCCTGGCATTTTCAGTTGGGCCCTGCAGGATCAGGATGAGAAGCTCAGGGGTGGTCACAGCCAAGGGCATCTCCCATGGCTTTGGAGGAAGGATGTTTCAGGGGTGGGTGGAGCCTCTGATGGGGTTGAAGCTGCAGGTGCAGCTGGCACCCTGGGCACAGGAGGTGCAGATGGCAGCAGAGGATACAATGGTGTATAAGGTGGAGGAACCTCAGCCTCTTCTGGGTCATCAACTAAAATGGGCTTTTTCTCTTCAGACAAATAGGATCTTTCACACTTTGGTTGGCACTTTGAAGGGGAAGTTTCTCCAGCCAACATAATCTTATTGTGTTTTTCTAAACTGCCCTTTAGCCAAAAAGGCTGACTATGTTCAGCCAACTGTCAATGTAGGGGAATTGGTCAGGGTGGACTGGCTTTCTGATGATGATTCTGTAAACTTCACCAAATAAACCTTCACCCGGGATCCCTCAGACGGTCATTCCATCCCAAAAGTAGGCCACTGTAACTCACAGAACATACCCAGCTTGTGTGGAGTCAGCCCAACACCAACATCTCCTGAGAATATCTGAAAACTTTGATCGCGTAGCATCGTGGGGTACATTTACTCTGTGTGCCACCCATTTCCTCCCTCAGAGAAAACAGCAACACACAAGGAGGCAAAAGGGGAGGGAAATGGGCACTTCATCCATCACTGGCCGCTCTTCTCACGAGTTGTTTCCAGCGCCTCGCGGCAGCGGTGGTGGGTTTAACACCCCCACTTGAACTGGGCCTCCTAGACTTGGCAGAGAGCTGGTAGAGCCTTGCGATCTGTATGGGGATCGCCACAGCCTGAAGTTCAGACTCCACACCCACTGTGGCCCTTAGGTGGACTCAGAACTCTCCTGCTACCCCTCTCATTCATATGCACTCACATGATCTCCAACCCGCTGCCCAGTTCCTAAGAACTGCAGCTTGCATCTCTGTGCAGTGTTTGCCACCTTGGTCCTCCCTCTGACCTTAGGAGACTACCTGGCAATTCTGGGTGTTGATCAAGCTGCCCTCTGCCTCCTAAGAGGCAGGTCCACTACCTTATGAACCCTGGTTCCTACTTCCGACAGGTGGTGCTCCCTCAGCTGGCTCCTGTGCCTCCCTGGGTTCAGCTGTGCTCCTGGGGTGTGATCCCTGGCACACCAGGAGGGGCTAGACATCCACAGAGGAAGTTGTCTGGGGAAGCCAGGTGAGGTCACCTGTCCTTGGATTTTCCAGGAGTTGTACCCCGGTGACAAAGGAGGTAAAAACACATCTAAAAATCCTGGACACAAGCCCCCAGAAATGTAGCTTGAAAAGCAGACAGGGAGGCGGGACAACAAGGCTCTCAGCAGCAAACAGCTTTATTCTATTTTATGCCAGCAGCACCAGAGGAGTCTGTCTCCAAACTCTCAGCCCTGAACTAAGCAGGGCGTTGTGTCCTACACCCCAGCACAGACAACTTTAGGTTTCCTGGTACATGTTTGGCTGCACTCATCTTGATGGGATGGTCTGGAGCTACAGCACGACTTACACAGCCGTACACAGAGTTACACCTGCGTGCATTAGATTTGCCTCAGTTGACTTAGTGGCATTGTGCTATTTCTCAGAAAGCCTTCTCCATCACCCTGTCCCAGAACGCCCCTGCCGGAAAGCTCCTATGGTTTCTGCCTATAGCTGTTTTTTTTTTTCCCCTACCTTGGGGGAGGTGTCCCTGACGCAAGAATGCTCCATCTACTGCCTCAATGACTAAGACTGCGTTAGTGGACACGAGAGGTCTGTTCAGTCGTGATATCAACAGATAATCAGCCTCCAGTGGGTGTTATCCAGGGGGAGCTTTATTTACTCATGACAAGGAAAGGATACAGTGGAAAGATGTAGTTCCCGAAGGAAACTGCCTCCCTGAGAAGTTTCCCAGGACTTTTATAACAAGGATTAGGAGGGTGTCCAAGATGTAGAAAAGAGAGTGGGGAGGGGAGACTTTCTGTTCAAAGAACACACGTCTGCACACATACACGTTAAAAAGCCTCAGACTGGGTCCCTGCAGCTTACGCTGTGGTGATCCGACCCTTTCAGTACCATGTTACTTGAAACATCCAGTGAAAATCTCAACAGGAAGTGAACTGCTTCAGGCCCTCTACTCAGGTGGATGTGCTCCATTCCTACCCGTGATACCCATGCTCTTGGTTAAGGCTGAGCAGGAAAAGCTGGGAGCTGGGAACTCAATCTGTGTCTATCATGTGGCAGCAAGAATCCATGCACTTGAGTCGTACCACTGCCTCCCAAGGTCTGCATGGGCAGGAAGCTTGAGTCAGGGGCCGGGGTCAGGAATTGATCCTGGGTGTCCTGGTCGTCTTAACTGCTAGACCAAAAGCGTACCACCTCAATCCTTTTTTTTTTTTTTTTTTTTTTTTTTTAATTTTTTGACAGGCAGAGTGGACAGTGAGAGAGAGAGACAGAGAGAAAGGTCTTCCTTTCCCGTTGGTTCACCCTCCAATGGCTGCCGCGGACGGCGCGCTGCGGCCGGCGCACCGCGCTCATCTGATGGCAGGAGCCAGGCGCTAGGTGCTTTTTCCTGATCTTCCATGGGGTGCAGGGCCCAAGCACCTGGGCCATCCTCCACTGCACTCCCGGGCCACAGCAGAGGGCTGGCCTGGAAGAGGGGCAACCGGGACAGAATCCGGCGCCCCGACCGGGACTAGAACCCGGGGTGCTGGCGCCGCAAGGCGGAGGATTAGCCTGTTGAGCCACGGCGCAAATCCTTTTTGAATTTCATCACCCAAGTATGTACCCAAGATTAAGGTGGAACTCTTAAGGCATCTTTAAATAGCAGGAGATTAAGAATTAAAAGGCAGAATATCTGTGTTTAGATACTGTTTTGTGAATAAAGATGTTCACAGATCTCTGCAAAATATTAGTTTTATAAGTGTGCTTCCATTTAGAGAAATTCATCAATGTTACCAGTATATTCAAAGTGTTCAACTGCCCATTGATTCATCTATCAGTCCACTACATATGTATATATACACACCCACAATAATACTGCCAAAATGATACACAATATATTTACTAGTTAAATTTGTATATTTCCAAGCCATCTTATCTATCTTTTTAAACTACAGGTAGCACCACACTTTCATTGTATTTTGTTTTCCTAGTGAAAACAAATTCACAATAAAAAATAAAGATACATGTTAGATGATGTTTGACACACAAAGGACAATAAAACTATTCAAGGAGCTAGCAGGCTTAGTAAATAAAACACAAAGAGTTGTCAGTTATACTGAGCCAGAAATCTTATAAAAAGCCTATGGAATGAAAGAAAATACATGCAGACTACATTTCTGACAAGATTTTAATATCAAAAACATATACAGAATTCAAAGCTCTCAATAGCAAAAAATAATCCTAATAAAATGGGTTAAAGACATTGATGGAACAAAGACATAAGCCTCAGCTATTCTTGCTCATTGCCCAAAAGAGAGATGAACATTGGAATGTATTCCTTGCCCTTGCATCTCAACTGGGTCCCACACCCTGTGCCTTCACACCCCACCCCACGTTCTTTCCCAGGTTCCTAAGGCCCAACAGGGCCACCTGAATGGCCAGTTCCAGGAGTTCACTTCCGTCTGCAACACCCTGCCCCTACCCCCATCCCTAGCCCTCCTAAAATATAAAAAATCCCAGCCCCTGAGATCGTGCCTGTCGCCACGTGTTCCATCAATGTGCACACCAGCAGTTGGTCACCTACCTCTATGGATTTATTTTCTCTGGCTGTAAGCTTGTGCACTGCCTCCTCTCTATTCTGCACCTCTCTCTAACATTTTTGTGCCCAGTGTGAGGAAGGGAGTGAAGAATCTGGCTTCTGGGTAAGAGCTGAGTTTTCTTTCCCCCTTTTCTGATCTCTACTCCCCCTTTCTACTTTCATTTCTGACTTGGCTTCTCCTACGTGGGGTGCGGGGAGTGTGCAACTTCCAGGATCCCCCCAGCTGTCCCTGGAGTGACCTGGACAGGCCTGGGAGGCACCCCTCCAATAACCTCCTGTATGAGACCCGAATGGCCTTGTCACTTCCTCAGCCAACTTGCACTCTCATCTTCCCAACGAATAGACAGCCAGAGCCCTTTGCTGGTCTCATCCCTGCACACAACAGCAGACCTCATTCTCAGCCCATCCGATTGCACCAAGCACTCTGGGGCAACACTTGTGGCTGGTTCATCCCCTCTCGAAGGGCCTGGGGTGTTTGGGCAGTTTCCCTCACTTGGAACCAGGAGGCTTGTCTAAGCTTGGGATTTCTCGCTCTCTGCTCAGGACTTTGGATCTTGAATGGGCTAATATTTTCCCAGGGGACCCCTTTGAAAAGGACCTCCTTCCCTCAGGCTGTATTTTGCCTAATCCACAGGTTCCAAAATTTCTCACATTACACCTGACTCCCCTTTGGCCTGCCTCTTAAAAAGTTTGTGCAAGCTAGGCCTAAAAAGAGGATAAAACAGAAGTTATTAATTAATCTCTAATAAAATTTGGCCTCAATATGAATTAGACAATGCCTCAAAATGGCCAGAATGTGGCAGCTTTATCTCCAAATTCTCTGTGACCTTAATAGTTGTACACAGAGAAATGAGAAACGGTCAGAGGTCTTCTAAGTCCAAGCCTTCTGACTCCTTCAGGGTCAATTTTTCACACTCCAAGTTCTCATAGAGGAAGAAGGCTTGGATCCCTTCCTTAAACTTTCTACATCCCCATCCCTTCCTTCTCTCTCCCACCTGAGAAGGTGGAGCCTCAGGTACAGGCCCCTTCGCTCACTCGCCTTATCTCTTTCTACCCCCCTCCCCTTCCACTCCACCAGGGGCAGCAGGGGCAGTGCCGCCACTTCATCTTCTTCTCCCCCCAAATCTCTTCACCCAGTTCTCTCCAAGGAAGAAAAATCTCGCTGTATGCCTTCCACCCCATCGCCATTCCCTCCCTCATCTCATCAGCTCTGTGATCCTGACCCTGCTGATGATCCCCCACCCTAAGCCCCACCCCAAGGAATTCCAGAGCTCAGCTGGCAGACTCCTGGCTGACCTAACCCCCTGTGGGATTCCACTCCACCTCCTCCTCCCACCTATTACTACCACACCTCCTCTTCCCAACCCATCTCCTCCTCACAAGTGCTCCCTGAAGGATGCCACCCACACCCCTCCTCCTCTCGAGGGAGGCGGCTGGAGTGGAAGGTCTGGTGAGAGTCTATGTGCCCTTCTCTCTATCAGACCTTAGACTGAGCAATGTCTGAGAGAATCCCTCCAAATATCGTAAGGGATTTCTCCGCCTGACTCAGTCCTACAGCTTCACTTGGAACGATCTGTATTTAGTTCTATTCTCTACCCTAACTCCAGACGAACTGGAACATATCTGGCATGATGCCTTTCTGTATGCAGATGAGATGCACTGCCAGGGCCCAGGCAGACACCCGGAGGCCACTCGAGTGTCCCCAGAGCCAACCCTAACTCAGAGTGGACTCACCAACCTGGGACCCAGGACCACAGGCCTGAGACCACATGATCCCATGCCTGCTGTGGCTATGGATAAGAACAGCCATAGACAGGCCAACTATGAGAAGATTCAAGAGGTCTCCTAGGAACCCGAAGAAAGCCCTGCTCTATTTATGTCCTACCTTACAGGGGCCATGACAAAGTATACCAACACCGATCCCAATTCCCCAGAGGGACAGCTGTGTTTAAATTCCCAGTCAGCTCCAGATATCCATTGCAAACTCCAAAAATTACAAGATGGTCCACCGAACCCCCAGAAGGACCTCATAGAAGTGGCTTTTCATGTTTTAACAATAGAGATGAGGAATTAAGGACTCAGAAGGAAACAGATAGAAAACTGAAGTGTCAGATGCTTACCTGTGTAACCCACCAAGACCCCAATGGCCAGCTAAGACCCACCCCTCAAGGGCCCTGTTACTGATGTGGCAATGCTGTGCACTGGCCAAGGCCTGCTCCAACTCAAAGCTAACTTCAGTTCAAGGCCCTAGACCTCCTGGGGCCTGTATTAAGTGTGACAACACTGGACTTTGGGCCAGGAGCTGCCCTAACCCGAGGCCTCCCCCTGCCTTGAGTCCCAAGTGCAGACAATGGAGTCACTAGAAGATGGGCTGCCCCCAGGGAGGGAAATCCCCCTTTCTGGAACAACCCTCTGCTCAAACCCCTCCAGCACAGGGCATCTCATCTCTGCTAAACTTAACAGAATGAGGTTCCACAGCCCCCTTCTCAGATGAGTCCAGGGGCCTGAGGGTAATAGGGACAGTGTCCAGCAAGCTAATTTCTTTCTTGGTGGACACTGGGGCCAGTTTATCTGTTTTACATGAATATTGTGGTCCACTACTTCCTTCCTCAGTCTCTGTTGTTGGCATGAAAGGTCTAATCAGAATGGCTAATAAGACCCCTCCCTTCCTTTCTTGTCCCTCCTAACTGCCCCACCCCCCTCTTCGGCAGGCGTCTTCTAGACCAATTGGGACATCCATCTCCATTCCCACTGGGGATAAAACACAAACCTTCACACTTCACATTACGGACATTCCTCTCTTCACCTCTCCACCCCAGACTCCCTCCTTTCCCTTGGTTAGTCTTGTAGTGTGGGATACCTCTCACCTGGTGATTGCCACCTACCATACCCTATAACACACCTATACTCCTGATTAAAAACCAGATGGCTTTTAGTGTTTAGTACAGGATCTTCGATGTATTAATGCTGCTGCCCATCCCATATACCTAGTGGTGCCAAACCCTTACATTCTCCTCTCCCAAATACTCCCTATGACTTCTTCGTTTCCATCCTGGACCTATAGGATGCTTTCTTCACCATTCCTCTTGACACCTCTTCCCAACCACTCTGCCTTTACCTGGTCTGACCCTGATACTCTCCTTACTCAAGAGCTCACCTGGACCGTATTACCCCAAGGTTTCCAGACAGCCGGCATACCTTTGGGCAGGCCCTCCAGGCAGATCTGGCCTCTATCAACCTGTCACCCAGCACCTTTCTTCAATATGGTGATGATCATCTCTTCCGGAGCCCCTCCCGAGAGACCTGTCTCCCACATATCACTAGTCTTTTAAACTGTCTAGCTGAGGAAGGTTGTAGGGTGTCTTCAGAGAAGGCTCAGCTGACTTCTACTTCAGTTACCTTCTTGGGCTTTCTCGAGCTGCCAGACACTTACACAATTCCTCCGCCAGAAAGCAGGCAATGCATTCTCTTGCTTTCCCATGTACGAAGCGAGACCTGGTCTCTTTCTTGGGACTTGTGGGATATTTTCACAGCTGGATTTCAAACTTTTCTCTTATTGCTAAACCTCTCTGTGAGGCTACCAAAGGCAACCTAGATGAGTCCTCACAAGAGACATCCTCCCTGGAGATCCTGTTTCAAAGCCTAAAGAAGGTTCTTCTACAAGCACCCGCCCTGAGCCTTCCTAACCCACCTAAACCATTCCTTCTCTATATCCATATCTCAAAGGGGCAAGCACTCAGTCTCCTAGCGCAAAAGGCTGGAGACTCTATTACACCTGTGGCCTATTTCTGCAAACAATTAGATGGGATTTATCAAAGTTGGTCCCAATGCCTAAGGGTTCTGGCCATACCAGAGGTCCAGAAGCTAAGCTTTATCAACCCTTACAAATCTGGTCCTCTCATGGATTGCAAGACCTTGTCAGCCACCAGGCTTTTCAACATATATCACCATCTCACACCCAAGTCCTTCACTCTACCCTTCTCCAGCCCTCCATTACCTGTCATTGCTGCTCTTCTCTCAACCCAGCTATTCTCCTCCCCACTACTCTCTCTAATCCCCTAGAACCCCATTCCTGTACTGACTTCCTTGATTTTTCCCTGACTACATTTCACCACCTCACCTCATTTCACACCTCCTATTCCCAAAGTCCCAGACTGGTACATTGATGGTAGTGCTTCTAAAACTCCCTTGTTTCCTGCTGGATATGCAATAATTGAGGGGCATCATGATGACACCTCCTCCTCTCCCCCTGCATAGGGACATAGAGGTAAGGCCCCTACTGCAAGGCACTACCTCCCAACAAGCCAAATTGTTAACCTTGATTCAAGCCTCCACCTTAGCCAAAGGAAAGACAGTCAATATATACACAGATTCCTGATATGCCTATAATATCATCCATTCCAATGCCAAGAGATGGCAAGAAAAGGGCTTTCTGACAGTCCGAGAGACCCCTATAATAAATGGCAGGCTGATCAAAAGTCTTCTTGATGCTGTCCAAATGCCAACAAAAGCTGCTGTTATTCACTGCAAGGGCTCCAAGAAAGGTAAACCACATCTACCTGAAGCTAATAACAGGTTGATCTGATGGCTAAAGCAGCGGCTTGTGGGGACGTGATCCTGTCTTTTCTCTGTAGCTTAGCTCCTGTGTATTCAGACCTAGAAATCTCTCCATTCCAACAGCAAGGGGCATCTAGAAAGGACTCATGGTGGTTTCTAGACGAAAAACTAATACTCCCTTCTCCCCAAGCTACCTTTCTAAAAAAACCCTCCATTCTGCCTATCACCAAACTCAAACTCTCTTCTTCATTTCCAGAGATCACATATACACCTAACTCCTCCCATAAGAGAAACTCTGCATATCTCAGACACATAGCGTCTGTCAAACCACTAACCCCAATTCTAATATCAGGCCCCCCATTCCCCACTCACTCTCGGGGTGGGTGGAAGCTTTCCCCACTACTAACAAAAGAGCTTCCACCATTTCCACTATGTTATTAAACGATATTATCCCAAGATTTGGACTGCCTGCTTCCATTCAGTCAGACAATGAACCGGAGTTTACCTCTCAAATTACTCAAATAGCATCTGCCTCTCTTCATGTCTCACAGCATTTTCACATTCCCTATCCCCCCCCTCCCCGCGCCCCCTTCTTCAGGTAAAGTAGAACAGATGAATGGGATTTTAAAACAGGCTCTAACTAAACTCTCTGTGCAGGTCCACTTAGACTGGGTAAAACTCCTTCCTTCAGCTTTGTTAAAAATCAGATCTCTTCCCTGGAGCCCATGCTAAGCCTTTCTGAAATTCTCTGTGAAAGCCCTTTTCTTTAATCTAACTTCCCTCCCTACAGAATTCTGAAGCTATTCCTCCTCCTCTCACTTTCCCTCTTACTGAAACACGCTCTGACTTAAGGACCTACGCAGATACACACCTACCCAAACCACACTCTGTACCTTCAAACTATATTCCTACCTCTCCATCAGGTGACTGGGTTTATCTAAAACAAAAAGAGGCAGCCAAAGTGGAGCCAAAGTGGAGCTGGCTCTACCAGGTGATACTGACTACTCCCACTGCTGCCAAACTCAAAGGGCACCCCCCTTGGGTACATTTTACTTCATTAAAACTAGTAACATTGCTGGCGCCGAGGCTCACTAGGCTAATCCTCCGCCTGTGGCGCCGGCACACGGGGTTCTAGTACCGGTTGGGGCGCTGGATTCTGTCTCGGTTGCCCCTCTTCCAGGCCAGCTCTCTGCTGAGGCCCGGGAAGGCAGTGGAGGATGGCCCAAGTGCTTGGGCCCTGCACCTGCATGGGAGACCAAGAAGAAGCACCTGGCTCCTGCCATCGGATCAGCACAGCTCACTGGCCGCAGCGGCCATTGGGGGGTGAACCATCGGAAAAGGAAGACCTTTCTCTCTGTCTCTCTCTCGCACTCTCCACTTTGCCTGTCAAAAATAAATAAATAAATAAATAAACAAAAAAACAAAACAAAACAAAACAAAACAAAAAACTAGTGACATCTCCCTCATCTAAGTCTACTCCACAGGACCCACTTCTCAGGTTGGCATGCTAACAAGAGCTACTCACAAAGTAACTCTGCCTCATTTTGGCCATCGTTTCCGCCCTGGGCAATGTCCCTAGTATCTCCTTTTGTCCTCATCATCATAGTGCTCCTATTTCTGCCTTGTATAGTGAACCCATTCCAAAGGTTCTTGCAGGAATGAATAACTGCTATATCTCAAGCCATCTCACAGGAGCAATACAAGACTGCTCTTCTTCAAGCAATCCGATCTAGAGTGTAGACCCCACTCCATGTCTATGCCCCATATCAGCAGAAGGCAGTCAGAGAGAAGTCAGTGCTCCTTATCCTTATCTATACAGAGTCGGGATTGATGGAACAAGACACAAGCCTCAGACATTCTCGCTTATTGCACAAAAGATAGATAAAAATGGAAATTCTTCCTTCCCCTTGGATCTCAGTCGGGTCTCACACCCTATTGCCTTCATACCCAATCCCAGCATTCTGTACTAGGTGCTCAAGGCCCAACGTGGTCCCCTGAAAGACCAGAAATCATCTCCGTCAGCTGCACCCTGCCCCCATGCCATCCCTAGCCCTACTAAAACATAAAAAGGCCCAGCACCTGGGATCAGGGCCTTCTGCCAGGTGTTCCATCAATGTCTACATGGGCAGTTCTTCACCCACCTCTCTGAATTTATTTTCTCTGAATAAATTCCTTCTGGTTGTAGATTCATATTCTGCCTCCTCTCTATTCTGCGCCTGTTTTCATAACAGACAAAAATAGAAATTTCTCAAAAGAAGAAAAATAGCAGATATATGACAAAAACGCTGAACATTACTGATTATGAGGGAAATCTAAACAAGGAGATGCCACATAATCCCCTCTAGGTTGCCTAATATTAAAAACACACAAAATAACAAATGCTGGAAAGAATGTGGAAAAAGAGAAACTCCTATATACACCATGGGTTGGAATTTAAACTAGAGCAATCATTATGGAGACGCATTCTCACAGACGTTAAACAGTAGAATAGTAGCCACTGGAGGCTGCAGAAAGTAGTAGGGGGGTGGAAAGAAGGGGAGGCTTGTCAATAGATGCAATGCTAGTTTGTTAGGTAGAATGAATTCTTGTGTTTTGTTGCACAGTAGAGTGGATTCAGTTAACAATAATGCATAATGCATTATGTATTTCAAACAGATAGAATAGAGAATTTTGAAGTTCTTACCACAAGATAAATGCCTAAGTTGATGGATGTAGTTATCCTGATTTGATCATACACCAGCATGAAGGGAAATATCAAATTATACTCTCTAAATATGTGCAATTACTAGCTGTTAATAAATATAAAAATAAAAGGAAATTTTTAATGGAGCTTTCTGTTATGTATTTTTTCTTTTTTTATTTTATTTATTTATTTATTTATTTTGACAGGCAGAGTGGACAGTGAGAGAGAGAGACAGAGAGAAAGGTCTTCCTTTTGCCTTTGGTTCACCCTCCAATGGCTGCCGTGGCCTGTGCGCTGTGGCCGGCGCACCGCGCTCATCCGATGGCAGGAGCCAGGTACTAGGTGCTTTTTCCTGGTCTCCCATGGGGTGCAGGGCCCAAGCACTTGGGCCATCCTCCACTGCACTCCCGGGCCACAGCAGAGAGCTGGCCTGGAAGAGGGGCAACCGGGACAGAATCCGGCGCCCTGACCGGGACTAGAACCCGGTATGCCGGCGCCGCAAGGCGGAGGATTAGCCTGTTGAGCCACGGCGCCGGCCTGTATTTTTTTCTTATGCGATGTTAGTCACCTTATGCCAGTGCCACTTTATCAGGGAAAGCAACTCTTCAACAGTTTATGTCCCCAATGCCAAAGTCAATAAGAGCAAATAATCTTTTTTGGGCAACTACAAAGCAAACCAATTGTTTTCAGTGTTTTCAAGCTGCTCCATAAACATTGCTTTCTTTTTAAAAAATAATAATCAGCTGGCTACATATATAAGAACGTTCAAATAAGAATCTCTACCTCAAGACATTTAAATTATTTTAAACAGGAAGACAGAATTCTCCAAGAGCCAATGAATGACTCTCTAATCACTCTGCTAGTCCAAAGGCATCATTTGATTATCCTCCATTACCCTGCAGTGTCACTGATCTGTGACTATCATTGCTGACAGCATTTCCCCAGAATAAAGCAGATGCACTTTGTTCATTGACAGCATTCCACAGACAGAAAAATCTTGTCAAATGCACTTTGCTAAAATTAAAAAGAGAATGAGAGACTGTGCACAGAGCAGGTGGTGTCTACTGGAGGAGAGAATTCTATTTTTACATTCTAATATGCATTTCTCCTTTTCTAAATGTGACATTGTAGTTGCCATAGAAGGCGAAGAAATCCTAAAAGGGAATAAAACACATTCACGCCAAAGCAGAAGCACCAGGCCCCACAAAGCATTCCTCTATTTACACTAGCAGTTCCTCAGTTGGTGAGGCTGTCTACTTGTATCTGACTTTCAGTGAGTGGTCTGATATTTATAGATTAGTTATAAATTCCTATTTTGTTTATGATCCCTGACTATGGTATTCACAAAGACCTAGGCTATTTGTTAGCATCTTTAAGTACTTGAATTGGCCAGCATCCAATAGACTTTCATGAGTTCCCAACAACTTCATGACAAGCAGATCAATGCAACCAAGGTCTATTTCTAACAAATTCCAAGAAAGCTGTCCTCAAGCAGCAGGAATACATCCTGCTTCAATCCTTGGGCTTTGCGAGCTCAGAAGGAAGACTCCGCTAAGGTACTTACTGCAAATGAGGAGCAATATTGAATAATTGCACATGGAGTTTCCATTGCTTCCGGCCAGAAATGACTACAAACTTTTCACCAGAAAGTCACTTGACCTGGCAATGTAGGAAATAAGGTTTTGCATTTACTCAAAAAACCATATGAAGCAGGACCTGATGAATGAGAATCTCTGATCACAGTACCCAAAGCACCCCTCTCGACATCATAATCCCTGGTGTAGTGCAGTGAATCCTAGAGTCAGGAGGCCTGGACTTCGTGGGTGACATGACACTGTTTCAGTTTCCTCGTACATTACACCAAGGTGTCCCACGCTGCGTTAGGTGATCCTCCGCTTTTCCTCAACTCCCTAGTTTCCTCCTCCTGGGAAAGAGCCTTTCTCATTGTATCTTGTATGGTAGTTATTTGCCTCTAGCAAATGGCTAGTGCCATACATAAGAACTGGATCAGCAGTACTTGAGGAATGATTTCACTTTCTCAGGTTGGCAATACAATGAAAATGATGATTGCTCAATGCAAGGACCTTCCCATTTGAGCTGCAGAGGAGATAGAGTGTTGACTCACAAACCCAGTGTCAGGGAAAATAATCATTCAACACCAATGTTTTTATAAGAGTAGCAGAGTAGCAGATAAATGTTGATTGAAATCACTACGAACTGAGGATATTTATGGCATTTTCCTGTCACTCCTAAATTCTTTAAGATTTATTTATATATTTATCTATCTATCTGAAAGTGAGAATTACTGAGAGAGAGGAGAGAGAGGAGAGAGAGAATCTTCCATCTACTGGTTCACTCCCCAAACAGCTACAATGGTTGAAGCCAGGACCAATCTAAAGCCTAGAGTTATGAAAAGTGCAGGGGCCCATGCATTTGGGCCATTCTCTGCTATATTCCCAGAACATTAGCAGGGAGCTAGATCAGAACTGGAGCAGCCAAGACTCAAACCACTGCTCACGTGGGATGCTGGTGCTGCAGACAGCCACATTACTACTATGCTACAATGCCAGTCCTGTCTCCTAACTTCTCTCTGGCCTGTGTGTTAGCCTGGTAGATGCATGCTAGAGACAGCACAAAGCAATGGAAAGAATATGGAGGTGCCAGCCCTGTGGTGCAGCAGGATAAAGCCCTGACCTGCAATGCCAGCACCCCATTTGGGCACTGGTTTGAGTGCTTGCTATTCTACTTCCAATCCAGCTTCCTGCTAATGTACCTAGGAATGCATTAGAAAATAGCTCAAGTCTTTGGGCCCTTGCATCTACGTGGGAGACCTGGAAGAAGCTCCTGGATCCTAGCTTTTCTTTGGCACAGCCCTGGCTGTTGTGGCCATTTGGGGATTGAATCAGCTGATAGAAGACCCCTCTCTCTCTTTCTCTACCTCTCTCTCTCTCTAATTCTGAATTTCAACTGCATAAAATAAATCTTAAAAAAAGAAAGAAAGAATATGGGGACGTATGTAAGGCAAGCCTTGGCTTGAATCATGGGGTTCCATTTACTATTTTAATAGTCCATTTTTTTCTGGCATGAAATGAAGATTGATAAGGTTTATAAACACATCTTCAGAAGCCCCATGTCAAATATCTGCGCATAGATTTGATTTTTGTTCAAGTGCTAATATGTGGACCAGGCAACCACTGAAGGCATTCTTTGATGCAGTCATTCCCTAGTCTGTAGACTGAGCTGAGAGGAGGCCTCATTTGTGTATCAAACACCTACTCATAGAGATAGTGGCTGTGCTCTTGCTCCAGCATGACAGCTACAATGGTGCATCAGCAACAACTATTAGTTCTTTCTCTGCTACACTGTGCAGTACCTGCTCTCATGTGAGAACCAGCTCCTCTCTTAAATCAGGAAGATTGTAGGTGTCCCCCATCACTGCCAGCTGAATACAATGCCTTGGTTGATTTTCACTTAGGTTTAATTATACATAATTAAACAAAGTATGTATTTTCTCTTCAAACAAGATCTCATGTTTCTTCTGTTTTCAAACGACTGGGTGCTGAAACCTGTATTATCCACTTATTGAGAAGACACATCTAAACACTGCATTTTACAAAAAGCGTGCAGTTATAAATTTTAAACTCATGGAGTTCATAAATAGAGGGTGCATTTAATGTTGCAATGAAGGCGTTTGATTGGCAAGTTTCTTCTCAGTGAAGGAAATAACAATTTAGCTCATATCACAATTTATTTTTTAATCTAAGAAGGCCTAGAAATTACCCCCTTTGGCACTGACCAATAAATTGCAGAACAAATACAGAAAACTACAGCTGGGTTACAGGAGCAGAACAACAGCTAGATAACCTCTGCCTACTAAAGCCCATCGCAGGGAGAAAGTCTATGTAATTAGTAGGAAGTCTATGTAATTTTTATTATAATTATAGAAAGTCTATATATAATCAGTTAGTAGAGGCAACCTAAAAACACTATAGATAAATATATATGTTAAGTAAAAGGACAATAAAAATGAAAAAATAAAATTACAAAAAATGTACAATTTTTACTGGTTAATAAAAAAGTGAACAACTGCACGTAGATGAAGAGCCCATGGTATAGTTGGCCAGAGTGGTGATTTCTGAGGTCAACTATGTGTAATGTTTACAATTATCCCACTAGATACCAATTCAGAGCTTCTCGACAGATGCTTTCCTGGTACGTTTCATCTCCAAATTATCCAAGTATAAGTAACTCAATCAGTTGTGATAATCATTTGTATCTCCCTAAAGTTTAGTGAGTAATCTCAAGCAATAGGAGTGGGAAAATGGATGCAGTGTAATCTTCACCGATCGATATCCTGGCCAAAACTATTTTTGACAGGCATATTATAAGGTATTTTCTCTAGAGTCTCTTGTGATCTTCAACATATAGCTACTTTTACATCTCCTTTTGGATTTCTTTTCATCTTAATTAACTTAATTTTGGAGTAGGGCTCAGGATTAATTTTTTAATCTCTTTTCCAATTCTCTCATTTCCAACCTTACCACTTTCCTTCCACATGGCTTTAAAAGCAATCTCTGTGGCAACCCTCAAATTTGTATTTCTTTCCTGTACTTTTCCTCCTAACTTTGGATCCAGTCTCTAAATGCTTGTCAAGATAACCACTTCAATAACTAATAGCTTCTCACATTTAATGTGCTAAAAATTGAAATTCTGATTTCCTTGCCATCTTCAATTTGTGACCCTCAGCCCCCTACCCAATGGCAACCCAATTCTTCTAGTTTACAATGCAAAACAAACATGAAATCATACTAGATTGTTCTCTGAGAGTCCACATCCAGCCTAATGTCAACTTAAAATCAAATTCACTAAGCTGATCTTCTGTATATAAAGAGAATTGAAAATGAATCTTGATGTGAATGCAAGGGGAGAGGGAGTGGGAAAGGGGAGGGTTGTGGGTGGGAGGGAAGTTATGGGGGGGGGAAGCCATTGTAATCTATAAACTGTATTTTGGAAATTTATATTCTTTAAATAAAAGCGTTATTTAAAAAAAATCAAATTCAGAATCTGAATTCATCCCATACCCACAGATGCTACTCTCCTATCCTAAGTCAAATGTTACGCAATACAATGATACATACATACACGACTACAGATGCTGCCAACTTACATATCCAAGACCATGCCTGGTATATCGTAAATATATGTACACTATATAGCTTCCCCTTGCTATTCTTGTTTCTTCCCACTGGTTTCATCCTTGGGCTCCTAGTTCTTTGGAAACTCTCACACTGATTGTCATAGACCACTGATCTTTTTAATTAGAACCAAAGCAGTATGGCAGTTTTATACATCACTGACTTCACAGTAACACACCAATGCTAAAAGAAGCATGTTGACAGTGCTAAAATTACGTCTGGGGCATCTGCCTCACTGTAGATTATATTGTGTTTGTTTCCTAACAAAAGGTAATGTTAGAAAACATCCAACTGTGATTTTCATAGATTATGAGCAACATACTGCTAAATCACAGACAAACAAGTTGTCCTCATAAAGTATTAATACTACCATCTGTAAAAGGAAAATTATTTTTAAATCTACCTGAAAAATCAATAAACCCTAACAGTAAAAAATTGACACTTTACTACCTGGAAAACATAGCAAACCAGCATTTCCAATGTAACCAAAAATAAATTGCAAATCTTTATCAGGAGTAAAATTCCCTCTCTCCAAATTCATTAAAATTTTTGGCGTCTAGTGTTGTGGCACAGCATGTTAAGCAATGCAAGTGCCAGTTTGAGTACTAGCAGCTCCACTTGCAATCTAACGTGATGTTAATGCACCTGTAAAGTAGCAGGAAATGGCCCAAGCACTTGGGTCCCTGCCACCCACATGGGAGACCTGAATGGAGTTCTAGGCTCCTAGCATTGCAGTCACTGGGGGAGTGACCAGTGAATAGAAGATATTATCAATATTCTCTCTCTTTCTCTCTCAAATAAATAAAACTTTTGGAAAGAATAATTTTGGATTGGGTTTGACATCGAGATGGTGGATATGCAAGAAGCCCCAGTGACCACTTCCTTATAGAGTCACTAGTGTGAATGGATATATACATGCCAAGTCATCGTCACAAGAACTGGAGAAGCTAGATGACAGACCACAGTGCCTCTTCTGCTATAATCCTAAGGAAACTCTCACTGAAGACAGTAAGGAGTTCCTGTTTCAAATTTCAGGTCTGCCAGCTGTAATGAGTGTGGCATGGACAATGGCCTCCTGAATGGGACAGGGAGTCAGCTGAATCCCAGAGCCAAGCCCCCTGGGAAATAATTGAGCTAGACAGCGCCTCCCTGCCCTAGCTCCCAGAACCTCGCCTATGGAGTGAATATTTGCAGCTTCCACAACCTGACAACCTGTGCCACACCTCCCCTAGCTGCCGGCAGAGAAGACAGGAGAGGGAGCTTAGAACTGTGCCTCAGAGTTCAGATCCAAGCCCTCTGCTGAGAACCTGCACCTGATAAAGCCCAAGGCCTCTGGACCCCTACCAGTGTTGACAGACTGAGCTTCTATGCGTTTCCAGAATCAGAGAACTATTCCCTACAGGAGTCGGACCCATTCTGGTGTGTGTCACTACCTGTCTTGGGAGGGTTTGCAGAACATCTCCAGTTATTGGTAGAGACTTGTGAGAGCAGGACCCAAGTTTGATCAGCCTGTGCCCAGTCTACATGATCAGATGACTGCTTTTATCATTCTCTTCCAATACTGAGTAGGCAGAATAATGCCCAGGACTGTGTCACAGGACTAGTGCTGGGCTTAGAAAGTCCAACTCTGCATGGATCACAACAGTTTGTATCCAGAGGCAAGTACATGTGGATAGTCTCTGGACTTGTCTCAGTAGCAGGCAGAATGAAGTGCCCTGATAAAACAGACATGTTTGGGATGTATTACCACCAGCTTCATATATATCTGATGTGCATCCCAAGGTTGCATAGAGCTTGTTGACTGTGAAATCCAGATGTGACCCAACTAGGGCCTAGCTGAATTTGTAAAGGATTTTGTTTGTCATCCCTCATTCAATCTTGACCAGACAGGAAGAAATCACAGTACTGTTTCTGGGACTTAGCCAGGCCAATAAAACTCAGCATCGAGCAGATCATAATTGTCCATGTCCCAAGCCAGTGCCTGCAGACAGGGCCCCTGAATCTGCTTCCCATTTAAGTAATTTTATACCCAAGCCAACATCATCAGTGGCTGATAGATGTGTCATTGGGGAGTGAGCCCATCTCAGCAACAGAGAGACCATAGCAGGGTAATATTTGGTCTTATACCCAGGCAGCATGGCTCTTGATGAGTTGAGGGCTCCAGTGAACTAGCATTATAGCATCCATGGACAAGGACAGAGAGCAGTCTAACACAGGCCCAGGAAAACTCTCGAGGGGGTGGACTAGCCCTTTTTAGGCACTTTCCCAGTGTGTATTGAAGAACACATCAACTACAGATTGGGACTAAATTTGAGTTTGGAGAGCATTATAAGACTGAATCAGTAAAACCATTCCAACAATGGACCCGAGGCAACCAAGGCTTAGAGTGCTATCTAGTTCTAAAATGGCAAAACTATCCATTGGCTCAAGAAAAATTAACAGGCTGCTTAGAATTTCTACAAAAGGGACCGATGTCGTGGTGTAGTGGTTAAAGCCACCAACTGAGATGCCCACATATCATATGGGTTTCGGTTCATGTCCCAACTGCTGGACTTCCAATCCATCTCCCTGTTAATGTACCTGGGGAAAAAAGAGGAAGATGGTCCAAGTCCTTGCACCGCTGTACCCACTTTCAGTACCTAGATGAAGCTCCCAGCTCCTGGCTTCAGCCTGGTCCATTCTGGCCATTGTGGCCATCTGGAGAGTAAACCATTGGTTGGAAGACATCACTCTGTGTGTCTCCTTCTTTCTCTGTATCTCCAACTTTCAAGTAAATGAATAAAAGTAAAAAATAAATGAATTTCTAGAAAGGTAGTCACAAATAAAGCCAAATCTTTCAATGACGAGACAACATTGGACACTAAGAAGCATCAAGAATTTCCAGGGAACCATGACCTCACCTGTTATTGACTGTGTAGGGCTTGTCTCCCCAAAGCTCATGGAGATGTTTAAACCACTGTCTTAATGTTAATGGATGATGGATTAAGGTCAGTGATATTATCTAATTATGACATCTGAGAGGTATATCTGATGGGACGTCTTCAGGTATAAGCTAATACAAATCTTTTCTTTCCAAAGGAACTGCTCTCAGGTATTTTAATCAGGGCAATGACAAAACTGACTAATACATTTCCTAAAGAGCAAAATAAGATGTCAGAAACAAGTCACTTAAAAGTTAAAATTTCTAAATGTCCAAATGAAGATATCAAAATAGCTCTTTTAAGAAAACTCGGTAGGGGCTGGTCCTGTACTATAGTAGGTTAAGCTTGCATCTGCAGTACAAACATTCCCATATGGGCAACAATTTGTATCTTGGCAGCTCCACTTCTGATCCAGCTCCCTGCTAATGTCTGAGAAAGTAGCAGAAGATGGCCCAAGACCTTGGACCCCTACATGCACATGGGAAACCTAGAAGAAGTTCCTGGCCACTGGCTTTGGCCTGCCCATCTCAGGCCATTGTGGTCATATGGGGAATAAATCTGGATGGAAGATCTTTCTCTCTGTATCTCCTCTCTCTCTTTGAAACTCTTTTAAATAAATAAATAAATCATAAAGAAAGCAGTGAAATTAAAGATAATACAGAGAAATAATTCAATATAATATTGAATTGAAATAAAGAAGTTTCATAGAGAGATGCAAGTAATCAAGCAAAATTAAGAGTAAATCCTTCATTTGAAAAATACACTAAGTGAAATTTAGAATTTGATAGAAGGCATCAATGGTAGAATTGAACAAACAGAAGAAAGAAGTAATAAGCTTGAAAACAGGTTACTCGGAAACACACAAACAAGAAAAAAGAATCAATAGTTATGAAGAGAATTCATGGAAAATATGGGATAGCATGAAAAGAGCAAATATCCTTTTGTTGGTATTCAAGAGGGACTTCTAACGCAAAGGGTTAGAAAACACACTGAAAGACATAATGATAGAAAAGTTCCCAAACCTAGAGAAAGATACAACTATAGAGTAACAGGAAGGTCATAGGCCTCCAGTTGGACTCAAATCACTCAAGTCTATCCAAGACAAATTATTGTCAGATTCTCCAAGGTTAAAGACACAGAGATGACTCTCAGAGCTTCAAGAGCAAAGAAGCAAATAACATGTAAAGTGGTCCCAACTGGTCAGACTGAAGACTTTTGAGCAAAAACCTTATAGGCCAGGAGGGATCAGGATGAGATCTTTACAGTAACAAAGGGAAAAATGCCAACCAAGAATACTGGATACATAAAGCTACCCATAAGATATAAGGGAGAAATAAAGACATTCCAAGAGGCAAGATCCATGTTAAAAGATATATTAAAGTGCATTCTTCAATCTCAAAGCAAGAGATCCCAACATATAAGGTGAAAATTTCAACAGACAGAAAGCCCACTGGCACAAGCAACTTAAGAAAGACATCAATAACGCTCTAATGTTTTAAACATGATGCATATACCTCTGATGTCTTTACTGCAAAGTCTTAAAAATGTTAATAAGCACATTAAGTATTAATAGGGAATATTGAAATAAGTCAAATGTAGTATCAAAAATTCAAAGTGTGGTGAGGAGTGGAACACAAATGTTGACTTCTTTATTTTGATATCTTATCTCTTGGGTTGTTTACTCATATTTTTCTCTAATTTTATACTCAATGTTAAATTGTTACCCATTCAAAACACCTTGTAATAGTAAAAAAAAAAACAAACACTTTTTCTAAGGTTTATGGTGACCACAAAACAAGAACCTATAACAGGCTTTCCAAAAATAGTAAGCAAGAAATCAAAGTATAAGACAAATCAATTAACCATGATTAAAACTCATGAGAGGGAAGAAGAAGAAAGAAAGGAAGGGGGAGATGAGGAAAAAAGCAAGGAAAATAGAATCACAAAACAAGTATTAAAATCACAGAGGTAAGACCTTACTTCTACACAGTTACCTTAAATGTCAATAGACTGAATCCTTAAACTCACCTAGAGTGACCAATGGATTAGAAACCAGGACCCAGCTAGAGCTACAAGAAACACTCTCCCATCTCCAAGGACACAAATATACAAAAGTAAAAGGATGCAACAAGAAATTCCACTCAAATCGTACTCACAATAAAGCGAGAGTATACAAATTTCTATCAAATAAAACAGATTTTAACTCAAAAGCAATAAAAAGAGACAGAATATTATATAATGATAAAGGGTTCAACCCAGCAATCCAAATACATAAGGCAAACATTAATAACCCTACAGAGAAGGATAGACTCCAATACAATAGTAGGAACCTTTATACCCCCCCCCCCCCCGAGAAGTAGACATATCATCAAAACAGAGCATCAGCAAAGAGCAGAGTTAACCTGCACCCTGCATCAGCTGGACCTAACCAACATCTGCAGAACCTTCCATCTGACAAATGGAGCTTACACAATCTTTGAACACTACTTGGAACAGTATCCAAAATAGATCATACATTAGGACACAAAACAAGTCTCAATGAATTTAAAATCATAGAAATCACGCCAAGTATCATTCTGAATACAATGCAATAAAATTGCAAATCAAAAACAAGAAAACATTGGAAACTACACAAGCTAAAGAAGGAAATTTAAAAATTTCTTGAAACGAATGAAAATGGAAAATAACATAGCAAAACCTTTGAGATACAACAAAAGTAATACTATGAAGGAAGTTTATAGCAACCAATGCCTGTATGAAAAAAATCAGAAAAAATATAAAAAATACAGCATATAACTGCTCTTTATACTAGAAAAAAAGAAGAAATAAAATCTAAACTTCATAGATGGAAATAAATAATAAAACTTAAAACACAAACAAGTGACAGGAAAAGCTACTAAACCAAGAACTGGTTGCTGGAAAAGATAAACAAAATAGATAACTCTTAGGTAGACTAACCAAAGAAAAATGAGAGAGAGATTTAAATACATAGAATCAGAGATGAACATGGAGATACTGTGAACAATTATAGGCAGTATACTCAATAGCCTAAAAGAAACGGACACATTTTTGTATACATATATCTTTTTTTTTTTTTTTTTGACAGGCAGAGTGGACAGTGAGAGAGAGACAGAGAGAAAGGTCTTCCTTTTGCCGTTGGTTCACCCTCCAATGGCCGCCACAGCTGGTGCGCTGTGGCCGGCGCACTGCGCTCATCTGATGGCAGGAGCCAGGTGCCAGATGCTTTTCCTGGTCTCCCATGGGGTGCAGGGCCCAAGTACTTTGGGCCATCCTCCACTGCACTCCCGGGCCACAGCAGAGAGCTGGCCTGGAAGAGGGGCAACCGGGACAGAATCCGGCGCCCCAACCGGGACTAGAACCCGGTGTGCTGGCGCCGCGAGGCGGAGGATTAGCCTGTTGAGCCACAGCGCCGGCCTGTATACATATATCTTACCAAGAATG
Source organism: Sylvilagus bachmani (assembly GCA_015711505.1). Taxonomy (NCBI): domain Eukaryota; kingdom Metazoa; phylum Chordata; class Mammalia; order Lagomorpha; family Leporidae; genus Sylvilagus; species Sylvilagus bachmani. The sequence continues at coordinate 1,976,648 of CM027401.1, read as the reverse complement.
AATCTTGAGGAAACAGACTACCCAAACAAACTGATGATGAGTAGTTTGATTGAGTTAGTAATTAAAGAAAAATCTGCCATTAAAGAAAAGCTCAGGAGAAAATGGTGAAACTGCTGAGTTAAATCACATTTTTAAAGAATTAGCACTCATCCTTAAATTAAAAGTAGCACTGAACAGAATTTTTCCAAATTCACTCTGAGGACAGAATTGCCTTGATAGCAAAACCAGACAAACACAGCAATAAAATAAAGCTGCAGGCCAATATCAGTGATAAACATAGAGATAAAAATCCTCAAAGAATACCAGCAAACTTAATCCAATAGAACATTTAAAAGATCATTCACCATGATCAAGTGAGATTCCTCTAAGGGATGCAAGACAGTTCCATATATGCAAATCAATAAATGTGATACACCACATCAACAGAATAAAAGACAAAACCCACGTGATCATCACAACAGATGCAGGAAAGGCATTTGATAAATTCAACATCCTTTCAGGATAAAAAACATTGGACAGTTTAGTTACAGAAGGAACATACCTCAACACAACATAATAAAGTTCCTATGTAATAAATCAACAGTTGACTTCATATTGAATAAGAAAAAGATGAGTCTTATTATCTGTGTTCTAGTAGCGGGCAAGATACCCATTTTCACTACTTTTATGCAACAGTATACTGGAAGTCCCTGCTGAGGCAAACAGGCAAGAGAAAATGTTTCCTTTTTTTCCGCATCCTCTCCAACACTTGTTATCATTTGTGGTTTTAAGAGCCAGTCTGACTGGTACCGCAGCTCACTAGGCTAATCCTCCGCCTGCAACGCCGGCACACGGGGTTCTAGTCCCGGTCGGGGCGCAGGATTCTGTCCCGGTTGCCCCTCTTCCAGACCAGCTCTCTGCTGTGGCCCGGGAGTGCAGTGGAGGATGGCCCAGGTCCTTGGGCCCTGCACCCCATGGGAGACCAGGAGAAGTACCTGGCTCCTGGCTTCAGCTCAGCGCGCTGCAACGGCCGCAGTGGCCACTGCGGGGTGAACCAACAGAAAAGGAATTTCTTGAATACTTAAAATAGATCCACCATAGTATCCACATTTCCATTATATATCCAAGGAAAATGAAAACTGTCAAAGAGACATCTGCACTTCAATATTTATTGTAGCAGTGTTTGCAATAACCAAGAAATGGAAACACTGTTCCATGTAAGCATCCTTCCACCAAGGAATGGATAACGAAAATGAGGTAGATACATACAATGGAATATTACTCAGGCATAAGAACAATTGCAACCTCTTGATTAGCAAAAACATGAATAGAAACAGGTGTGATTACATTAAGTGAAATAAACCAAGTGCACAAAGACAAATATCACATGATTTCAGGCATATGAGAAGTCTGAAAAACAAGTGTTAACTTCACAGAAGTGAACAATATAATAGTTGTTACTGGTGGTTGGAAAGGAAGTGGGAAGGAAGAGATGTGCAAATGCTAAAAGGAGTAAGAAGTTCTGGGATCCTATTGCACATTACAGCATCTCTAGTTTATATTCCAATTAAAAAAAACCAGAATATAGGATTTTGCATACTTCCAATAAGAAAAAATGTTAAATGCTTTAAATAATCAATATGTTCCTTGTGATTTGACATTACAGTGTCCTACATATGTACAATTTTAATATGTGTTCATTTTTTGAAAAAAATGAGAAAATTAAAAAATATATTTTGAAGATTAACTCAAGAAGGATTATTTTAAGTCAATAGGTCTTAACTTATTATTTACATTTTATATTACTTTATGTGAACATCATAGAACTCCATAACATTAATATTACACTTAAGAAAGTAACTGTCAGTTAGGCCTAATGACAGAAATGAGTAGATAAATTTTCATTTGTAAATAAAACATAGCGAACAATTATATATACAAAGGCACACAACATATAGCAATTAACAAGGATTATAACAATGATATTCAATTATGTATTTAAAAATATATTGAACATTAACACCCATCCAGTTACTACATCTTCTAATTAAGCAGCTAATTCTAATAGGATTTAAACACATATCTATTCACCTCTATAGGCAATATTCTTAACTCTGCTCTACTCACTCTAAAAATAATGGTAGTAATTTAATTTCATAACAATATCATTTATTATCTTATTTGATAATTCCCAGTTGCACTACAAGCTATTTAGTAAGACCCTGCAGAAATTGAAGTTAAATATTGAAATAATCTGATTTCATAACATAAGATATAGAGCCATGTAATTCCAAAGCCATGCTTAGTTTTCACTTAACTGAACTTTCAAAAAGAGGAGATATCTGAAATCATAATTTTTAAATTTTGGAATGAAGAATCCAGGTCTATTATATCAATGTAGGGTATAAGGCACTCTAGTTCTTGAATGACAGAATAGGCTGTTTGAATTACACCTGCCCTGGAGCACATCTTCAAGTCTGGTATTGTGATGCCTCGGGCTTCGTCTTTGCTGTTTAAGACTGCTTTAGCTATTTCCTGTCTCTTGTGTTTCCATATCAATTGTAGCATCATTTTTTCTAGATTTGAGAATAATGTCATGGTACTTTGATTGAGATACCATTAAATCTGTAAATTGCTTTTGCTAGTATGGATACTTTGATAATATTAATTCTTATAATCCATGAAAAATTTTCCATTTTTGTGTGCCTTCTTCTAAACCTTTCTTTAACGTTTTGTAATCTTTGTTGTAAAAATCTTTCACATCCTTGGTTAAATTTATTCTAAAATGTTTATTTTTTTTTTTTTGCTGTTCTTGTGAACACTTTCTCAGCCATGACATTGCTTCTGTTTACAAAAACTATTGAATCTTGTGTGTTAATTTTACGTCCTGCCATTTTACCAAATTATTTTATGAATTCCAATAATCTCTCAGTGGAGTCTTCTGGATCCCCTATATATAGAATTATGTCATCTGCAAACAGGGATAATATCAGACTTCCTCTTTAACAATTTGTATTCCTTTTATTTCTTTGTCTTGCCTAATGGCCCTGGCTGAAACTACCAGAACCATGCTGAATAGCAAGAGTGAAATTAGGAACCCTTGTCTGGTTCTGGACTTTAGTGGAAATGTTTCCAACTTTTCCCCATTCAATATGATGCTGGCTGTGGGTTTGTCATTTATAATCAAAACTGCCTGGTACTGGCACAGAAGTAGACATGTAGACTAATGGAACAGAATAGTAACCACAGAAAGTAACCCACACATCTAAAACCAACTAATTTTTGACAAATGAGCTAAAATCAATCCCTAAAGAAAAGACAGTCTCTACCACAGGTGCTGGGCAAACTGGATCTATGCATGCACAAGTATGAAACAAGACCCCAACTTTCCACCATATGCAAAAATCAACTCAAAATGGATCAATGACCTAAATTTATGACCCAATACCATAAAATTATTAGAGAAGAACATTGGGGAAACTGCAGATATTGGCATAGGCAAAGACATTTTGGATAAGACCCCAGAAGCACAGGCACTAAAGACAAAATAGACAAAGGAGATTGCATCCAGCCAAGAATCCTCTGCATTACAAAAGAAACAGTCAACAAAATTAAGAGGCAACCAACAGAACGGGAGAAAATATTTGCAGAATGTGCAATTGATAAAGAATTAATAACCAGGATCTATAAATAGCTCAAGAAACTCAACAACAATATGAGCAATTCAGTTGAGAAATAGGCAATGGATATGAACAGGAAATTTTCAAGTGATATGCAAATGGCAAAAAAAAAATGAAAAGATGTTCACAATCACTACCAATCAGAGAAATGCAAATAAAAGCCACAATGAGGTATCATCTCATTCTAATTAGAGTGGCTGTCACCCAAAAATCAGAAAACAATCAATTCTGGCAAGCATGTATGGAAAAGGTGCCCTGATCCACTGTTGGTGGGGATGTAACTGGTCCATTCAGTGTGGAATAGAGTATGGCCATATCTCAGAAATCTGAATATAGACCTCCCATATGATCCACCCACCCCACTCCTGAGAATTTTCCCAAACCAAAAGAAACCAGCATATGAAAGATATGGATTAAAGCAAGAAGTCCGTCAACTGATGAATTAGATAATGAGAATTTTGGACATACGCACTATGGAATGTTAATTAGCCATAAAAACAATTAATTCCTATTTTTGCAACCAAATGCACACAACTGAAACCCATTATAGTTAGTGAAGTATGTCTCAAAAAGACATATTTGGTCTGATACCAAAGATGTATATGAGAGAAATGGTCATTTTTGGAGATGACTGTGGAACTGTAGTCTTCCTACTTTTCACTTGTTGAATATTATCATTAGTGGTGAATTAATCCTATGAAAATGTTGTAAATTGAAATTATGTCTTTGCAAAAACTGCTGAAGACAGGGGAGGCAGAACGGGGACACAGGGAGCAGGGGATGAGGGAAGTGTGGTTGTCTTCTTGGAACTGTACCTACAGAATGAATAAAGTCTGTTATCTTTATATTTAAAAAAATTAAAAAGAATAGACACTGGCATTGTGCTGCAGCAGGTTAAGTTTCTGTTGCAACACTGATAACTCGTATCAGAATGTCATTTTTGTCCTGACTTGTCAGCTTCCATTCCAGCTGCCTACCAAAGTGCTTGGGAAAGCAACAGAAGACAGCCCATGTACTTGGACCTCTGTCACCCAAGTAAGGGATCCAGATGGGGTTCCAGGCTCCTGGCTTTGGTCTGGTCCAGCTTCCACCAATGTGGCTATCTGGGGAATCAATCAGCGGATGTAAGATCTCTCTCTTTGTATGTCTCTCCCCTCTCTCTATTATTTTTCCAAATAAACAAATCTTTTAAAACAATAGAACAATAAAATATTAACAGTGACCCATATTTGAGAAAGAATAGGCCTTACCCACAAAAATATTGTTGGTGAAGGAACTGTAGAATCTTAAAAAAATTATCTCTACATCATTCACTGTTCCTATGAAATATGCCATGAAGAAATTAATTGGCACAGGATATCAATAAGCTTCCAATCAGGAAAATAGAAAACACTTAAGTTTTTTTTTTTTTTTTTTTTTTTTTTGACAGGCAGAGTGGACAGTGAGTGAGAGAGACAGACAGAGAGAAAGGTCTTCCTTTGCCATTGGTTCACCCTCCAATGGCTGCCGCGGTCAGCGCGCTGTGGCCGGCGCACCGCGCTCATCTGATGGCAGGAGCCAGGTGCTAGGTGCTAGGTGCTTTTTTCCTGGTCTCCCATGGGGTGCAGGGCCCAAGCACCTGGGCCATCCTCCACTGCACTCCCGGGCCACAGCAGAGAGCTGGCCTGGAAGAGGGGCAACTGGGACAGAATCTGGCGCCCCGACCGGGACTAGAACCCGGTGTGCTGGCGCCGCAGGCAGAGGATTAGCCTGTTGAGCCACGGCGCCGCCCAACACTTAGATAGTTTTAAACAGGGTGGTATTAGTTCAATGTGTTGTGATATAGATGTCGGGAAGTCTGAAAGAGCAAAGATAAGCCAGAGGTCCCCAAGGCCATATTAAGGATTCACAAGAACAACTCAATTCACGGGACTCAGAAAAGTTATCAATCTTAAACGTATAGTGTATTATCTAAAACAGACAAGATTAAAATCAGCAATCGGCAAAAGCACACCAGGGAATGCCCAGGAGACATGAGGTCCCAATTTTGAGGTATCTTTTCTCAGTAGACTCAGACACGCAGAAACAAATATTCCTCCTAAATAACATTATTAGCCTATAGGTACCTAATTAAACTGTTACCCAAGCTCCAAAGTATGTGTGATATATAAACACCTGTTCTCTATAAGGTACACTGTTAGCATAAACTAAGAGTAAGCAAGGACCTCACACGCCAATGACTGAGACATGCAGAAATGTATTTGTTAGGCAAAACAGTCCAAGAGCTCAGAATTCATGTCCCAGGAGGCAGTCAACAGGCACTCATAAGCTCAGGATTTTCTTGTGGATGCACTGCTTTAGAGCAACCCAGGACGCCAAGATAACCCTTTGTGCCCCCAACGTAACCAAGACATAGGGCTTATAGGTGGTAACAACTTCAACCTCTATCGCTGGTACAGTGAAGAGAAAAAGCCTGGAAACACACCCACATATCTTGTGCTCTGACAGCTGGGAGCTGTGAAGGGTGTAGAGATGGACGGGCGGGCGGAGCTGGGAGCCTCTGACAGAAGTGGAGATGTCTTATCTGCAAAGGCTGCAGCACAGCAGGTGCTGAGAGTGCTACACCCTGGGGGAACACACAGCTTCACTGTCTTCTCCTGCTGGAACAGCCCCGTGAAGAGACGGAAGTGAGAGGTCTCCTCTCACCTCTCCCACCTTCTTATTCCCCTCCTATGCCTGCATTGGGTTCTTTCCTCTGGTGGCCAACAGTCTGAGAAACTTACTGTGCAGGTTCCTGAATCAAGAGCTAAGTAGTTAAACAAACTGACAGAACACTATAACTTAACAACAGAAACCAAATTAAACTTTGCTTATTTCTAGAACCATGGTCTTTCCACCCTATGCTGATAACTACATTGGTGAGAAAAGTGATGAGGCAGGCAGTGTGACTTAGATCACTGAAATTGTAGTGTCTGTCTAATAACCAGTTCATAAAGGGAAATACAAATAAATTTCTAAATTTATTTATTTATTTATTTATCCCTAATAAGATGAAGTGTGAGAAAACTTGTATCCTTGTATCAACTTTCTCTACAAACAGTTATTTCCACAATTAACCCTGGTTTCAGAAGCCTATGTGCAAGATGAATGACACAAACTTTGAGTTTATTTTTTAAGTTAAGATCTGAAATAATCCAATGAGTGCTAAGAAACGAGTTTTTTCCCCAAACTCAATTTGCAAAAGTTGCAATGCATTGGATTTATGTTATTGTTAACTATTTGGTTTTGAGTGATCAATTTTTATTTTACCTTCATAAGAGCATTTTAAGGAAAATTCAATTAATCTTTGCTCTGTAGGTACAGAGTAAGGGCCAGAGAGATCAGGAACGTGCCACCTGTTCCGTCTAACTGAGGGATGATTTCTTTTCCTTAAGATTAATGCCTTTAGGTGAAAACACCATCTGTGGTGCTAATATGTCCACAATCTGTCTACTGGGGGCAATATATAACTGCTACCACCACATGTTCCATGCACATGTTTCCAAATTCCTTCTGGTAAAATAGCTCTGCTATATATTTACATCCATGTCAGTATTTTTCTCATGGAGGATTAACTTCAACACTCGAATTTGGTGATTTGTAACAATCCCTAGAGAGAAATAAGATGTGTTAAGATTCCATTCATTTGGCATATTTCTCACAATGTGGAGTCAAAAATTCTGGTTATGGACCTGCAATATATAGGTGTATTAAACACCCTTTATTGTCCCCCATTCATTCTGAAATTAAATATTACTGGTCAAAGGGTTGCTTCCTGGCTTGCCCACTCCAAGGCATATTTATTAAATTTTTAGCATATTTTTCCAGTAGCATAATTATAATGCCCTCTATAAACTCCAAATATGTTCTACTTGTTTTATAAATAATTATGCATGTAATAAGAGTTTTGAACTAAAAATTTCTAAGAATAAAGCTTATCAAAAATGTTCAGATTCACACACTATTTCTGGGACTTTATACAGATTACTTCTCAAAGTTATAGAAGAAAATAATGTAACCCCCTCCTTTTCTTTTCACAGAAGAACAGATGATAACAAAGTTCTTTGCATCATTTTTAAATTCATCTTTGCATGCACATTTCGGAGGTTGGAGTACTTGGTTGTATTAAAGGATTTCTGGCAAAAAGAATGACTGCATGGTTGGCTTGAAAGGTAGATGAATTGCACAGTGCTCCTTTCTGCATAATCACCCACGGCCTTCTCACCTTGTAGTAACTTTGAGAGTCTTTTAAGTATCTTGTTACATTAATCAGGTTGTTTATGCATAAATGATTTCTGAATCATTGATAACCAAAGGAATCAAGCTGGAAAATGTTCTCTGTACCTTCAAAGGAGGTTCATACTAAATTTTAAAAATTATTTTATTTGAAAGGCACAGAGTGCTCCCATCCACTGGTTCACTCCCTAAATGCCTACAGTGGCCAACACTGGGCCAAAGCTAGAAGTCAGGAACTCCATCCAGCTTTCTCACATGAGTGACAGGGACACAACTACTTGAGCCATGGCCTGATACCTCCCATGATCTGGAAGCTATAATCGAGATACAGCTGGGAGTCACACCCAGGCACTCTGATAGGAGAAGTGGCCATCCCAAGTGGTTCTTGTCTGCTGTACCAAATGCTCACAACAATAATTTATTCTTAATAAAGCTTATAACATCAAAATTTTAGGAAAGGGATCATTTTCAGGATGTTCCAGTGCATGGTCACTGTAGTTATTGTTATATATTTATCTCTAGACTCTCTGCTATTCTGGCCTTCCTCATTTTCTATGCAGCACTGTGAATATTGCTTCTTTCTAAAAAACCTCTGATTTTTATACTGAAACATCTTAAACATCATTCTATATAGAAGCCAATTCCTTCTTAACTTCAACAAATACAAATCTGATTAGCATTGGATAGTCTTACTCCTTTTCTCTGCACTGACAGGTAGAATACATTGACCAGAACCAGGCTCCTCTCCTTAGTTTGCTACGTATTGTCTTCTTTGATGTGACAGAGGATAACTTTAGGAGAGATTTCATGTGGTTTCGAGAGAAGGAGAGTTCAGTTGTAGATTTCCCTCTGACTCTTCATTCACCATTAGAAATATCTCAATATCTCTCCATCCCTTTTTTCTATAATGAAGTGTCTCTTTCTAATGTCAGTGTTGAATCTCTGTGTAAGGCTCTTGAAAAATAGGTGCTGTTAAGGTGAGCTGCCTAGACTATCTCTAAGCCATTCAGGCCTTTCTTGTTTGCGGTGAAGCTCTGTAAATGTTGCTTCTTTCTAAACAATCTCTGAAGTGAACTTTTAGTTAGCTTAGATAAATCTGACTTTTATATATAAATAAAACATAACATTTAAATGAACCCTCTCTGCCATATACCTGTTTGATAATTTGACCCAACTGGCTTCAATATTTCCTCTACCTTTGTCTCCTTTTTATTCTTTGCTTTGTTCTTTTATGTGTTCCTAATGCTTGCAAACTCTTCATGCTCCAAAACATCATAAAGCAGTTCTGTATCACAAACTACCAATGTTTTATGAGAAAAGTAGCTGATGTGGGGACAAGCATGTGGCCTAGTGGCTACGATGGCAGTTAAGACACCTGTGTCCTATCTCCAAGTATTTAGGTTTGATTCCCACCTCCATTTGCAGAGCCAGTTTCTACCAAGACTCCAGCAGGCAGAAGTGATGGCTCAAGTGATTGGGTTGTTGCCACTAACATGAGAGACCTGAATTGAGTGCTGGGCTCCTCAGCTCCTGACCTTAGCAGCATTTGGGAAGTGAAGCAACAGATGATGGAACTGTCTATCTAATTATCTATTATATAGATATATATGTATATGTGTGTGTATATATATATATATATATCCCCACTTCTCAAGTAATTTTTTTAAAAAAGGAAAAGGTAAATTTTTACTATTCTGCATGATTTCTATCATGTTCTATTTACTTTATTTCTTTTTCAGTGTAACCAAAAGTCTTATCTTTATTTTCCTAATTGTTTAATGGTTCATGATTACTGACTTTTGTCTTAGTACCCATCAAGGTAATTTATATTTAGAATAACTTTGAAAGCATTTCTTCATGTTTCCAATTTTAATTTTTTTCATTACATTAAGGATTTAGGGCTTAAAGTTAATTTAAAAACGCTGCTTTGAAGAATTGAGTTAACGAAAATTAAAGTTCCCTTGACATTTCAGATTACACAATTTGGACAGAAAGTTCATCTCATTTATCAAAATTCAATGAAGTCTTTGAAAGGGCATATTATCTAATTTACCTATGGCTAAGAAAACAATCCATAAATGTTACTTTTTATATAAATTTAGGTGGCACTATATCTACTTTCTTTTCTAAGTACATTAATAACACTTGAAGCACGGGGTTTGAAATGGTTTTATGAAGCTGAATGTTCGCAGTTCTTATTCACCGAGTGCCCTCCTTATGTTCTTGGACATTGTTTTTGTTTCCCTTCTTGTTACAACTGCATTAAAGTTCTCTTTGCACTACCCTTTCAAAGTGTGGATTTTTATCCTGAATTGTGCTATTTAAGTGGAATTTCTTTATTCGTGAAACAAGGTAAGAGCATTTCATAGAGATGCATTACTTCCTACTCCTGGTTCACTCAATGACTGATTCAAGATCTCTCATTTAAGATCAATGATCATTTGTATTCATGGTATCTCACTTGACAAATGAAAAAAAAACTAATTATAATAATAAGCACAGAGTGATTCTGTCCCAGTTGTTGGCCAGAGGACAGTACAGTTAAAGGACAGTAAAATAGAAGTTTTTAAAGTAACTGCAAAAGTAGTATAGTGTAATTCAAACTTTTATTCAATGATTTAAACTCCATTAACTCATGCCTATAAAGGGTTGGAGAAATCCACCTTGCAGATATCTAGGGAAGGGAAACGCTGTTTCCTTCTACCCCCACTCAACAGTTTGTCATACTATACCTTCTGCTCAACAACACTACATTAGCACTGTGCTAATGTCTCCATCAAATGCCAGACTTATTGTAAATATTCATTTTTATGTCTTCTTCTACTTCTTTCTTGAATGTTTTATAATTTTCATCATGGAAACCCTTGACATCCTTGGTTAAATTTATTCCAAGGTATTTAAGTTTTTTGTAGCTATTGTGAATGAAATTGATCTTAGAAGTTCTTTCTCAGCCATGGCATTGTCTGTGTATACAAAGGCTATTGATTTGTGTGTGTTAATTTTATAACCAGCCATTTTACTTAACTCATGAGTTCCAACAGTCTCATAATGGGGTCTTTTGTACCCCCCTATAGATAAAATCATGTCAACTATAACTAGGGATGATTGTTTGATTTCTTCATTTCCAATTTGCTTCCCTTTGATTTATTTATCTTGCCTAATGGCTCTGGATAAAACTTTCAGGATTATATGAAATAGCAATGGTGAGAGTGGGCATCCTGGTCTGGATCTGGATCTTAGTGGAATGCTTCCAACATTTCCCCATTCAGTAAAATGCTGGCTGTGGGTTTGTCACAGATTGCCTTGATGAATCTGTTGAAATTTGAACAAGAATCCAGAGTGTTCCTAAAATCTACTCACCATCTTAGTGCTAGTCTTCCCGAATCCAAGCTCTGTGGGCAACAGGGTGCAGCCAAACTATGTCTCCCATTAGGAACCTTCAGTGTTCTTTCAAAGAAGCATGCTGTCATATTACTTTTGCTCACACCCCATTACTTCACTGCCTTGTGTTGCACGTACTCCACCTAACACTTTTATTGGAAGCAGAACATCACCCTTCCCTAAAGATACTGCACCCTCATCCCCAGAACCTGAGAATATGCTCTCTTTTATGGGAAGCAGACCTTCTAGGTGTCCTGAACGCAGGAATCTGTGATGGGAAGTTTACCATGGATTAGATGGGAGGACCTAACGTAACCACAAGGGTCCTACTAGAGGAAGCAGACAGACGACAATCAGATGAGAAATGAGAAACGAAACAGAACTCAGTGCTGCTGCTGTTGGCATGGAGCCCATGAAGGGGAGGAAAGGCTTCTGCTCTTGACCTTCAGAGGAGAGCCTTGCAGCACAAAATCTGCATCTAGCCTCATTACGACCCACTTCTGGGCTTCTCACCTCTAGAGCTGAGCGATCATCACTTTGCTTTTTAAGCCAGTAAATTTCAGGTAATTTATCATAGAAGTGTATGCAAACGTACTACTCCTAGGTCACGTCCATCCACATTGCTTCTAAGCCACATACGTCATAATTACACAATTCGATCTTAAGAAGTCCATTGCGCCAGGTATACTCAGTCTTTATTATTTGAGATTATTGGTAGCAAATCATTTCTCCAATCTTTAATACATTTTGAGTGCTGATTTTTGACCTCATTCACTTGCTTTATCATTTTTTGTTCCTTCAGAAAATTCGGTAACTCAGCCCCATGTTATATAAGAGTATTAAAGCTGATTTGAACCCCAGGAACTCGTTCTATCTGCAACAAAGAGTGAGGCAGATGAACAAACTAAGAAAGCAATTTTTAGCAAAAGACTTTTATTGAAAAGAGCAGAGAGAGAGATTGAAAGAGCAGAGGCACAGCTTCCAAGAAAGCAGCAGGAGGGGCTCCTTTAGAAGGAAAACACCACTGAAAGGAAGTGAGCTGCAGGGGTTAGCCTTTCGGAACGTTTCTACAAGGTCCTTTAATGAAAACCTTGTGCGGTGAGCTCATCCTGACTTCTTATCTCCCATCCCTCCAATCTGGTTATGGCTTTTACTGGACAAAGACCAAGTTCTATCTTGAGGCCTCTGGAGGGGCGCTATCTATCTTTACATACGCCCTAGAATGGCCACACACCAGCCACCTGGCCTTCCGGGTGACCTTGGTCCCAGAGCCTGCTGCTTGTCTCCCAACTAATCAACAAAATTCCCTCTCCCTCTCCCTCTCCCTCTCCCTCTCTCCCTCTCCCTCTCCCTCTCTCCCTCTCCCTCTCCCTCTCTCTCGTTCTCGCCCACCTCTCTGTCTCTTTTTCTCTCTCTCTCCCACATACACACCCACACACACCATCTATCTTTATTCACACTTGCTTTCTTCCTCAGACTGGGTTTCCACCTAGGCTAATAAAACAATCCACATTACAGGCAGGGCCCCTTTGTTCTACCTTCTTACCATTCCCTCTCTGACTCCTGTCAATAACAAAACTGGAATCAGTGCTTATTTCACAAAATCTACTCTGGCATTAATTGATCTCTACTTCTGAGGAAGCACACAGCTATGAACAGCAGCCACACTCTCCCGCCTCTTACTACAGCTCATAAGAGATGAGTTCTAACTCCTCTCATCCTATCAACATTGAGAAAAACCAAAAGAAACAGAGAAATATCAACTCTTTTCCATTCCAAAGCTGAGACTCCAGAATCACACAGACCATGCAAGGTTACTGTTAAATTCACCAAAACCTCACCTCCAAAATATATTGACTAATAGAGTTCAGTGCTTTTATAAATAAAAAATTGGCATATCTGAAATGAAATGGAAGATTTAAGTACAACATGAACTAATCATAAACCATATGTCAAGAACTCTAAGAAGCATTTTGAAAGCATTATCCTATTAGGTGCTACAAACTTCACTTTATTTTGTAGGCGGTATCTTCATTCATGAAATTAACAAGCTCTGGTCAAACACCAGTTTGCCTAGCAATACCACTGCTCAATAACAAATGCTAGAGATTGTGATCAGATATTATTATTGTTTTATCTTTTTAAAATCTTTCACTGCAATCTTGTGAATAAAGATTTGAAATATATAAATATTCAGATTTTTCTAGCAAGTGAATTGAGAGGTTTTCTATTTAACCCAAATGAAATTCCAGGTATTTTAATTTGAAGTATGAAGTGGAATAGAAAATTGTCACAAAACAGTAAAATATGATCACTGCAAAATGATGGAGTCAAACATTTGTAATTTTATAAGAGTAATTTCATTAACAAACTATTGGTCAACTGAGGAGCTATCAATCAAGTCTTTATTTCTTATATTGGTTTACATTTCACAGCTAAAACATTTATTTGTTTTAGTCTCATATTGGATTAAAATACTTTTAAACAGACAGGTATATGCCTAAGAAAATATAGGTTCTGTAAATAGAAATGTCGTCAGGATTCATTTACAAAGGTGACCCTTTATCTTTAAAATGCTCAGGTCTCTGTAATTATCTGCCTCAGTTCTTTAGAAACTGAATTTAAATTTAAGAAATAGATGTCAAGCTCCATGAGTCAGGTATTATTAGGTAGTGTTCCAAGAACAATTAGTTGCTATGCAACAACCTTTAAACAGTAACTGAAAATTATTTTTTTTGTAAAATGCTATTCTTTTGTATTCTACCTGGACTCCTGTTCTGCATGTATAATAGGAAGTGTCCAGTGTTACCCTAATTCTCATTTTATTTGTGTGCACATTTAATATGACATGGTTACATGAAGGAAGAATGCCTTATTTTATTGTGGATTATATATTACTATAGGTTTTATTTGATAGAAGATAACAATTGGAATTTTAGTGTTTGTTATTTGCTTATCTTTCATCCCTGAGAAACTCAATATAATACAAAATTATCTTTTGTATAGAATAAAACACATTTATTTTAACATAAACTGAGACAAATATACTGTTAAATATTATCACTAACTCAAAATATTAGCCCTAATGAAGTAGGAACACGTAATTCGTGTTCAGCTTTAGTGAAATAAGCAGCAGTTCACATCAGAGGTATACGAACAAATCTGTGAGACAGTCAGGATTTCTTTAAAACTGAGGTATTGATTTTCAGTATGAGAATATCCATAATATATCCTCAGTGTCTCACCTGTTCTGAAATCAGATGCCCTATTACTGTCACCTTAAAGCATGTTCTAGAATCCCTCTACAACCATAGTGATCAATTTCACACCTCACTGTTGTGCCAGTGTGACTGCAACTTCAGCAATGACTACAATGATAGTTTCTTTCACTTCTCCACAATGATTTGTTCTTTCTGAAAATAAATTAAAAACCATAAAATGTGATTCGACTTGACTCATTCAACTATCACATATTTTTGACATACATAATATCCCTATTTTTTCCACTGTCTTCATATGTGATTGCTATGGTCTGAATGTTTGTGTCCCCCAAAATTACTACATTCAAACCTAATCTTGAATGTAGTTATGCTAAGAGGCTGGACCTCTCAGGGGTGAGTGAGTCATGAAGGTTCTACCCTTATAAACGAAACCGGTGCCCTTTGTCAAGGACAAGGTGCTCATTTGTCTCTTGCACCTTATATCGATGCAGCAAGAAGATGCCATCGGTGGAGCAGAGACCACGCTCTCTCCAGATACTGAATCTGGGGGCACCTTCATCCTAGACTTCCCAACCTCATGTACTGTGAGCCATAAACGTCTGTTGTTTATAAGTTAGCCAGTCTTAGGCATTTTTATAGAATGCCAAACAGACTAAGACTGTTGTATGCATGGATTAGCAGATGGAAGAAAAATACACATAAATATTAACACATATTAAGTTATAGATACTCACAAGAAAGGTGTCAATAATTTTTAGCTCGAGGTATTACATAACATTATGTTCATAATATATATAAATGCAAGTGTATATAAATTAAAGCAATGTGCTTGAAATCGGAAACCTGACTGCTGTTACAGCTTTACCTACAAGTTGTTTGATGTTGGGCAAAATACTTCTGCACTTTAAACTGGTTTGATCATCTATAAAGGGTGCACACTAAGACTTAACATGATTGATTGGTTTGGAAGAGATAAATAGGTAGGTTTATGTATAAATTACACTTGTTGAATCGAATAATGATAAAATCAGATTAAGTTGGACATGTAGAGTGTATCACAGGCGATCAAAAAGAGCAGAGGCATTTCCTTGCCTGCATATTTGGTTTTTTGTTTGTTAAGGTCACCTAGAAGGAGAACTAAAACTGGGAGGGAATTCAGCTTATTCTAGAAGACTCAGATGGTGAGTGTTCCTGTTTATGGGAATCACATGAGCAAAAATATAGGTTCCAGAAAGGGAAAATCGTACTTGGGAGCAGAAGATAAATTATCCTTTACAACGTGATATGTTCATGTTGATTGATAGAGTAAGACATGGCTAGAAAGCTTGAAAAAAGACAGCTGATTGCCAAGTGAAGAATTTATTTATGATCTAGAAGAGAGTAAAAGGAGGGAAAAGAAAGAAGGAGGAAGGGGAGGGGAAAAAGGAGGAGAAAGAAAGGCAACAAAACCAGAGAGATAATGAGTGAGAAAAAAACAGGGGTGTGTTTGACCTAGTACTTCAGACGCCTGCATCCGACATCAGAGTTCCCGGGCTCCTGTCCTGGATGCAACTCTGATTCCAGTTTCCTGCTACTGGGGATTCTGAGAAGTAGTGGCAGTGGCTGAAGCAATTGGGTTCCTATCACGGACATGGGGAACCTGGATTGAGCTCCTGGATTGCCTTATCTTGGCTCAGCCCCAGCTCTTGTGAACCTATGAGGATGGGATGGGAATCCTCTCTCTCTTCCTCTCTTTCACTGTGCTTCCCAAATAAATAGATAAAGCTCAAAAAGGAAAGAAAAGAAACAATGGGGAAAAATGACCTGCATTAGAACCCTGTTATGTCAGTCACTGTGATAAATTTGTTCATATAATTTAACACATAGGATCTCCATAGACACTTCCATCTATATCATACATTTTGAAAGATTAGAGAATCTACCCTGTAGATCCACAGTGTGATAGAGTTTTCTAACCATGCAATACATATCATTCTCACTATGGTATTTTACCTCTCATTCTTATTGTAACATGTAGATAAGGAAAGATTTTTGGAGTGTAAGATACTGGAAATATCACACAATCATATTAATGACTGCTTGGCCAACTGTTATCATGTCTACATTTAATCTATTTTATTGTCCCAAATGAATAACATATATTGGAAGGAAAGTGCTTTAAAGGAAAAACAAAACTTCCAACTCAGCATGTCTGAGTAAGTCTTTAGAAAATCTTCCACCAGGGCTGGCACTGTACCCTAGTAGGCTAAGCCTCCAACTGCAGCTCCTGCATCCCATCTGGGAGCCAATTTGTGTTTCGGCTGCTCTTCTCTGATCCAGCTCTCTACCATACCTTGGGAAAGCAGTGAAAGATAGCCCAAGTGCTTGGGTCTCTGCACCTACATGGCAGACCTAGAAGAAGCTCTTGGCTCCTGGCTTCTGATAAGCTAACTCTGGCTATTGCAGCCATTTGTAAAGTGAACCAGCAGATGGAAATCCTCTCTGTCTCTCTCTTTCTGTCGGTAGCTCTGCCTGTCACATAAATAAATAAAATTTTCGAAAAAAAAGAAAAGCTCACACCAAAGGGCATAAGTATAAAGGCTGGCACCCTTAGAAATTTCACAGGATTTGGCCGGCGCCACGGCTCACTAGGCTAATCCTCCGCCTGCGGTGCCGGCATCCCGGGTTCTAGTCCCGGCTGGCGCTCTGGTTCTGTCTCGGTTGCTCCTCTTCCAGGCCAGCTCTCTGCTGTGGCCCGGGAGTGCAGTGGAGGATGGCCCAGGTGCTTGGGCCCTACACCCGCATGGGAGACCAGGAGAAGCACTTGGCTCCTGGCTTCAGATCAGCACAGTGTGCCAGCTGCAGCGGCCATTTAGGGGGTGAACCAACGGAAGAAGGAAGACCTTTCTTTCTATCTCTCTCTCTCTCACTGTCTAATTCTGCCTGTCAAAAAAAAAAAAAAAAGGAAAGAAATTTCACAGGATTCAGTAAAACAACAAGCTTCCTTAATCCAGCCATCTGCTCAGATAATCACATCCTGAACTCTATTCTGATGCCCTAGTTATATATCCATTTTATCAGTTCAAGAACTTTGGGATTATCTCACGGATTTTTTTTTCTAATTTAAGAGATCAAAAAAACTGTCATTTGTTTATATCATCTTCATTTCACCATGTTCTTAAAAACTATATTCAGCAATGGAGACAAGAATGATCGATTACGATGTAGTAACAACACAGATTCTACAATGCCAATGATCTTCTCCATTTCATGTTAAGATGAAAGGTAAGTTCTTCTTCTTGCTAGCCTAGACCAGCAGGAATCTAAGAAATATGCCCTTCCCTGAGAATTTGGGGCCACACACAGCCTAGGCTCATGAAAGTGCCCCCAGCTCTCAGGGGAAACAAGAAACTGGCCTACCCTACAAAACCGCAATCCCCTACAATGCCCGGCCTCTTTGCCAGCTTCTCTTATTGACAACTCATCCCTGAGATGACTACGGCTTATAGCCTTTCTCTTCCCATCCAAATAGATTTGTTGAAGGATTCTTGTTTTTAAAGTTTCAAAGGAGTTACTAATTAAGATTCAGCTCCATGTTATTTTCATCTGCAATGAGTAGCCTTATTTTATTTCTCAATAAGTATCTCTGCTTCACAGGAGGTCAATACTAATTAGTGTGTCATAATATAAATGAATATTCCACTGACAAACATTTTTCAGTTGTAGATGTTTTCACTCTCCTACTGAATAGGGGAAGGAAAATCTTAGGAATCAATGATCATCCTGCTTGTTCAGTATGACAGCTACTTTTCTAAAGACAAAAAATTGTCTCCCTCAACCAGAACTCCTGTGATTTGCAACTTGACCTGTATAAAATATGTAAAATCATTGACCAGTCTTGTTGTGAAAGTCTGTTGTAAGTCATCACTTGTCTCCGTCCCTCCTCCTCATTTTTTATTATGGATATTTCTTTATGCATATTCCTTTAAATGTTGTGTTGTTTCTTGGGGTCCTTCTTAGAACCTTCTCTCCTTCCTAGAACTATATTCCTTGGGTGACAAACTAGCCTCATTGCTTCAGCCACAACCAACGAGCTAACTAATTTAAAATCTATACCTCTATTCTAAATCTTCTCACTAAATGATTTGCATATTGGTAGCACAAACTCATCATGCTTTAATCTCTTGAGCTTATATGCAGAATTAAAATATATCACCTGGCACAGTATCTGTCTGCTTTTATTTTTTTCTCCTGCCAATGAGAATATCAACTATCATATGGTAGCTCTGTTTTTAGATTTTTGGGGGCAAATTCTATACTGTTTCATAATTACTACATGAATTCACATTCTCAAGATCAGCACTCAAGGGTTCCCTTACCAATATTTGTTATGTGTTTTCTCTGTTCCTGTTTTTTCTTTTACTTTGATTTAATAACTATTAGTTTCCAAAGTGCAGCTTTTGGATTACAGTGGCTTTTTCACCCCATAACTACCCTCCCACCTGCAACCCTCCCATCTCCCGCACCTTCTCCCATTCCATTCACATCAAGATTCATTTTCAATTATCTTTATATACAGAAGATCAATTTAGTATATATAAAGTAAATATTTCAACAGTTTGCCCCCACACGGAACACAAAGTGTAAAGTACTGTTCGAATACTAGTTATACCGTTAATTCACATAGTACAACACATTAAGGACAGAGATCCTACATGAGAATAAGTGCACAGTGACTCCTGTTGTTGATTTAAGAATTGACACTCTTGGTTATAGCGTCAGTAATCTCCCTAGGCTCTTGTCATGAGTTGCCGAGGCTATGGAAGCCTTTTGATCATATTTAAACAAGGTCATAGTCAAAGTGGAAGTTCTCTCCTCCCTTCAGAGAAAGGTACCTCCTTCTTTGATGGCCCCGTTCTTTCCACTGGGATCTCACTCACAGGGATCTTTCATTTAGGTTTGTTTTTTTTTTTTTTTTTTTTTTTTTTGCCAGAGTTTCTTGGCTTTCCATGACTGCAAAACTCTCATGGGCTCCACAGCCAGTTCCAAATGCCTTAAGGGCTGATTCTGAGGCCAGAGTGCTATTTAGGACATCTGCCATTCTGTGAGTCTGCTGTGTATCCTGCTTCCCATGTTGGATCATTCTAGCCTTGCTAATTCTATCAGTATTAACAGACACTAGTCTTGTTTATGTGATCCCTTTGACACTTAATCCTATCAGAATGATCAATTGTGAACTGAAATTGTTCACTTGGACTAGTGAGATGGCATTGGTACATGCCACCTTGATGGGATTGTATTGGAATCCCCTGGCACATTTCTAACTCTACCATTTGGGGCAAGTCGATTGAGAATGTCCCAAATTGTACATCCCTTCCCTCTCTTATTCCCACTCTT
Source organism: Sylvilagus bachmani (assembly GCA_015711505.1). Taxonomy (NCBI): domain Eukaryota; kingdom Metazoa; phylum Chordata; class Mammalia; order Lagomorpha; family Leporidae; genus Sylvilagus; species Sylvilagus bachmani. The sequence continues at coordinate 1,956,757 of CM027401.1, read as the reverse complement.
ATATTTAACAGGGATCACTTTTCAGTCCAATTTAAACACATAAGAATAAGTGTAAGTTGGCCTGCACCATGGCTCACAATGCTAATCCTCCACCTGCGGTGCCAGCACCCTGGGTTCTAGTCCCGGTCGAGGCACCAGATTCTGTCCTGGTTGCTCCTCTTCCAGTCCAGCTCTCTGTTGTGGCCCGGGAGTGCAATGGAGGATAGCTCAGGTCCTTGGGCTCTGCACCACCACGGGAGACAAGGAGGAGGCACCTGGCTCCTGGCTTCAGATCACCACAGCATGCCAACCGCAATGTGCGGGCTGTAGCGACCACTTGGCGGGGGGTGAACCAACAGAAAAAGGAAGATCTTTCTCTCTGTCTCTCTCTCTCACTGTCTAACTCTACCTGTCAAAAAAATAAAATAAAAAGAATAATTGTGTGTTAATTAAAGAGTTCAACCAATAGTATTATGTAGAACAAAAAATTCTAAAAGGGATAAAGTATCAAGTTGTTCATCGACAGTCAGGAGAAGGGCTGATCAAGTCACTGTTTCTCATAGTGTCCATTTCACTTCAACAGGTTTCCCCTTTGGTGCTCAGTTAGTTGTCGCCAATCAGGGAGAATATGTGATATTTTTCCCTTTGAGACTGGCTTATTTCACTCAGCATGATGTTTTCCAGATTCCCCCAGTTTGTTGCAAAAAGACCGGTTTCATTGTTTTTAACTGCTGTATAGTATTCTATAGAGTACATGTCCCATAACTTCTTTATCCAGTCTACTGTTGATAGGCATTTGGGTTGATTCCAGGTCTTAGCTATTGTGAATTGAGCTGCAATAAACATTGAGGTACAGACAGCTTTTTTGTTTGCCAATTTAATTTCCTTTGGGTAAATTCCAAGGAGTGGGATGGCCGAGTTGTATGGTAGGGTTATATTCAGGTTTCTCAGGAATCTCCAAACTGACATCCATAGTGGCTTTACTGTTTTTATAAAAACAAAACAAAACAAAACAACAACAAAAAACTTTCAAACAGATATAAAGTGGGTGGTATCTCACTGTTGTTTTGCTTTGCTTTCGTTGGTGATTCTTGACATTGATAAAATTCTCCTATGTCTTTTGTCCATTAAGAATGTCTTCTTTGAATAAACATCTGTTCCAGGCATTTGCCTATCTCATTTAGGTAACTGGAGTTTGCTATTGAGTTAGGAGAGTTCTTGCTTGTTTGGGTCTTGATGAGACACACAGTTTGAAGTGATTTTCTGCCTTTGCGTTGGCTGCCACTCCATTTTGCTGACCATTTCTTCCATGGTGCAGAAACTTTATTTTGTCAGAATCTCACTGTATGTTTTTCACTGCTGCTTTCACTTTGAGTCAAATCCAACAAAATTACAAAGGCTCATGTCTAGATTCTTTTGCCCTAAATTTTCCCCTAGATGTATAGTTTCAAGGCTACCATATGATCCCTCCAGAAATGAACCCAAAGGGGATAAAATCACTCTCCTAAGGAAACCCATGCTCTCCTATGTTCATTATGGAGTTATTCATAACATATAAGATATGTAAGCTCCCTAAATGTCCATCAATTCATGAAAGATAAAGAACATGCAGGAAATACATGGAGCCATATAAGAGTGCCAGTCCAAGTTCTGGTCACACTGCTTCTAACCCAAATTCCTGCTAATGTGCCTTAAAAAGCAGCAGATCATAGCTCAATACTTGGGCTTCTTCCCGTTGTGTGGGAGACTGGTGTGGAATTCCTAGCTACTGGCTTCAGCCTGGTCCAACCGAAGTTTTTGTGACCATAGCCCAACCTGTGTTGAGAACAAATGGATGGAACATACCTTTGTGTGTATGTTTCTGTCTATCTCCATATCTCCATCTCCCTCTCTCTCTCTCTCTCTCTCTGCCTGTCACTCTGCCTTTCAGATAAATAAATACCTCATCCCAGTTAGAATGGCTATCATCCAAAAATCAAAAGACAACAAATGCTGGGAAGATATAGAGAAGTTACCCTAATACACTGTCGGTGGGAATGTAAACTAGTACAAACATTATGGAAGACAGTATGGAGATTTCCCACGAATCTGAAAATTGATCTACCTTATAACCCAGCCATCCCACTCCTGGGAATTTACCCAAAGGAAACAAAATTAGATGATGAAACAGGCACCTGTACCTCAGGTTTATAGCAGCATATTTATATTTTGTATTACTGATATTATTCATATCGAAAATAAATGAGTGAAAATCATTTTGTAGGTTACAGACAGATTTGTGGCATACATTGGTGATGACTGTATTAGGCAAACACATATTCACACAGCAGTTCAACAAAGGAAAAATTGCATCCAGTTGGTGGAATCAATATTACAGAAAGCTTTAGTAGGAGTTGATGATTTGTTATTTGCACAAATTTTCAGAAACAGCAAATTACAGCAGGATTTATTCTGTATATTATTTTTAGAAAATTGGTATATCTAAAAATTTTAGCAATTTTGCCTAGAAATAATAGCTAAATATTTCTGCTTCTTTGTTGTCCATATTTTGCCTCGGTATATAAGTATTTTTGTAAAGGTTGATGTCATTTCAAGATGCTAGTATCCAGAAGCACATTCTGACAAATGTGTACGATTCCTGAATTATAAAAGCTACTTAAAAAAAAAAAACTTACCAAATGAAAAAGAAACTTATGTAACCTGATAATTTCAAATAAATGGTACAATAAGGTAAAAAATAAAGAAACCATGTATTGTATAATATAATTATGTGTTCTTTGTGTCAGAGAGAGGGAGACATATACACAAGTGTGTGTATGAGATATTTTGGCAAAAATTCAAAGAAAATGTTCATCAACATATTGTTGGCAGAAATGTGAAATGTTACAGCTTTCTGGAAAACAAAAGTGTAAGTTTCTTTAGAAACTGAACATTCACTATCATATAAGTGACAATATTCCTGAACACTTGTCCCTGAGAAACCAAGTTTGTGTTCATACAAAACCACATACATAAGTGCCTACAGTAGTTTTACTCAGAATAGCCCCACACTGTAAACAACCCACAAGTCCTCCAGTAGGTGAATGGTTACTGAATGATGTGTATCACACTATGAATACTACTGAGTTCTAAAAAGGGATGGATCACTGTAACAAGCTGGGTGAGTCTCTAGAGAACCATTCCAGTGAAAAGCCAGTTCCAAGGTTTACATGCTGTGTGGTTCAACTGAGGGGATGGGCAGGGGGAAGAGAGGAGGCCGAGTACAAAACGGCAACAAAAGTGAGTTTGTGGTGGCGGAAATGCTTTGCATCTTGGCTGTCAATGTCAATGCCAGGTTTAAGATCTTGTACTGTGATACTGGAAGAAGTTATCATAGGAAGCAATTCATAGGAAGCTACTGTGCACAAAATCTTTCTGCATTTCTTAAAATTGCACGTAAATTAACAATTATCTCAAAAACATAGATGTGATTAAAATAAAGAATATCAACCAAGAGGAAGAATGGCATGATTCTCAATTGACATTTATAGAAAAAATAATCTTGAGAGAGCAATGAGGAAAAGAGGAGAGATACAGAACAAGAATGAAGTGGTAGAGGATACTCAACTGCATTTTACAATATCAACTACTGTATGGTTAAGACATAAATCGGGATGCCAGCATCCCATGTCAAAGTGCTGGAACAAGTTCCAGCTCCACGCCCCATTCTAGTTTCCAGCTGAAGAAAATCCTAGGAGACAGCAGCGGTAGTTCAAGTGGTCGAGTTTGTGCTGCTCACGGGGGAGGCCTGATTGAACGCTCAACTCCTGACATCCGTCCGGCCAGCTACGTGTATTGCAAGGATTTGGAGAGGGAACCAGTGGATGGGAGGATGGGAGATTCTCCCTCTCTCTCTTTGCTTTTCAAATAAGACTAAATTAATTAATTAATGTAAACTTTAAAAAATGGTCAATTAATGTTACAATTCACAAATCAAACTCCAGGACCAAGTAGCGTCTGCTGATTCATTTCACCTTCATGTCAAACCATCAAAAGTAAACAGACAATCTGGGGCAGAGGCAGGGTGGAGAGGTCAAGATGCTGCCCGGAACGCCAACATCCTGTATCACAGAATCACGAGTCACAGCGGCTCTAATTCCAGTGC
>CM027401.1:1879453-1945076 GCA_015711505.1 Sylvilagus bachmani | reverse complement strand
ATCCTACATGATATTTTTTTAAATTGATTAATTTTCTATGCAATTTCCAATTTAACACCAAGATTTTTTTTCATTTTTACTTTATATACAGAAGATTGATTCAGTATGTACTAAGTAAAGATTTCATCAGGTTGCACCCACATAGAAACACAAAGTGTAAAATACTGTTTCAGTACTAGTTATAGCATTACTTCACATTTTAAACACTGATTATTTAACTAAGATTTGTTAGTGCCAGCTGATGAGTTAAGGTATCTTATTTACATTTGAGCCTGAATTCTGACAAGAGTTTGGCAATCTGTGCAGTAGACTAGAAATAATCTAGTTTTCCATTCTTTCTCATTCTCCTTCAATAAACTCAGCAGAGAACAGTGGTTTTTTGACTTATTACTTGTTGAAATCTCTAGTTATTGGATGATTAAGTTTGTGATTATATCTAAATTGAAAGTATGTCATTTTAAAAATAAAAAAAAATAAGAAAGGAAGAAGGGAGGGAGAGTAAGGGAGAGAGGATAGGGTGGGGATTATCATTATGTTCTTAATACTAGTTATATGATATACATAAAATTTGGTCCCTTTATATAAATAAATTTTCAAAAAATAAAAGTCAGCTGAGATGAAATCAAGACATTTAGTTAACAGTTAACGCCAATGAGATCATTTTTCTTTAGATTCTCTGAACAAGAGGTTGTCTTTCCACAGTGTGCTGGTTTAAGATCAAGTTCTGTCACTCTATGAAGAAGGGGGAAAGAAGGATATTGTATTCAGGGTTTTTTTTTAAAGTTTGATTTTTATTTTAGACATAAAATGAAATATTTCCTTCTATATCCATTCATTCATTTTATCCATTTATTTAGACCTACTTAAGGCTTCAGCCTTATGTTTATAGTTTATTGAGGAGAAGTAACACTTATAAAATTGATTAACCTCCAGAATTTCTGAAGAGCTCAAGAAACTCAACAGCTACTAAACAAACAGCCTACTCAAGAAATGGGCAAAGGACCTGAACTAACATTTTCAAGAGAGAAAATTCAAATGGCCAACAGACACATGAGAAAATTCTCAGGATCAAAAGCCATTAGGGAAATGCCAATCAAAAGCACAATGAGATTTCACCTCACCCCCGTTAGAATGACTCTCATACAGAAATCAACAAACAACAAATGGTGGTGAGGATGTGGGGAGAAGGATACCCTAATCCACTGTTGGTGAGAATGCAAACTGGTACAGCCACTGTGGAAGACAGCATGGAGTTATTTCAGAAAGCTGAATATAGACCTACCATATGATCCAGCCATCCCACTCCTGGGAATTTATCCAAAGGAAATGAAATCAGTTCATTTCAGCTCAATTTACAATAGCTAAGTTATGGAATCAACCCAGATGTCCATTAACTGAAGACTAGATAAAGAAATTATGGTATAGATACACTATGGAATAACACAGTGGTAGGAAAAAAATAAAACACAAAGAAATCTTGTCATTTGCTGCAAGATGGATGCAACTGGAAACCGTTATACTTAGTGAAATAAGCTCTAGTCACAAAAAGACAAATACCATGCTGTCTCTTTGATCTGTATAACCAATGGAGTACTTAAAGGGTGATGCCTGGGAGCAAAACTAGCGACTTGACATGCTGCAATTGTGAACAGCCCTTGCCTCGACTGTCAAGCAAAAATGGGGTTGTTGTTGTTGTTTTAAAGATTTTTATTTATTTATTTGAAAGGTAGAATAACAGACAGTGAGAGAGAGAGACAGAAAAAGGTCTTACTTCCGTTGGTTCACTCCCCAAATGGCTGCCATGGCCGGAGCTGTGCAGATCCAAAGCCAGGAGCCAGGTGCTTCTCCTGGTCTCCCATGGGGTGCAGGGCCCAAGCACCTGGGCCATCCTCCACTGCACTCCCGGGCCACAGCAGAGAGCTGGACTGGAAGAGGAGCAGCCGGGACTAGAACCTGGCGCCCATATGGGATGCTGGAGCAGCAGGCGGAGGATTAACCAAGTGAGCCAAGGCACCAGCCCCAAATTTGTATATAGTAAATGCATGAATTTATATTCCTTATATAAAATTAAAAATTTGGATAAAAATTGCTTCTGACAAATTCTGTAAGAAAAGCAATGGTAGGTTTTTACTAACAAAAATGAAAGAAATAATTCTGCCCGGGTGAATTAAGGAAAGCTTATATGTGTGGAAATATAAGTTGAATTTTAAGAGTTAGAGATTTCTATCCTAGACTGTTTTTGCTGTCTCAAATATGGTGCTATTATGTTTTATACCTGAAGACACCTGAAGGAATTTCAACACATAACTACTATGAAAATTGCAGGTCGATCTCTATGTGTGGAATATAAAGCAGATAGAGGATATGGCAAGAAATAAACTTTTTAAGGACTAAGAAAACAAATTAGCAAGAAAAGTTTATAGCATACTGAAGCTTTTGGATTTTACTATGTTGGTAAGGTGGAATTTATAAATGAACGTAGACTGATAACCACAGTATTGTTGAGAGTAATTTAGGGCTGTCATGCCAGATAACGAAGCCTTCCAACTAAACACCAGTTGTTCAATGTTCAACCAAAAGGAATGATTCTAATGATGGCACGTGGTGTTAGGAAGAGGCATTAAGTTGCCGATTCAAGGAATTATTATCAAAGTTAAATGTATCAATTATTTGTTTACATTCCATGTAATATCACAAAGGTTTTGTAATGGCTTTAAGAAAGACACATACTTCGATATGATTGTAAAGAAAAAGAAATCAAAGAATAGAAGGTGAAAATGTAGGGGAAAATAAATCACATATACCCCCAGTCAATAAAACAAGGCAGAGGCTAGTGTGTACACAGTGGTTAAGCTGCCACTTGGGATATACACATTCCACACCACAAGACTTGAGTGCAAGCCCCCTCCTCCTCTGATCCAACTTCCTGCTCATACACAGCTTGAGAGACGACAGGCAATGGCAAAGTTCATGGGTCCTTGTCACTCATATGGGAAATCCAAATAGAGTTCTGGGCCCCTACATCTGGCCTGGCCTAGCTACAGCTGTTGCAGAAGTTTGGGGAGAAATCCCATGAATGGATTTATTTAATCTCTATCCATATGTATGTCCATCTCTTTCTCTCTCTCTCTCTCTCTCTCTCTCTCTCTTTCTATAACTCTCTGCCACTTTGCTGTTTAAATAAAAAAAATAAAGACTAGGGGAATTTTCTTAACATAGTTTATTTCAACATTTAGTGTATTCAAACTTTACTGTTTGAACATTCAGAAAAAAACTAATAATAAATTTATTCAAATTTAGGATTTTAAAACAAATGGAAGAAAGACTGGGTAGCAAAATAAATAATAAAAATAAAGTTCAGAAGAGCTCATTATAAAATGGAAATAAAGAAAATAGTTATGAAGTGCTAATTTGATGCAGGAACCATCATCAGAACATGCCTGTGATTCGCACCCTCCATAAAGGACTTAGATATCATCCGTGAGAGCATGACAGTGGAATGAATGTGGTTAATATTTATCTTCTAAAGTCTTTATTATCTTCTAATATCATTGCCCATTTCTTACAAAACACTCAATTTGAAAGAGATCACAACCACAATCTCATATAGTCCTTTTACATCTGAGAGATCAGAATTCCAAAGACAAGAAAGGATGTGTTCAAAGCCTTAGGGATATGGAAGCCAGCTCCGCAAATACCAAATCCCTCCTAGAATTAACAGTATACAATTATATTTGAATTTCTCTGGTTTAGGTAAAAGGACTTGAAAAGCTGAAATTCAGACAGATATTCATGGACTCCTGGTTACCATGTTGAACATAAACTGAAAAATCAGGAACACTAAGGTATATTTCAACAGACATTGGGGGAGATAAGGGGAACTGTATACCCCAGGCCTACCTTCCTAGCTGAGGCAGAAGAGCTGATTAGAATGAATATAAGTCAGTAGGCGACAGGTGCTCTGACACGCTTTATCAGGAACAAAAGTGCACAAAACAAGGGCAAAAGTTTCTGAAAGCCATCAAGTTATCTCATAATACGTGTTTTCTACATAGCATGAAAAAAAGGCACAAAAACTCCCATTTTCAATTTCATTTTTCCATGAATTTTTTGAAGTTAGGTCATATATGAAGAAAAATGCCAGTGAAGCTTTGGGTAGATTATAGAGCGTATTCACTGTTTTTCCATCTAGAACACTCACGTCTGTTGGGAGCCACTGTGCTGGTTTCCCTGTGTAGGCCTTTGTTAAATTAACCTTCAACTGTGTTCCTGTAAGGAGGATTCATTAGAGAATTCCATTTGTACAGCTCATTGATATGGTTAGCACTTCATAAACAAAGTCATAGACAAGTCAGGGTCTTTCTTGGTTTGTGGAGTTTCTGGGGGGAGAAAAAGTTCACCATGCTCTAGGAGAATGATCAAAACAAGGGCACTCCACAGAAATTAACTATGTTATGACTGTGTTACAAAACGCCTGATAAGTTGCTTGCGTGTGTTGTTGACTTCTGTATTGCCTTGAGTTGCAGCTGGCTATGTATAAAATATCACTGAGATGCTGGAATAAACGAGACCTTGATCAGAGTACTGTCTTGGTCTCCCTTCTCGTGTCTGGTTTGTCTCCCCATTCAGGTCTGCCCTCCTCATGTTCCAGTTGACTACCCTGCAGGCCGGGGCACACGTCAATATGAGACTAAAGCTAGTAGGGGAAGTAATGAATATTTGAGTATAGAAGTAGTCACAGAACTCAAAGAGCCTCTTACAAAGCACCTGCAGTAATCTGCAGCAAAGTAAAACTAAAGTGTTAGCAAATTTGAAGCTGTAGTGTTTCTATTGGTAAAATGATAAACTACAATTAATACTAGTACTTTTAGAACCTTGATAAGATGCAAAAGTATTCCTAGTGTACAAATTCTGGTATGTAATACGATGGTTTGCCATGCAAATTCCTAGTGAAGCTATTTCTGGAAGTAACTAATTTAACATACTCATCATCTCATATACTTACCATTTCTGTGGCAAGAATGCTGAAAACCAGGGTCAGTGCTGTGGTATAGAGGGTAAAGCCACAGCCTGCAGTGCCAGCATCCCAAATGGGCACCAATTCTAGTCCCAGCTGCTCCACTTCCAATGCAGCTCTCTGCTATGGCCTGAGAAAGCAGTAGAAGATGTCTCAAGGCCTTCAGCCCCTGCACCCACATGGGAGACTGGGAAAAAGCTCCTGGCTCCTAGCTTCAGATTGGCACAGCTCCCGCCATTGTGGGCAATTGGGGAATGAACCAGCAGATGGAAGACCTCCCTCCCACTCTCTCTCTCTCTTCTCTGTCTCTCTCTTTCTGTCTCTCTCTCTCTGCCTCTCCTGCTCTCTCTGTGTAACTCTGACTTTCAGATAAATAAATCTTTAAAAAAAATGTGTAAAATCTCATAAAATTTCAGCATACAATACAATATCATCAGCTGTAGTCCTCATGTTAAACTTTAGGTTTCCAGATCTATCCATCTTACCTAACTGTGTCTTTGTTCCATTTAGCCTACTTTTTCTCAGTCCACACCACATCACCGCTTTTTAAAACTGTTTTTTTTTCTTATTCTTTGTTCTTACATGTTCATATTTTAGGATTTTTTCTTCTCTTTTTAAGATACTGCATATGGGTTCATGTAGTATTTGTCTTTCTGTGTCTGGCTTATTTCACTTCACATATGTTCTTTGGTTTCTTCCTTATTGTCGCAAATGGCAAGATTTAATCTCAGAAAATACACACTCACAGATACACTTCCGGGCCATGTTTTCATTTTACTGTGTAAATGAACAGCTCCTTTCAGGATCTCATGGATACTCCGCGTGGAAAGCTGTGCTTTCCTCTTCCCTCCCGTGAACCTGGACATGGACAGTGACCCTGAGCTTACACAGAAGCACCTTTAGTGAGGATGCAAATCTTCTCACCATTTTCAGCCGGAATGCTCAAGATGTAACGATGATTGCCTTTGTGTCAACCCTCACTCATTTCAAATTTTGTTCTTCATTTGAAAAACATTTGTCTATTGAATTCTACTTAGGTCTTCAGAATAAATGAGTATTTTAGCAGAATGAAAAATGAAAAATCTTTCCTCTCAGATTATTGGTCAGCAGAATTAGGTAAATTCAGTTCTCTGTTAAGACAAAAATCAATATTTAATGTTGAGCTTTGTTTTTTGGTACAGAGGTCTGCAATTATGTTAGGAATATAAACAGAAAATCAAACAAGAAATCACAAGAAGTCGACAAGAATGAATGTTGATAACAGTGCATACTCTCTACAACAGAGCATTGGAAAAATGCAATGCGCAGGAGTGAAAGTCACATCTTAGATTTCATGATTGTTTACAGCCCTTGTCTCTACTAATGAGGAAGAGTGTTTTTTCTTCTTACTAGTTGTTGAACTCTTTACTTAGTGTAGGTTGAATCTTATGAGTATAAACTGAAATTATATCATTATAAAATTAAGAGAAGGATTTAGAGAAGAAGGAGGAGAGAGGGGGAGAGAATGAGTGGAAGGGAGGCAGGGTGGGAAATATCGTTATGTTCTTAAATATGTATATATGAATTACTGGAAATCGCTTTACTTTAAAAAAAAGAAAAAGTACTGAGAGTGATGCTGCAACCATTTCACTGCTTCACTTCAGTAGCATCATTCTGTCTTCCTGGGATTTCACCGTTTCTTAAACCATCAGCCACAACCAAGTAAGGGAAACAACAGTAAATTGATACACGAGTTAGTAAACTCAAACTCCTAAACTGATCTGTAAGATGGAATTCCTAAAAGATGCTTCAATTTTTAAAAGAGCATAGTACCATCGTCCATGTCCCTGTATCCAGCATAAAACAAAACATTGGGGACAGTTCTGTGGCGTAGTGGATTAAATTCCTGGCCTGAAGTGCCCACATCCCATATGAGCCCCGGTTCTCATCCCGGTTACTCCCCTTCCAATCCAGCTCTCTGCTATGGCCTGGGAAAGCAGTAGAAGATGGTCCATGTCCTTGGACCCCTGCATCCACATGGGAGACCAGGAAGAAGTTCCTGGCTCCTGGCTTGGGATTGGCGCAGCTCTGCCTGTTGCAGCCAATTGGGGAGCGAACTATCGGATGGAAGATCTCTCTCTCTCTGCTTCTCATGCTCTCTCTGTGTAACCCTAACTTTCAAATAAATTAATTAAAAAAAAAAACAAAAAAAATCCAAAACATTGGCTTATTTTTATTCTAAGGATTTCCACCTTTATGACAACTGTAGGGGCCTTAAGTTTCTAGCATTAAATTCAAGTATCTCTGCAAACTTATTACATTTCAAAGTTGGATGGGACTTGAAGAATCACCTGTGGTTAATTCACCTTCATAACATGCATGGTTACAAATCTGAGCTGCTTTCCCTAAGTGATGTCTTGACTTAAATGATTCTCCACCAGCATTAAAGGTAGTGTTTGATACCCATTCATTCATCTGCAAAGTCAGGACTCTCAAGCATCAGGGGGACTTTGAATAACAGAAACTGCCACAAAAGCATATAAACCAGCATGAGATACGTGTCCAGCACCCAGGAGCAAGGTAAGAAAAGATATTTTGCTACTGACAGTGTCTGTAAACCAACCATAAGTAAGCTTTCTGATTTCTTTTTCATATTATAAAGGAGAAAAGGTCAATTCTGTACACTGACCCTTAGGGTAAATGATTTCTAGTCTAAACCTATATTTCACATCTTCAATATATTCCTCTACTTTTTAAAATTTACTTATTTGCTTCTTTGGTGTTGAGGGGAAGCTCCATGCATTAGTTCACTCCCCATGTAGTTGCAGTGCCTGGGACTGGGCCAGGCTGAAGCCAGTTCCAGGAACTCCATCTGGTCGCACCATAAGGGTGACCGGAGCTCAGCACATGAGCCATTTGCTGCTGCCTTCCCAGGTCCATTAGCTGAAACGTGGACTGGAGCTGGGGTATTCAGGACGCAAACGAGCTCCCTGATATGTGATGCCAGCGCCACAGCCAGCAGCCTCACACACTGCACCACACACTGGGCCATTCTATCTTTACCTTCTTGCTAGTGCATATAGTCAAATACATGGTCACGCAATCTCAGGCAAGGGTGCACTCCAGGTTGTTAATGCGGGGGATTTTAGTCATCGTAGGACAAACAAATGGAACAATGTTTTCCAATCTAGGAGAAAAATCTGAATTAGGTCAAAACATTTTGGTTCTCTCATTTGTTTTGTTTTGTTTTTCAGTACTCCTTTTTGTATTTCAATTTTTAATTAGTTTATAGACTCAATGTGATTTGTAGATACGCATCTAAGAACATAATACTATTCCCTTCCTCCATCCCTTTTAATGATTTATTTCTTTGAAACAGCAACAGGGAGAAGAGAGACAGAGAGATCTTCCATCTGCTGAATCACTCCCTAGATGGCCACAACAGCCAGGGCTGGACCAGGCCAAAGCCAGGAGCCAGGAAATCATCCATCCCGTCTCCCACATGAATGACAGAGACCCAACCATTTTGGCCATCTTCCCCTGCTTTCCCAGGCCCTTTAACAGGAAACTGGTAAGAAGCATAGTAGCCTGGACTCTAGCACAGTGTGGGATGAGAGTGTTTCAAGATGTGGCTTAATCAAAAATGCTACAACTTCAGCCTCCAAAATGTTGGATTTCTTAGGTGTTTCAACTGTAGCAATTAATACCTGCCTATATTGGTGTTGTAAGTGTTAATGGTCTTTAAAATGAACAAGATTTCCATCTCACAGAAGTGACTTTTTAGTTTTATCATCTGACAAAATTTGAGTATATTTTGTAGTAGAACTTTGATGAGACAATGACAGCAAAACAACTTATTAAGCATAAATTACTAGGTCAAATATTTTTCATGGATATAAATATTATTTGGTACAATATGTGATATGGAAGCAGTGCTCAGAGCTTGGTTTTGGATACCACTGTCTAATCAAAGGGCAGCACTCCTCAGAGAAATGGCTGATTCTAGGCCTGAGGTAGCCAGTATAAAACATAAGCATCAGCATAATTCTGTGCCAGAAATTAAATGCTCAAAATGAACAGAATGGAGATAAGTCAGAGTGACACAAGAGACAACTTACAAGGGCTTCCAATTGCCAAATAACAATAATTTAAGCGAAAAATATTTTACAAATACTGCCACATCATAACCTAGAGTATACTTCTTAAATTACAAAGATACAAACAACTGTACTGATACACACATTGATAACTGAATGAAAGAGAAAACCTTGCATGCAGAAAATTCCACGTTACTTGTTTACTATCTTTCAAGTAGGTGGGGCCTAATTTCCAACTCCTTACAAGGGTCACATAGTGAGTTGCTTCCAAAAAATACAGCAAGAAAAAGGTAAAAAATAGGTTTGCAAGGGAAAAACCCAGAAAGCATGACCTCAGACAGCTATCAAGGTTAGCATCAACACTGATCACTCACACTGATAATGTGAAACCTCAGGATGAGGTGAGGCAAATTAACCGTTACCTCTGTTGTCCTCATCCTAGCCTCAGTCCAACCAAGAGAAAAATAACAACAACAACTAAAAAAAAAAACAATTTGAGGACCATCCTACAAAACACCTGATCAGTGCTTTTCCAAACTGTCAAGGTCATCAAAAAATGAAGCCTGAGATTTGCCTTAGCCAAGAAAAATCTAAATGTCATGTAGTATGCTGGAATAGGAAAAAAAAAAAAACTAATGAAGGAAAGACTGCTAGAACCTTAGTATTGATTATACTTTAATAAGTATATTAAATATTAAGAATGATTAATATCAGTTTACTGCTGTGACAAATGTACCAGAGGGATGCTAGATGTCAGCAGTAGGAGAATCTGGTTGTGAAATATACAAGGTATCTTTGTGGCTTTTTTTGTTAATCTAAAACTACTGGAAAATAGCGTTAGCTTTTTATAAAGTCATGTGATACACTCCTATAATTGCACAAAACATACTTTTGTATATGAAAGAAATCACTATGAGGTTGATTAGCATGCTTTTCAGACTGTGCAAATCACATGTTCCTTACAGATTAAAGAATGCCCTATAACAATTTGTAATAATCTAGCCACTCCTCACGTATTGTGAAATTATGTTTCCACTAATGATGCTAGTAATAGTCATACCTAATATCTGGTAAGCAGTAAGATGAAGTACAATGCTACTTTATCGTAATCACAGAAAACAATGAGGCTTTGCATACAGCAATCACAAGAAAGCTCCCGAAGTTCCCACGACTCTCCATTTCAGGGAAGGATGTAAGAAGTTCTAATAAAATCTGCAACTGAGGAGAAACAAAACTGGACACATAATTCCAAGCCTGTGAGGAAGCCCAGGTCCTTTTGCAGAGTGATTGTGTTCACAGATGCTCTCCTTTTAACTGCCAGGAAAACAAACAAACAAAAAAGGCCTGTTCCAGAACAGCCTCTGTTTCTAGACGTAAACATGATTCACCTTTGTATCACAGGGCAAGTGGCTTCTGAAAGTGCAATATCATAAGCGTTTGTCCAGAATGCTTAGGAAGAATCTGACTGAAACCAATAATTATCCACACATGTGACCACATATAAAAGCAAAGCTATTGTCCCCAAGTGTCCAAGACATGATTTTATTATTTTCAAATGTTTTACTTATTTCTACATATTTTAATTTCCATTATAGTCAAAGGCATGATGGCCCCAAGAATAAAGAGTTCAAGGAATAAAAAGCGAAAAGAAAATATCCCAGTAGGAAAACAGGCAAGGGCTATACATAATAAACAAAGGAAAAGACCTTCAACTTCACTCATTTAAATTTTAAAATAGTCACACGTTCATTAAAACTCCAGTAGTACACCAAGAAAACTTTCACAAATGCAAAAGTAACAATATAAAATGATTTTAGCATCACCCCAGAGCACCTTAAAATATAATTTTAATTATCAGGAGAAAAGAAAGATCATATAATTTTAAGCAATAATATCTTTGCCAACTGTACATAAATTTTATCAGATTTTTGTTCTGTATAAATATTTCTAGTTAAATAAACCAGTCCCAAAAGAAAAAATACCATATGCTCTCCCTGAATTGCAGTAACCAATAGAGCACCTAAAAGCTAATCTATAGGTGTGAAATTGACACTTTGAGATGCGATGACTTTAAACAGCCCTTGTCTTGAAAGCTGAGGAGCAGTTATATTTTCATACTATTTGTTGAACTCTTTAATTAGTATAGGGGTAATCGTTTGTATATAAAGCTAACTGAAAATAGATCTTAGTAAAAAGAATGGGAATAGGAGAGGGATGAGGAAGAAGGGTGGCAGTGCAGGTAGGGTGGGAAGAATCACTATGTTCCTATATCTGTATTTATGAAATACATGAAGTTTGTAGACATTAAATAAAAGGGTAAAAGTTAAAATTCTGTGATTTTAAGTAATAGGATGATGAAAGCAGCTTCAAAAATAGTTTTTTGGTAGAAACTGTAGACTTACTGGAATCAAAGTCCTTTTGTTTCCCCAACTAGTAATAAAGTCATTCCTCATTGTCCAAGGGGAATTTGCTCCAGTACCCCCAGATACCAAAACCCACAGAAGCACAAGTTAAGTCCCTTTTACAGTAGCATATACATACATGCACATTGCACATATTCTCCTATATACTTTAAATCGTCTCTAGATTAATAACAATCCTTAGTTCAACATGAATGCTATTTAACTAGTTGCTGTATCATATTGATTAAAGAATAATGACAAGGAAAAAAGTTTATACATGTTCAGTACAGATGTGCAATTTATTTATTTTTACATTTCCCATCTATGTTTAGTTGAACTCACAAATATACAAACCCATCCTTAAAATTAGTAGGGCTAGAACCCGGCATTGTGGCGTGGCAGGTAGCGTCAGTTGTGAGGCCAGTTTCCCATATAGGCACCAGCTCATGTCCCAGCTGTTCCACTTCCAATTCAGCTCCCTGCCAATGACCGGGGAAAGCAGTTCAAGGCAGTCCAAGGATTTGGGGCACTTCCACCCATGAGGGAGACTCAGATGGAGCTCCCGGCTCCTGGCTCCTGACTCATGGCTTCAGTCTGGCCCAACACTGTGAAGCAGTGGATGGATGATTTCTGTCTCCCCGTTCTTTGTAATTCTGGCTTTCATAATAAATAAAAAATCTTAAAAAAAAGAAACTGTAAGACTGACTATAGTCATTCTTAAATCCAGCAGAGTAGGGGAATGAGAAAAAAAAATAACTGATGTATTTCATACCTCATAAATTGGAAAATTTCCATGGAGGTATTATATTATTTCACACAAGATTTCTATTAAAAATGCATTGTTTTTATGTGGGTTGTTGAAATATGCACAGTTACTTCCTAAGTGTTGTGACAAGTGAATTAGGGCATTTGCCATTAAGTGGTCCCAATAATTTGATTGTTAATGCACAAATCTTATTTTACAGTGCATCAGAAACTATTTATAATATTTTATTGAATTAACAAATACATAAAAATATGTCATAAGTTCATAAATTTAATGATTTTCTGAAGCAGAGTGTACCCATTTAATGAGCAATCATACCAAGGCTCACTCCATTATTCTTGAAGGACCACCTCCAGTCACTATCCCACTAGCCTTGGTTTTAATAGAATAGATTACTTTCATTTGTTCTGAAGTTTATTTAATTGTACTCATTCAGTATGCAGATTTATTGCATCTGTCTCTTTGCACACAGCATATATATATATATACACACACACGTATATATATATATATATATATTTATACGTGTGTGTATGATCTATTCATATTTTTAGTTACACTGTAGTTTGGGCACTTTTAATTCTTGTTTTTTAAAGATTTTGCTTATTTATTTGAGAGGTAGAGTTACAGACAGTGACAGGGAGAGACAGATAAAAAGGTCTTCAATCCACGGGTTCACTCCCCAAATGGCCACAACATAAAGGATCTCTGTGAGAACTCAGTGGAAAGAAAGGACCATCAAAGAAGGATATACTCTTCTCTGAAGGGAGGAGAGAACTTCCACTTTGCCTATGGCCGTGTCCAAATACAGATGGAGTCTATGGTCACAAAAGGCTTCCATAGCCTTGGCAGCCCATGGCAAGGGCCTCAGGTGATCACTGATGTCATAAATAGGAGTGATAATTGTTAAAGGAACAACAAAAGTCACTGTGCACCTACTCCCCATGTAGGACCTCCATCCTTAATGAATTGTACTATGAGAATTGACTGCAAATCTCGTTCACAAACTGTACTCTATATGTTGTGCGTGTATGTGGGGTGAAAACTGTTGAAATCTGTGCTTAACATGGAGTTGGTCCTCCGTATATAAAATCAAACTAATAATGAACCATAATGAAGAAGGGGATGGGAGAGGGAGAGGGGGGTGGGATGGGAGTCAGGGTGGTAGGGTGGGTATGTTGGAAAGAACCACTATATTCCTAAAGCTGTGCCTTTGAAAAATACAGTCATTAAATGAAAACCTAAAAAATATCTGCAGGAAAAAATATTAAATAGAATAAAATATTGTTCAGTTATTTGTGTATCAAAAAAGTGTTGTTTGAGGCTACTCTTCAAATGACTGACTTTCAAAAAAGACGTTTAGTAGTGCGGGAGATGCATCCTGCACTGTGACTTTGGGAATAAAAGAAAGTGTGCCTATGGAAGCATGCAGCAGCCCTCTGCATGTCCCTTCCCCACGCAGTGTGTCAGAATAACAGATGGCACAGTCGGTAAAGAAAAGCAATTCAAATAAGACAGGTAAAAACTCACCTTTCTGGAGAGAAAAGGTATTTTGTATAAGGAGTTCATCTTATTTATCGCCTACCAGGACAGGTAATGTATTCAGGTTTTTCCAATCTATTCCTTTGTGATAAAACAGACTTCAAACACTCATCATAAATGCTACCACTTCTCAAAAGCTCCTGAATGTAATGTATCCTTAGTGTATTTGTCAGTTAATTACATAGAATTCTGTATTTCTGATGAACAGAATTTGCTGCATATTTCTTTACTAGGTCAACTATGGTAAATTTTCCTTTTTAAGCAATGACATAAATCTTTAAAAAATACAGCACTGTGATTTCCATATTTTTTCATTTTTTTATTTTTTAAAGATATGTTTATTTATTTGAAAGAATGGCAGAGAGAAGGAGAAGGAGGAGAGAGAGAGAGAGAGAGACAGACAGACAGACAGACAGAGGTTTCATCCCCAGATAGAAGCAACAGCCAGACATGGTCAGTACAAAGGCAGGAGTCAGAAACTCCATCTAGGTCTCCCATGTGTGTGGTAGGAGCTCAAATATTTGAGCCTCATATGCTAATTCCTCAGCGCATTAGCAGGGCGCTGGATTGGGAGTGAAGTACTGAAACTCAGACTGGCTCTTCAGTGTGGGTCGCTAGCATCCTATTCAGCAACTTAGCCAGCTGCATACGTGATGAAGTCCAAGTTGCCTATACTGAGAAACTACAAGGAAAAATATTTTTGACAACCTCCTAGAAAAATGCATTCAGGTAACTGGTTGCATTTGTTATCTGACTGACACCACATGATAACAAAAACTTTGAAAAGTTATAAAAGATAATGAAAAATCATTGTTATGTCATTGAGTTTTCAATATGGCTTATGAAGTAATAGGAACCCGGACATTAGAAATGGAACTCATATAAAATAATAATAAAATACCATAACAAAATAAAAAATGACCAAAACATATATCTTATACTATTATTTTGCCAAGATGACAGTAACAATAGCTCTCATTTACATATTCTTTTGAATGAGCTTTTTTAGAGCTATTCATTTGGGATAATTTTTTATGCAGTAATAGAAATGGAGATGTGTGTCTTATTCTGTCTCCATCCTGTGTTTGTCTCCAATTTGATTCCCTTAGGAAGAGAATTGTTGCTGATTTGATGTCTTCATGTCAAGGACTCTGAATAGGCCCTGTGGAGGCCACTTTCAGCTACATAGTATAGAAGATATGTTGTGCTCTTTCTCAGCATAGTTCCTGATCCCTGCATTTTGGAACACTTGTTTTTGGAGAGTCCCTTTTTGGAAGTAAGCTACCAAGTAAAGAAACATGGCAACCTTGGAGGGCTCCCTTGCATCTCATATTGAAGTCACCAGATTCAAGTCCTAGTTTCATTTTAGATCGAGCTTCCTGCTAGCTACACCCTGTAAGACAGTAGGAGATAGCTCAGATACTTGAAACCCCGCCACCAACATGGAAGACCCAGACAGAGTTCAGGTATCTGCCTGCCACCTGATCCAGCCCTGGCTGTTGTGGGCATTTCGGGAATAAATCAACAGATGGAAGATCCTGCTCTCATTTTCTATGTAAGAAACAAAACACTAATGCAAGGGTCAAGCTAAGCTTCCTGCAAAGGAGCTACTGTGGACATTTGGTCCAACTGAGTCTTCAGATGACCATGGCTTAGCTCTATATTTGCCCTATGCCAGGAACTGCATAAAATACCAAATAGAAATTCCTGAGCTGAACACAGTTAACTCAGAAGCACGCAGTAGATGGCAGGTTTGAGCCACTCAATTGTGCAGCTGTTTTTGTGGAACAAGAGAGAACTGGAGGGGCTGGCATTGTGGCACAGCAGGTTAAGCACAGCCTGCAACATGGCATCCCATATAAGTACCAGTTTAAGCTGACTGCTCCGCTTCTGATCCAGCTCCCTATAATGTGCTTGGGAAAGTAGCAGGAGATGGTCCAAACGCCTGGGCCCTTGCCAACCCTGTGGGAGACCTGGATGGAGTTCCAGGCTCCTGGCTTCGGCCTGGCCCAGACTGGCCACTAAAGCCACCTGAGCAGTGAACCAGTGCATGAAAGATCTCTCTCTGTGTGTAAGCATGCCCACTGAAATAAATAAATAAACCTTTAAAAGGAAAAAGAGAGGGGAGAGGAGAGAGAAGGGGGGCAGAGAGACAGAGACAGAGAGAGAGAGAGAGAACTGGGAAAAAACACATGTACTGGAAAAGAAAAAAAATGAACAGAGAATTTACAAAAATGGAAACAAAACCCTTTTAAGAATGGGAAAAGCATTCAACTCTATTAATACTAATGGAAATGCAAATTTAAAATAAAACAGGTGACTTCACCTTACAGCTCTGATAAGTAAAGAGCTTAAAATATACATTCCCATTCTTCAAAGAAGACGAAGCTAAATATCAGGGAGTTTGGGCCACAGGAATAACTACCACTTCCAGATCTGAAATGGCAGACACAGCCCAAACATGCTTAACTACCACAGAAGCCGCTGAAGCCATAAACTGGCAGGAACACACAAATGATAACTTTTCATATTTATGGGGATATGAGTAAGAAATTCCTGCATGCTCTAGCTTTGGTGGTATCTCCTCGTTTCTGTAGGATTTACCTAGAGAACCCCAGAAGGCTATCATGATGGAAAACAGAATGTTCTCCTTAAGTCTCTGGGGAAGGAATGGGAAGAGAACTTACTATGAAATGGGCTCTCTGTGCTTCCCTGAACAAAGACCAACTTCCCATGGAAAAGACCTTGTTGGAGTTTTATCCAGGTTGAGGGAAAGTCCTTGAGCTGGAACAGGGTGAAGGAATCCATGAACACAGCAAGGAAACAGATTGGAAACACTGTAGGATAAAAAACCAGGAAAGCCAAACTGAAAACTACCACCAGAGGAACACTTACGAATGTCAAGACCAGCTCCAAGACACAGACCCTGTAAGGATGTAATTGGAAGCTTACAGAACACCAACTTTCCCTCGAAGGAGAGCTCCATCAACTGGGCTCCACTGCAATGACAATAGAAAGAACTGCAGAGTGCAGACCCTCTCTGAGGGTGAGTACTCAGGAAGGCACAAAATCCAGTGATCAGACACAAGCAAAGAAAAAGAACAGGAAGCCTATGGCACTCACTGCTATAGCAGAAGGGACATGCAGCCTGACACCAAAAGCAGCACACTGAAGACTTGCTTAAAATTTTACTTATGGGGCTGGCGCTGTGGCACACCTGGTTAACACCCTGGCCTGAAGCGCTGACATCCTATATGGGCACCAGTTCTAGTCCCAGCTGCTCCACTTCTGATCCAGCTCTCTGCTATGGCCTGGGATAGCAGTAGAAGATGACCCAAGTCCTTGGACTTCTGTACCTGCATGGGAGACCTGGAAGAAGCTCCTTGCTCCTGGTTTCAGATCAGTGCAGCTCTGGCCGTTGCGGCCATCTGGGGAGTGAACCAGCAGATGGAAGACCTCTCTCTCTCTCTCTATCTGCCTCTCCTCTCTCTGTGTAACTCTGACTTTCAAGTAAAATAAATAAATCTTTAAAAAAATATTACTTAATACAGTAACTAGATTTCAGCAAAAAATTATGATAGAAGTCAAAGACACAAGAAAGAACAGTCTGAGGAGGGAAGCAGGCATTATAGTCAGATTCATAGGACATGAATGGACCTGTATGAAGTTTAAATTTCAATAAAGTTAACATGTTGATGCTCTAATGGGAAAACTCAGCAACATGTATGAATATACATGTGATGTAAGCAAAACTGTAAAAAAGAGGGATCAAGAAGACATGATGGGACTATAAAAACAAGGTAATATATTAGAATGACTGGGTTTCAGTCCGGCTTCTGACTCAGCTTCCTGCTAACGCTGACTCTAAGAGGCAGCAAATGATGAGTCCCTACCACCTACTTGGGAGAACGGGGCGGAGCTTCTGGCTACCGGCTTCAACCTGACCCAGTACCAGCTACAGCAGGTGTTTGGGGAATGAACAAATAGATGAATGATAGCTCGCTCGCTCACGGTCTCTCTCGCTCTCTCTATCCCATCTTTCTCTTTCTCTTGCTCTACTTTTCAAATAAATAAAAAATGAACACTTTTTATAAAAGCGGAAAGTAGGAGAAGAAAATAAAGAATAAAACAAAAATCTGTAAACATGGTAAATATTATTCTACAAAACCTTTAAATTATAATAGGCTAAATAAACCAATTAAAAAACAGAGACTTCAAAAGTGTATTAAAAAGAAAACCAAAATATATGTCATTTATAATAAAGTTCCTTTAAATATAAAGACTTAAATATGTTAGAGAAATATTCATCATGCCAGCAGAAGAAATCTAGTGTAGTTTTATAACATCGCATGGTGAAGAATTCATAGCAAAAAATTTATCAGGGAAAAATAGAGGAATTACATGATGTCAAAGTGATCAGTTCTCCAAGATTCATAACAGTGCTTACATTTTATATATTTAACAGCATATCCCCAAAACACATAAGGCAAATCAATGGAACAGAAATGAAAAACAGAGAAATCCACGATTACGGTTTGAGACTTCAAAATCTCCCTATTAGCAAAGATTTCATTAAGCTGCATAACGCTATCACTCTGCTTGGTCTAATGACATTTATTGAGTGTTCTCCACAACAGTAGTGGAATACACATTCTTTTCAAACTCATGCAGCATTTACCAAGACAAATCATAATCTGTGCCATAAAACATAAAATTTAAAAGAATAAAAATGATGAAAAGCATGTTAACAATCCATAAGGAAATTAACCAATAAAAAAGTTACAGAATGAAAGCTTGAAGATCCACAAATGTATGAAAATTAAAGAACATACGTTTTAGCCATATTGAAAATATAAAGCACTCTACATGATGAATGTTTCCCTATTTCTTTTTCTACCAAGAAAATGATTTCACATGGAAATTCAGTTATAAGTAAGACGTTCTTGATGATAAAGTTTAAAACCATACTAAGGTTTTATCTCCATCAAGAGAGATGTTATGGACGCTATATTTCTTCTTAGTTAGAGACAGATACTAGAGATCAGAGATTAGAATATTATTTTCTATTGTCTATAGAAATTGTCTACTATACTAAAATTATTAAAGTACATTTTGTCAAATTTGCCTCATTCATCAAGCAAAACAGTCAATGAAATTCATATATTTTAAGAACAAAACATTTTATAATGAGCATTAATGGCAATAATAGCTGAGTCTCTCATGCTCATTTCATATGCTAAGCTTAATTGTGGCAAAAGTCATTTCTGCAAAAGTAGATAAGAATACTCTCCTTGATTCAGTAGAAAAATGTGAGGAGAGTTTGACCTCTAGTCTTAACCTCAAATGCTTTGAAATTACAAAGTTTTGTTGGGAGTAAAAACATGTCAATATAAAATATTTTAAAAAAATTTCTCTAAAATTAAATAAATAAAACTTACAGTAATTGTTATGAACATACAAGATAATATAACACAAATAAAAGAAAATGCTGATAGAATATATAATAACTTACAGTCTAGTAAAATATAAATAAAAGCAAAATTTTTCTCTGTCCACTAACCTTTTGTCTAAGATGAAATTAACTCCCTCTCAATTTAAAATATACTATTTTAACTCAAAAGCCTCCAAAATTATACATACTTTGTAATTACACCACCTATCATAGTTATTACATATTATACAATTTATCAAAGGCCATAAGACTACCAGCAGTAAGAAGTAAAAATCTATCAGTGAGGATTACTTTTATTTCTTTTCTGAAACTGGACAACATTGTAATTTAGTAAAAGCTGAAATTTAGAGGTTGTATATTTGTAGCAGTCCCATCAGTCAGCAAGAGAACTGCGTTGCTATGTTTGTTACAAAACAGTCCAACATATGAGGATATATGAGTATTCAGAGGTACAATAGGAACTTATGGGGTCACACATCTCCTCACATGGAGTGACAAATATAGTCAGCTAAAGATGAGTGCTACAATTTTAGAAAAACAATCTTATCATCTTGGGCTTATTATTTACAACAGACCATCATCGAATAGGACATAATTCATTCCATGTGGTATTAAGATTTCCTATCCATTGGAACCTTCACTCTGTGATTTTCAAGGAACATATCCTAACGATGGAAAGTACTGAGTAACCCTGAAGTTAATAGCACCTCTTACAGATATTAAATATGTTTGCATGTTGTCGTTTTAAATATTTTTTTTAAATAGGACCATTATTTATTTTATATTGAGGATTATTAAAGGTAATTGAAAATAAAAGTTGTATGATATTGTAAAAGCAATTTAGGTACATGTGCAACAATCTGGGAATTATTCAATAAATAGCAATCAACATCTTGCCAACAGAAGACAGATTAAAGAAAGAGTAGTCAATATTCCATTAGTAAGTCCATTAGAACCATATTTATATAGTGTACCTTTGTTGTCATTGTTGTATAGGAACATAAAATAATTAAAAATGAATTATAATAACCGAACAAATGAATAGACTCATCTACAGTAACAGAAGCTGAATAAATTAGTCACTACTTATGCTATGGCTAGAAGTTTTGTGAATTGTTTATTAAAATTATACAATGATTCAGATAATTTTGTATTAGATTTCCTAATATAAGTTATATTTCTGTGAAAACATAGCACTATTAGTGCTAGTTGTAAAATATGTTTTATATAAAATTATTAAAATTACATGATGAAAATAGTAGATATCAGCAGGTGGTTGACCTAGTGGTAAAGACACTGATTAAGACGCTCACATTCCAGATCTGAGACTCTGGGTTTACTCCCCAACTCTGCTCCTGACTCCAGCTTTCTGCCAATGTAGGCACTGGCAGACAGCAGCAATGGCTCAGTAATTCAGTCCTTACAATCCATGCGGGTTTTTAAAAAGCTTACATCTTGAAAATGCAATGTGAAGTTAAAGATGGTTTTGAATTGGAGCTGTTGAAATTCGTCTTGAAGGATAAGGTGTTCTGTTTACAGAAACAGTATGTTCAAAATGCAGTCAAGGGCAATGTAGAGTAAACAATTCTCGTATCACCATGATTCTGTCTTAAATTAACTTTATAGTCATATCATCGCTCTATTGTCCCTGTGCCAAACACTCCTTTCTGCTTTCAAAAAAAAAAAAAACCAAGCAAACAACAACAAAAAAACTCTTTAAAAAGCTTGTTTCTTCTTCCTTGAAAGAGAAGAAAAAAAATAGTCCAGAATTTCAAGAATAGGCCTAGTATATCAATCCAGGATGAGTAAATAAGAATTCTGATGTATTTTTACCAAAACTCTATTCTCTGAGAAATAAACAAACTATTTAATTTAGAAAATAACTAAATACAATGTTCCCAAAATGTAGATATTTGAAGATTAGTAAATTATGTAAAATATATTGGTCTACCAAGAAAGGTAAAATTAAACACACTAGATAATCTCAGAACACCATACTGCAAGTTAATAATGTGGAATTCCAGGAGCAGACTTTTAGCAAGGTGGTTAAGATGCACTGGTCCTATATCAGAGTCCTTGGGTTCAATTTCCAACTCCATCTCCCCACTTGTGAAGACCTTGAGACTTCACAGTTATGGTTCAGATAATCAGGTTTCTACCACATGCATGGGAGACCTGGGTTGTTTTCATGGTTCCTTGCTTCAGCCCCAGCCCATTTCCAACTGTTGCAGGCTTTTGGGGAGTGAACCATCTGATGGAATATCTGTCTGTCTCTGTCTGTCTATCTATCCATCCATCCATCCATCCATCCAACCACCCATCTGTCTTCTATTTCTATTTGTCTATATTCCCAGCTGTCTTCTTATAAAGTAAAGAAATTTGTTGTGGAGTTCAAACGTATTCCGGCATCAGAACTACTGGATTTAGTGTGAAAATTACTTTAACTCTTAGAAATATCAACATGTGAAGCAAAATAACAAAACATAATTTTAAAAAATAATTTTTGAATACCAAAAGTGTCAAAATAATTGAACCAGGAGCCAAAACCTTAGGAAAAATTTACACAAAATAAATGTAAAATTGGTAATAGTTATTTGTTTACCTTTTCTGTTTCTGAAAGGTAGCCAAAATTGGCATCAACCGGTTAGACAAATCTTATCAAAAATTTGTACTCTGGGAGCAAACCCAGAAAATGCCATCATCATGGAGCCAAATGCCTTAGGTTCTCCCACAAAGTTATTCAAGCTATTTTCTTGAAAGAAAAAAAAAATCCACTACATTCACATGAGAAACTATGATGAAGGAGAGGGGCTGAGCTTTTTTCCCAATTTTGTCAGGGAATACAGCACAATGATGACATTGAGAGAACTTTCCAATCATATCATCGGAAATGGCCAGAGCAATCCCTGAGCACACTGCACTACCCCATGCACACTGAGTAGTTTTGTGGAAGATAGAAGAGGCCCACAAGATGAGCAATATCCGGTGGGGGCCTCGCTGACTCCTTTAGGAGCCCCCAGAGATGCAGAAATATTGTTAAGAGGTGAATGGTATTTAATAGAGGTCTGGGATGCATCATAACCTTACAACAGCACTAAACTGGAATTCACATAGTAATAAAATGGGATTGTACCAATCCATTCTCAGACAGAGGCAGGAACAAGAATTATCATAGGGGGTGGAGGGAGGGACAATCAATATCTCCACAAATGCCTAAAAATAAACAAAGCAATTCAAGCAACAAGAGTAAGGAAGACAATATTACACCCTTTAAATCTTCCATGTTCATGGATTAGACGACTAACATCATCAAAATATCCATGTTACCAAAAGCAATTTACAGATTCAATGTGATCCCATTCAAAATACCAATGACATTCTGCAGATCTAGTAAAAATGATGCTAGAATTCACTTGGAAACACAAGAGACCTCATATAGCTAAAGCAATCTTGTGCAACAAAAACAAAGCCAGAGGCATCACAATACTAGACCTCAAGACATACTACAGAACAGCTATAATCAAAGCAGCCTGGAATTCAAAAAGCAGACATGTAGACCAATGGAACAGATTAAAAACTCTGTAAATCAATTCACACATCTTAACCAAGTTGGCTTTGGCAAAGGAGCTAAAATCAATCCCTGGAGTAACGACAGTCTCTTCAACAAGTAGTGTTGGGGAAACTGTATCTCCATGAGCATAAGTATGAAACTAGACCCCTACCTTACACCTTACACAAAAATCCAAAATGGATCAGAGGCCTAAATCTATGCCCTGAAACCATCAAATCATTAGAACATTGAAGAAACCCTGCAAGACTTTGGCATAGGCAAAGACTTCTTAGAAAAGACCCCAGAAGCACAGACAATCAAATCCAAAATTGACAAACATGACTACATCAAGCTGAGAAGCTTCTACAACATGAAACACACAATCAGCAAAGTGAAGAGGTAGCCAACAGGGTGGGAGAAAATATCTGCAAACTATGTAAGAGATAAAGAGTTAACATCCAGAATCTATACTGAGCTCAAGCTATTCAACAATAAAACAAACAATCCAGTTAAGAAGTGGGCACTGTGGAAGACAGCATGGAGATAACTCAGAAATCTGAATATAGACCTACCATATGGTCCAGTCATCCCACTCCTGGGAATTTACCCAAATCAAAAGAAATAATTATATGAATTACCTGTACCACCATGTTCACTGCAGCATAATTCACAATAGCCAAGACATGGAATCAACCCAGATGTCCATCAACTGATGACTGGATAAAGAAATTATTGTATATATACACTATGTAGTACTACTCAGCTGTAAAAAAAAAAAGAAATTCTGTCCTTTGCAACAAAATGGTCACAACTGGATCCATTATGCTTAGTGAAATAAGCCAGTCCCCAAAAAACAGGTATCATGTTTTCCCCGATCAGAGGTAATGAATAGAGTAACTGAAATATGATGTATTGTAGTGAAATAGGCATTTTAATAATCAGTGATGGCTTATAGCCCTTGTCTCTTTTGTTAAGGAACGGTATATTGTTTTGCTTTGTTTTGCTTTCTCTTCATACTATTTGTTGAACTCTTTTTCTTTGGGTAGAGTTAACTATATAAGGATTAAGTGTAGTAAAAAAAAATTATAAAAATTAAGAGTGGGCATAGTGGGAATATGAGGGAGCAGGGTGAAGGGTTGGAGTGTGGGTGGGAGGAAGAGTGGAGCGAGGGTGAGGGAAGTGCCACTATGTTCCTGGAATCGTATAAAGGAACTATTTGAAACTTCCATAATTTAATAAAATATGTACATAAAATATATAAAGAAGGAAACATTTTAAAAAATCAGTACATCTTATTTCTTGCCTATTTCCTTTTTGGATACATGATAACCCAGTCCTCAAGGCTTACAATTACCAATGTTAGAAAATGGATTTTTGAAAAATTTATTAAACTACATTTCAGTATTTTTTAAAAATTCTAAAACTCTAACCCCTTTTTTAATCAATTAAAGCTAATTTGAATCAACAGACTTTCTCAATCTATAAAAAACCTAGATAATGCAAGCCTGGTGTACCAGAGTGATTTACAACTTTTTTTGAATTATTCCAATCTGGTCCCGATTGCCTAAAACTAATGTTCTGTGCACATGTATATTTCTTCCCCAAAACCGTAAGTTCTCTGAAGGAAGACCCCATGTCTTATCAATCATCATCTCCCTGGTATCCAGCAGAGTGCCTGACACATCACTGATTCTTGAAGAATCATACAGAAGGAATGGGCATCTTTCTTGTGATGGAAATAAGTTCTGAGCAGATAGCACTCTGCTCTGTGGAACAAAGAAGAAACAAGAAACTCCATGTGAGGCCTTGGATGAGGATTAGGGCTAAGAAAAGATTTGCATGTAAGATGTGGTGAGAAATAGAGTAAAAAAACACGAATATGTTTTCTCATTGATAATTTTTCTGAATGCTCTCACAATGTCAAACTCTCCATATTGTTAAAATCAGTTATCACCATTCCTAAGGTTTGCTAACACCAAATAAGATCTATTTCTTTAAGATTTATTTATCGGGGCCAGCACTGTGGCATAACAGGTTAAGCTTCTGCCTGCACCCCGGCATCCCATAGGGTACCAGTTCATCTCCTGGCTGCTCCTCTTCCAATCCAGCTCTCTGCTTATGGCTTTGTGAAGCAGTGGAAGATGGCCCAACTGCTTGGGGCCCTGCACCTATGTTGCAGACCCAGAAGAAGTTTCTGACTCCTGGCTGTAGATCAGCTCAGCTCTGCTGTTGGGGCCATCTGGAGAGTGAACCAGCACACTCTCTCTGTCTCTCCCTGTGCCTGTAATATTTTTAAATATTTATTTATTTACTTATAAGGCAAAGCAACAGAGAGAGAAAGACAGAATGAGAGACAGAGCTCAGGCAGACCGACAGACACAGACAGGTTCACTCCCCTCAAATAGCTGTAACAGCCAGATCAGGCCAAGGCCCAAGCCAGGAGCAGGGAATTCCATCCTGGTTTCCCAAATCAGTTCCAGGGCCCAAGCTCTTAATCCATATTCTGCTGCCTTCCCAAATGATTAGCAGGAAGAAGTGGGACAGCAAAGACTAGCAACAGTACTATAAAATGGGATGGGTACGCAGCAGCCTAACCTGCAAGACCATCGTGCCAGTGCCCTTAAAAAGGTCTTATGAGTACTTAAGGGAACTATCAACTTTGCCAAATATGACCCTAGCAAAGTGACCTTGTGGAAAGAAATGTTCTCTTGCAAAATCTTACTAGAAAACAAACTTAGCTAAGTGCTGGCACAATCAGTTCTGGTGGGAGGCTGAGGAAGAGAACTAACAATGCTAGAGGCCTCTCGTCCATCTTGAGACCATGAAGCTTGGGTCTCAAGTTCCAGATCACGCCATGGAAAGGACAGGGCTCTACAGTCACGCAGCAGTCAGGCCCTTTACAAACACTGTGTTCCTTCCCTGATGTGTTATGTATGGGCCTGTTAGCTCCTGTGCACTGCGACAGCATGTGATGGATAATGGCCAACTCTGCAAGAGCTTGTCTTCCTTACCCATGTTTCCCCTGCAAACACTTTAAAGACTTCTCCAGACTAGCTTGATGTCTTCTGCCTTGTTTGTGTGACAAAGAGAACAAATATTGTAGATACTGAAGTATATGTTCTAAGTAATTACTGTGCTGTCTGGATCACTCTGAATTGAACCTATTCAATAGATGTGGTTATGATGTAACTTTTTATAAAGATTTATTTCATTTATTTGAAATAGAGTTACAGAGAGAGGTATAAACAGAAAGAGAAGTCTTTCATCTGATGGTTCACTCTCCAAATGGCCACAAAGGCCGGAGCTGAGCCAATCCAAAACCAGGAGCCAGGATCTTCTTCCAGGTCTCCCATGTGGGTGCAGGGGCCCAAGGAAATGAGCCAACCTCTGCCACATGGGATGCTGGCACTGCAGGCTGAGGCTTCAACCCACTGTGCCACAGTCCTGTGCCTGACATAAGAGTTTAAATGTTTTCTTAATAATAATTTTACTTGAGGTTGATACTGATGTACAGTGGGTTAAGCTTCTGCCTGAGACCCAAGGATCCCATATGGATTCCCAGATGCATTACCTTTGGTCCAGCTCCCTGCTCATGCACCTGAAAAGGCAGCACACGATGGCCCATACACTTGGGACCCTACCACGTATGTGTGGGAATCAAGATAGAACTCCTGGCTCCTGGCTTCAGCCTGGCTATTACAGGTATTTGGGGGAGTGAACCAGGTGATGGAACATGTCTCTTGCTCGCTCGCTCTCGCTCTCGCTCTCACTCTCACTCTCACTCTCACTCTCTACCTCTTCCTTTTTCTGTTGCTCTGTATTCAAATAATAATTTCAAAAACACTTTCAAGTAAAATTTGCAATAATCATAGGCATAATTAAGTAAAAATCACTTCATAATTTATGTTAACAAATATTTAATTATCTATTATGTGTACGTTTTCTTCTTTATTTTCTTTACCCCTCAATAGCAACTACTTCCAGTTCAATAAGATCATTTGACTGGAATTTTACACAGTATTTTATAGGAATTTTTATTCCACACTTTAGACTTATGAGTTCAAAGTTGTAGTTTCAACTAGTTACAGAGCAGATTCAATGAGGTTTTTGTCTGCACTCAGAGCTATGAGCCATGACTATCCCCACTGAGGGTTTCTTTTAGACTTAATCAAAAGAATCCAAAGAAACTGAAAAGCAAAAATGTTTGAAGAGTGGAGTGGGCAATTATCTGAAGCATTGTGTATGAGGAACCAAGGCTCTATTTGTTTTCCTTTAAAAGTAACCCCTAAAGTGTATTCTCTCCAAGAAAATGGAGAAGGATGAATGAAAATGTGGTTCTTTACTACTACTTATATGTCTTGGTAATAAAGTGACACAATTGGATCATTGTCACACCTTAATGCTTACCTATTACCCGCATCCAAAGTGACCACGACTTTAAAGCTCAAATGCAATTATGTGCATTAGAGTCAATCTTAGCCAGGGATGCTGCATCATCTGAATCTGGATGATTGGAATAGAGGTGACTCACTTTTTATGAATCAGTTTACTCAGTGTGTTTTAGCAGACTTGTTCTCGAGCATGACAGTAATTCATCCAGTAGAGAAGCATGTGGAGGAAAACAAATACTTCCTCAGCCCTTGGCTTCTGGCTACCTGATGGACCCGACCATACACATTGTATCTTACTTTAATCAATATTATTACCAGCTCACTTTCTTTTGAAATGCAAGATCTGAGAATTTGCATAAAAGAAATAGGATCCCTAAAATCATTAGAATTAAATAAGAAAGTAGACGGAATTTCCGCAGACTCCACAAGGCAAATATCAAGTCTCAGAGGGTACAATGGGAAGTATCATTATTCTCTTTGATGAAACACATGACATCTCTCCCCTTTTATAAGTAAAGAAAGCATTATGTAGTTAACACTATGAATGGGGATTCTTTACCACTCACATTGCTGTTACCTAACTGCAAGCTTGAAAGGAGAGAATTTCACAGATAAACCTGAGTGTTCACATACCCCTTTCCTATCAGGAAGCAAGTGCAAGTTCAGGGAGATAACACCTGTGTGAGCATTCACTCTCCTACCTGAGGCTACGTGAGTGATGACTTCACTACTCCCAGTCTGCCAGCACTGTATGGTGTCAAACACCTAGTGAGCAATACTACAACTGCTGGCCTCATGTTTTCACCCTCACCTCCCTGATGATTGGTCGCTTAAAACTCTGCATTTCATTTATTAACCATTTAAATATCTCTCTCTAATATGTTTGTTCATATCCTTTGCCAATTTTTATTCGAATGTTTGCTTTTGTCTTTTAAATTCTTAGAAGTATATTTAGAAATATTAGACCTTTACCATACATTTATAACTCAAATGTTTTCATTGTTAAATAATAATGCTTACTTGCATAGTCAAAATTTTTAAACTTCAAGACATGAACTATGACAATACGCCTGGTATCTTGCATCCCACCTTAGCTCGCAGCTTTCTTTCTAAACTACGGCACTGTTCTTTGCATCTCAGAACACAGTCTTGCTCATTCCTTACACATTTGTCTTGGAGTAGAATTTAAATTAATTCTCACAAATACACTATTCGGGACAGTGTAAACAGATTCTGTGTGCACATAGAGGTCAGAACTTGCTATTGTTTCATTTTATTTGCTTTAATCTATCTGGAGCACACAAAATAAACACATCCTTTCTGAAGGCCTTGAAGTCATTCATTCCCTTGGTGTCCGCCTGCCTTTTCCAAGGGGGTATGTATATGATGGATATGTACTGTTTTTCCTTACAATGTTCAACCATCCTGATAATTATTTTATCTTTATAAAAATATAAAACCCTGCGATTTATTGAAGATAATTTAAAAGCAATAGTGCCATGGAGCAAGCATTTGGCCTTGTGCTTAAAATTCTAGTTAGGATACCTGCATTTTGGTTCAAGTGCCTACGTTCCATGCATAGCCCTGACTCCTGACAGCCCAGGAGGCAGTGGTGAAGGCTTCAGTCATCGTGTCCCTGTTACCATGTGGGAGATGGGAATTGAGTTCTTTACTCCCAGCTCTGGCCCCTGCCCAGCCTTAGGCTACTGCAAATATGTAGAGTTAACTAGTAGATAACAGCTTCATTTCCTTTCTCTCTCTCCCTCTTTTTCTCTTTCTCTCTCTTCCTCTCAATCCAGTTCCTGATAGATAAAATGGTAAAAGAATAATATGAGGCATTATTTATTAAACCCAGTCCACATATGCTCAAAATTACATATGATGTGACATCTAAATGTAAACACCAAAGACTATACATGTAAATTAAACATCTCTTCCAAGGGAGGTTACGCGGAATGACTTTGTGACAATGGTATATCTATCACATCATTAATAACTCAGACTTATTTTCAGAGACACAAGAACATCGATATTGCAGTCACACCTTACATTTTCACACTGACGTGTCCATCAAAGATTGTTTCCTTCCTATTCACCAGACAAATCTAAGCGCCTGTTTTCACTATTGCCTAAATTTACTACCTCCATTGAAATAGTTTTGGTAGCATGTGTCTGCTGGTGGTACTCAGCAAGCCCATTACAGATTGAAACACTTTATTTTTCATGTTTAAACATCCCATGCACTATTTAGCGTAATGTGCTACTCAGCAAATGCTGAATAAATACTTTCTAAATTCTAAGTTGTTCAAGCTGCGATGCAATTCTCACAGACTAATTCAAAAACGTTTAAACTAATGGCAGCATTATTGGAGGGAAGGCCTCACTGCCACACTGACTAGCTTGGCATGGGAAGCATTCATTTAGATGTCTAGAATCCAGCATCTATATTGGAACCAGAAAGAAGTTTTATTACCCTGACACGATTTTGGCAAAAATCAATGCAAAAGGAGTCCACTCCAGCGGATGAGCCACCGCAGTCAGAGGCAGGGATGCAATAATAGCCCAATTCAAACAAATGTTGTGAATTAGGATCTTTGACAGTAGTCAAGGGTATGGCATAGACCAGTCTCTGAAGAAAACAAAAGGCTTTAGAAGAGCTAAAAACAGTGTTTGACCAAGCTCTCTTGGGAAGTTCCATGGCCGTTAATAAAACTGGCTTCAGACAGGAAGGCACACACTCAGGCACACTGTGCAGTGTAAGACGAGCGTTATTTCAGAGCAATCAATTTACAGCTGCCCCTCAACATATCACACTCTAACAATAATAACCAACGGAAAGTCAAGAATGCATTTAATACACCTAACCTATGGCATGTGATAGCTCAGCCTTCTTCACACATGTTCAGAGAACATACTGGCATTTGTGCCTATTTCACAGGGCTAGAGAAACATGTAACGGAATAATCTGTTACCACTTTCTGTGAATCACATTGGAATATCATTATGTTCTTATATTGTATATGCGAATCACATTGAATCTGTGAAAAACTAATTAAAAATTAATTTTCACACTGAATCAGTGTACCTCTAGCTCCAAAACATCTTTATGCTAAATAATGTGATGAAAAATTATATTTTTCTTAAGTGGAGAGCTATCAGGTCTACTACTTTAACAATACAGGTTTTGCTGTAAAAGGACACTGCAGGGAGGGTGTTTGGTGCAGCAGTTCAGTCCCTGTGATACCCACATCCTGAATTGCAGTATATTTGAGTCCCAGCTCCTTCACTTCCAAACCAGCTTTTTGCTAATTCACACTCTGGGAGGGGCAGATGATGGCTCAAGTACGTGAGCCTCTGCCACCAGCATAGGAGACCTGGACTGAGTCTAGAACTCCGGGCTTCAGCCTGCCCAAGCCCCCAGCTGTTGCAAGCATTTGAGGGGTGAGTGAGTGGATGAAACATCTCTGTCTCTCTAGTTCTGATTCTCTTCCTTTGAAATAACATGAAAATAAATAAATCATTTTTAAAAGAGATGATGGAGTATATAATTTAAATCATAAATGAGTTTGTTAGTTTGTCATATTTACTATTTATTTCTAAGTTTCAAAACCCAATCATATCATATGCTGGTTTGAAATTTGTCAATAACTTTGGGATTTTGAAGTGAATGCATCGCTTCTCTGTATAAAGAGCTTGGGCACACGGGGTTCTAGTCCTGGTCAGAGCACTGTATTCTCTCCCGGTTGCCCCTTTTCCAGTCCAGCTCTCTGCTGTGGCCCGGGAGTGCAGTGGAGGATGGCCCAGTTGCTTGGGCCGTGCGCCCACATGGGAGACCAGGAGAAGCACCTGGCTCCTGGCTTCGGATCAGCAGGCCACAGTGGCCATTGGGGGGGGGGGTGAACCAACAGAAAAGGAAGACCTTTCTTTCTGTCTCTCTCTCACTGTCCACTCTGCCTGTCAAAAAAAAGAACTTGGGATCAATCTCTAAAACCTGGAGAAAAGTTCTGTTTCACATTGAAGTATAGAATGAGCCACTGATTATACTTTATTTTTAAGATTTATTTATTTACTTGAAAGTCAGAGTTACACAAAGAGAAGAGAGAGAGAGGTCTTCCATCTGCTGGTTCACTCCCCAGTTGGCCACAACGGCTGGAGCTGGGCCGATCCCAAGCCAGGAGCCAGGAGCCTTCTCCAGGTCTCCCACGCAGGTGCAGGGGCCCAAGGACTTGGGTCATCTTCTACTGCTTTCCCAGGCCACAGCAGAGAGTTGGATTGGAAGTGAAGCAGCTGGAACTTGAACCGGTGCCCATATGAGATGCCAGCACTGCAGGCAGTAGCTTTACCTGCTACATCACAGTGCCGACCCCACGGTTATACTTTTTTCAAGAGCAATGCCCATGAATGGGCACAGAAGGGAACATCTCCATCCTTAGCAGCATCAGGAAAGTCAGCCCCGGACGCCATATTTTGTAAGGCATCACTGTCAAATTACCCCACACTCTTCCTATTTTAGAGAAATGCTTAAGCGAAGTGGGAGCTCAAAAAGCTGAATGAGTGACTGGAAAGGAAGCTAATCTTATTAACCGACTAAGAGCTGCCAAAGCCAAGGGGAGGGAGAGTTTGAAGTCTTGCTTTGCTTTGTTTTGTGTTCTTGGAGTGTAGAAGGGAACACCAGATATCCCTTCTCAAATACTCAAGCTTCAGTACAGCAGTGTTCACTATGAGCACAATGTTTTATAGTAGGTGCCCAAAACTCACCCACTCTGCCCGTCTGAATCTTATCGGGGGAACAGACACTCC
The DNA here is from genome assembly GCA_015711505.1 of Sylvilagus bachmani. Lineage (NCBI taxonomy): Eukaryota > Metazoa > Chordata > Mammalia > Lagomorpha > Leporidae > Sylvilagus > Sylvilagus bachmani. Next base: position 1,913,080 of record CM027401.1, on the reverse strand, counting down.
ACCTTTGCTCTTATGCTGAGCATCTGGAGTCTACCACACTTTCCGCTACTTTATGTGTAAACATTTTTAGATATTTCACATAAATGAAGTCATATAATAAATGTCTTTGTTTGACTGGCTTATCACAGTGTGCAAAATTTTCTCAAAGTTGAGCTTTGTTGTTGTATATGGCTGAAACATTGGACTTTATATAGGTGCCCTATTTCCTTTATCCATTTTTCCATCAATGGGAATTTAAGTCATTTCCATATCTTGACTATTCAGATAATGCTGCAAGTTAAGTGGTGGTGTATATATCCATTTGATATCCTGATTTTAATTCTTTTGGATTAATACACAGAAATGGGAATAGATACGTCTATTTTTCATCTTGGAGGATCCTGTATATTCTTTCCCACAGAGGTTGCATCATGTTATAGTCCCAAGAGTGGGACTGCACCGACACTTAGCATTTTTTAAGATAATGGCCATCAACATAGGTGTGAGAAAAGATGTAACTGTGATTTTTATTTGCATTTCCTTGATGGTCAGTAGTGCTAAGTTTTCTTTCATATACCTACTGCCCATCTGTGTATCTGTATGCTCTTTCAGGTCCTTTGCCAATTTTGTGATTAGATTTTTTAAATGTTGAGTATTAGGAGTTCCTGGTATATTAGAATATCACCCCGAGCAGACATATAGTTTATGAGTATTTTCCCCATTCTTTAGAAAGCCTTTTTTGTTACTAGTTTCCTTTGTTTTACAGAGGCTTCTTAGTTTGCTGTGATCCTGGTAGAATGCTTAATTTCCATTGCCTGGGCTTTTGATGCTACATCCTCTAAAGCATTGTCAAGAACAATATTGTGAGGATGTGGCAAATTCAGACATTTGTTTAAGTCTTTTTGTGTATGTTATCAGGTAAGGGTCCAATATCGTTCTTTTGCATGTGTATATCCATGAAGAAACACTGTGGAAGAGATTATCCACTCTCCTTTGTATTCTTGGCAACCCTAGGGAGTATCGGCTGACCACGTATGAACTGGAATTTTTTTTTTTTGGGGGGGGGTTCTATTCTGTTTCTTTGCTCAATATACCTGCCCTCACGTCAGTATCATGCTTATTTGAATATAGCCATTTTGTAACATATTGTGAAAACAGAAAGTGTGATGCCTCCAATTTTGTTCTTTATGATCAAGATTGCTGTGACTATTTGGAGTCTTTCTTGGTACTACATGAATTTTAGGGTTCTTTCTTAAATATTCTTAAAGAGTACCATTGGGACTTCGATGTTGGTTGTATTAAATATGTAAATCATTTGGACAGCATAGGCATTTTAACAACATTATCTTCCAATCCATGATTATGAGACCCAATTCCATTGTTCAATTATGGGATCCGAGACCTTTCCTAATTAACCCACAAAAGACAGTGACAGAGGCAAGGGCAAGAAGATGTATTACTTTATTGCCAGCTAGCTGGGGCTCCCACGACATATACAACATAGTGCAGTGTGAGGGTGTGAAGCCCCACCTCTCCTTCTCAGCGTTTTTAACCACTTGAGTAAACAGGTATATTCATCATTACGCACATATGCTAGTTCTTTTATTCTTTATATGTCAATTACCTAAATTTGAGCATCCCAGAAGTCCAGGACTACGCATCTCAGAAGGAAGTGGTCAAACAAGGAAGTAGGAGACCATTGATTTCAGGAAGTATTTACTAAGTTTCATTTTCTAAGAATTGGGCCTTGCTGTCTTCTTCCAGTTTGTGAAGCCTGTCATGGAGCTACCATTATCTACTCCCCCTCTTTCTCACACAGGGCATCCCGCATCAAGTCATTGAGCAAACAGCACAGTACAGAAGCAAAAACAAAAAGCAATTGATATTCAGCATCTGCTAGTTCTAGATATATATATATATATATATATATGTATATGTATATATATATATATATATACTTATTTTAACACTATTTCTGCCTTCTCAAATTTTTCATAAATATTTGGTAGTGCCCTGGCTCACTTGGCTAATCCTCAACCTGTGGTGCTGGCACCCCGGGTTCTAGTGCTGGTAGAGGTGGATTCAGACCCGGTTGCTCCTCTTCCAGTCCAGCTCTCTGCTGTGACCCGGAAAGACAGTGGAGGATGGCCCAAGTGCTTGGGCCCTGCACCCTCATGGGAGACCAGCAGGAAGCACCTGGCTCCTGGCTTCGAATCTGCGCAGCGCGCTGGCTGTAGCAGCCATCAGGGTGGGTGGGGTGAATCAACGAAAGGAAGACCTTTCTCTCTGTCTCTCTCTCTCTCTCACTGTCTAACTCTGCCAGTCAAAAAATAAAATAAAATAAAATAAAAAAGATAATATCATCTGCACACAGACCCTTTACTTTCTTTTTTTAAAATTTGGATAACTTTTACTTGTATTCTCACCAAATTCCTGTGGCTATAACATCCATTATGATGTTGAACCGAAGTGGAAAATCTATCTCTTCCTTGTTCTGCGTCTTGAGGAGAATGATCATTTTTCAGCATTGGATATGGTGTTAGCTATGGACTTTCATGTATGATCTTTGTTATGTAGAGGTGATTTTGTTCAAGCTTTTTATCATGAAAGAGTATTGAATTTTGTTAAATGCTTTTTCTGGTGTCTATTGAGATGGTCATGTGGATTTTATTCTTTACTCTCTTAATGTAGTGTATCCCATTAAGAGATTTTTGCATGTAGAAGAATATTTAAATCTCAGGAATAAATCCCACTTGGTCATGGTGTATGATTCTCTTAATATGGTTCTGAATTAAATTTGCTAGTTCTCAAGGATTTTTACAATTCTATATATGAAGGACATAAGCCTCGTGGTTTCTTTTTTTTTTTTTTCATAGTTTTATTATCAAGCTTTGATATCAGGGAGATGTTGGCCTCCCAAAATGAGTTTGGAAGTTTTCCCTGCCTGTCAGTTTTTGGAAAAGTTTAGGAAACATTTGTATTAATTCCTTCTTTTGTGCTCTGATGTGTGAGATACGAGGATACTTCATAAAAAATGCAACCGAAAGATTTTGGTGAAAAACAAAATTGAATCATGTACAGGTCTTTCGTAATATGCATTTCAATAAAAATCCAAATATTCCTAATATATATGCACATTGATACCCACACATATATATGAATATTTATAATAATTATATCTGTGTGATGAACTAATATTTTATCATTTTATATTGACCTTCTTTGTGTCTGTGTCAGATTTAGGTTTAAAATCTATTTTCTCTGATTTAAGGATAGTCATCTCTGTTGTCTTTTTTAATCATTTGTATGGGTGATCGTTTTATACCTTTCACTTTCAACCTATTTATACCCTTAAACCTAGGGTGAGTTTCTTATAGACAGTGTATGGCTGGAATTTGAGTTTTTTTAGAACTATCCATCCTTTTTGGGGTTTTTGGAGGGAATTTAGATCATTAAGTAATTACTGATAGAGAAGAATTTACTATCTCCATTGTGCTTATTGCTTTATATTTTACAGTTCTTTTGTCTCTGTTTCTTCTCTTGTATTCCTGTGTGTTTTGTGATGTTTTTAGTGATATGCTTTGATTTCTATCTCTTTCATAGTAGCAAAGGCATAATTCACATGCATATTACTGTGTGTCCATTTATATATTTAATCCTTATAGATATTTCAATACCTAGATTTTAAGCATTTTTCAAAGATGTATTTATTTCAAAGGCAGTTACCAAGAGAAGGAGGGAGAGGAAGAGAGAGAGAAGCAGAGTGTTCTATCCACTGGTTCACTCCTCCGACATGGCTGCAATGCCTGGGTCTTGACCAGACGGAAAGACTAAAACCAGGAACCTGGGTCTCCCACATGGGTTGCAAGGGACCAAGAACTTGATCCACCTTCCACTGCTCTCCCAGATACATCAGCAGGGAGCTGGATTGAAAGTGGAACAGCGGGACTCCAACTGGGGCCTATATGTAATGCCAGCATTTCAGGCAGCGGTTTAATCCACTATACCCATAATGCAAGCCCCTGTCTTTTAAGTTTTTAAATCTATTTATTTGAGATGCAGAGAAACTGAAAAAGTAGACAGACAGAGCTCCTCCCAACCAGTTCACTCAAGGCTGGGTCCAGGGACGGAGTTAGGACCCAGACATTCAATCCAACATGTGGGTGGAAGAGACTCAACTACTGGAGCTATCACTTGCTGCTTTGCAGAGCCTGCATTGGCAGGAAGCTCAAGTTAGAATCCAGAGTGGGAAATCAAACCTGGGCATTCTGATAGGAGATATGGGCTTCTTAACTGGTGTCACAGCCACTAGACAAAATGTCCAGCCCTGTATTGTTCATACTATAATTAAAAGTGATTTACCCTCCACTGTTACATCATTAACTGTATTTTTCTAGATATATAAGTGTATTTTTCTAGATAAGTACTATTTTTTTACAGGCAGAGTGGACAGTGAGAGAGAGAGACAGAGAGAAAGGACTTCCTTTTACCGTTGGTTAACCCTCCAGTGGCCGCTGAGGCACCACGTTGATCCGAAAGCGGGAGCCAGGTGCTTCTCCTGGTCTCCCATGTGGGTGCAGGGCCCAAGGACTTGGACCATCCTCCACTGCCCTCCCGGGCCACAGCAGAGAGCTGGACTGGAAGAGGGGCAACCGGGACAGAATCCGGCGCCCAGACCAGGACTAGAACCCTGGGGTGCCGGTGCCACAGGTGGAGGATTAGCCTAGTGAGCCACAGTGCTGGCCCTAGATAAGTACCTTTTACAGTAGTTTTAACTTTTATATGTTATCAGGCTATGTTTAATGACTTTTCATTTCAACCTGAAAGACTCTTCTTTGCATTTCTTAGAAGGCAAGTTCAGTGATAATGAATTTCCTCAATTTCTATTGGAGAAAATCTTTACATCTTCATTTTCAAAGGATGGTTTCACCGTATAAAGTACTGTTGATTGGAAGAACTGGAAGAGTTTATTTTTCTTTAAGAAATTTGAAAACATTATACCTAGTATGCAAAGTCTCTGCTGAGAAATCCACTAAAACTTTTATGGTGTCAACTTTGTAAGTGATGAGCCATCATCTCATGATGATTTCAAAATTCACTCTGTTCTAGATATTGATAATTTGATTATAACATGTCTCATCATGCTCTTCATTGGATTTGTGCTATGAACTGTGAGTTTGCAATATACCCTCTATGCTTCACTAGTTTGTATACCCATTTCACTGCCCAGATTTGTTAAGTTTTGTATCATTATTAGTTTATATAATCTTTCCCCTTTTTCTCTCTCATCTCTTAATGCATATATTATTTCGCATGATGATGTTCATAAATCCTTTAAGATTTCTTGACTCTTATTCCACCTTCTTAATGTTAGCTCCTCCAAATGGGCAATTTCTTTTTTTTTTTAAATGTCATTTCAACATAATTACAGAAATGCTCTCATATTGTTAATATAACACAATTTAAGTTTAACTTATCCTACAATTTTGACCAAAAACCTGGTATACAGTTTAAGGGTTTTTTTTTTTTCAAGGATTTTCAATCTAGTTTATTTTTATCTGTTACAAATGTATAAAAGATCTTCCATCAAATGCTGTATAAGAAGGCAGCAAAAACCTGAAAAAATTTACTTTTGGTTTGCCTCAGAGAAGTAACAGCTATTACGCAGTAGAAGTTTATAACATCGATACAATGAAGCATCCTTGTAAAGCCAGTTTATGAAGTTCCATAAGCAATCAGGAAGGGGAAGTGTAAGAGCCTATGTACACATTTGGGACTATAAGAACTCTGTGAATTAGGTAATACTGCAGGTAGATTGCAAACTTACAGAGATACTTTTTAAAATCTGGATTAATAGGCCAGCGCCGTGGCTCAACAGGCTAATCCTCCACCTTGCGGCGCCGGCACACCGGGTTCTAGTCCCGGTTGGGGCACCGGATTCTGTCCCGGTTGCCCCTCTTCCAGGCCAGCCCTCTGCTGTGGCCCAGCAGTGCAGTGGAGGATGGCCCAGGTGCTTGTGCCCTGCACCCCATGGGAGACCAGGAAAAAGCACCTAGCACCTGGCTCCTGCCATGGGATGAGCGCGGTGCGCCGGCCGCAGCGCGCCGACCGCGGCAGCCATTGGAGGGTGAACCAATGGCAAAGGAAGACCTTTCTCTTTGTGTCTCTCTCTCACTGTCCACTCTGCCTGTCAAAAAAAAAAAAAAAAAATCTGGATTAATACTGTCAGTTCCTTTCATCTGCAAAGGCTAACAAAGAAACCCAGCGCACCAACTGTAAGTGTTATGATTTATACATATGTTAAGTTTCCTCCCAGGGCTTCAGTGCTGAGGTAATGAGACACTATAGGCAAGGCTTTGCTTCCATCATCAGCATTCATGGGATGGCATGTGACGAGGTCTACCAGGTTAACAACTGTATTAACACTGATACAAACCACTCTCCAAAGTCATTAAGCACAAGACTTCAGAAGTGACTCTAAAAAATGCAATGGCTTTCGAAGACCAGAGCAAAACAGAAAGCCATGATAGACATCTCACCAAAACAATACAATGCAAGTCCTTGTGAATTAGACCTCAACAGAAAAAATGAGCAGCTCTGAAAGAAAAGGAGAAAAACTGTAACTTAAATATTTTGAAAACTCAATGTGAAGATAGGTTCAAAGGTAATTAAAACAGATACATTTTAATATGACTACCTAGAATTAGGCTTACAATGTATTGTAATATTTCAAGTTTATAGCTAGTTACTAAACACCAGTTAACAAAGATCAAGTTCTTTCTGTGTTCCCTTATCAAAAGGGAAAATTCTAGCTTCAATTCAATACACCAAGTTCAGAGGCCAGCTGTCTGAATCAGTTCTTTCTGCCTGATCAAATTACCTCTGTGAACTTTTCAGTTCAGTTATTCTGTTCTTTAAGTCTGTAATTTGCTTTGTCCTTTTTTCTGCTAAAATCTCTTTGGTGCTATTCTCATTTTGTTCATGAACTCCCATTCTAATGTAGTTTAGTTTTCTGTGTTCTCTTATACTCACTAACTTTTTAAACTACTTTTAATTCTTTTCCAGTTAGTTCATAGATATTCTTAGAGATTTAGTCTGTCCCTTTGGTTGAGCCATGTTTCCCTGTTTCTTCATTTTTCTTAGAGTTTTGCATTGTCATCTTTACGTTTGAAGAAGTAGCACCCATCCCAGACTTTACAAATTTCAGTAAAAAATGCTTTCACCAATCAGTCTGGATAGGATCTTGGGAGTCTCTTAAACATTTTCTCTGGATATGGGTTCTTCAGAATTCTGTGTTTAAACTATTAGAGAGATTTACTTCTTTCTGCTTTTAAAGAACACATGAACTCTTGCTTGTCCTGGTGCCTGATGAGTACATTCATACTGGTGTATTGGAGGCATGCTGCACTCAACTACCTCTCTCATGTTGCAGAGCCTCAGGCTATGCCTTCTCCCAGCACACAGAGCATCATGTAAACCACACCAAGCTTCCAAGAAGGGGACAGGTGAGAGCCTTTTCTGTGTACTTAGCTGACAATAGGCATCCAGACCATGTTGACTCCATCATCACTGTGGACAAGGTAAGACAGAAGCCAGCTTCCTGGCAGTGCCATAAAAAGTCACCATGCGGAAGGCATGTTCCACACTTATTCTCTTGGTTATCAGTAAGGGGAATTCTGCAGGAGTTCTATTTCAGGGTTGAGCTGTGCAGGCTCATTGTAGGAGGTGACGTGGGTTCAATGAAGTTGCTCTTTCTACCCAATTCAAGTTGGTCATTGTTTTGTGTTTAAATGGCATACCACAACCTCTTGACTGGATCCTGATTCTTATAGACTTGTTGTGGCCCATACATTTTTCTTAAATTGTCATTTCTGGGGGATATTGACAGTTACCGCCTATTCTACCATGTGGTTGGCACCACTCTTGAAGCGTGGCTTGCAGTTCTCAAATTATATATATGTCAGAAAGAATTTTAGGGATTCAAATAATTGGAAAGGACATATCAACATCTCTATATTAATACTAAAATAAGCTGATAGACCTAAAAATTAATGAAAATAGTATAAAAGATATTATTGCATTTTAAATATATTTTAAGATATCTAAGTCTTTTATCTCACTTCAAAAATTTTTTATTTAAGGTATACAGATTTAGGAACAAAATGATATTTTCCACCCTACTTTACCTCCCGCCCACACTCCCACCTTCCCTCCTCCTTCCTCTACTATTCCCTCTCTAAATTTTTACAATGATCAACTTTTTCATTTTTAGATTCATAAGATTAACCTACACTAAGTATTGAGTTCAACAAATAGTATAAATAAAAAAAAAAACACTGTTACTCAACTGTAGAGAAAAGTTCTAATTCATGTCAAGGGTCATTATAACAGATCTGCTTAAACTTTTCAAAACATGTAAGACTAAGAAAATTGAAAATAATAAGATAAATATCTGCAAGGGTAAAATAACAAAGTTGAAATTGCTTTCTCAATACATTTACAATCTTCTCTATGAGGGAATAAAATGAAAATCAATTCAGAAGACAATTCTTCAACAATATTTTATGCAGTGAATTAAATGAAGTATGTTTTCAATAAAATGAGATATTTTTTTACTTCATCAAAACTTTCATTCACTTATTCATTTCACAACTATTTGTTAGTCTTCTACCATAGATGATGCTCTGAAATGCTGAGGATGCCGCAACTAATGAAATTGAGCACAAACTCCCAGGAACTTCATTCCATTTATGATTACAAAATTCTTAATATTTCTAGAAGTATCTAGCATGAGTGTATTGCTAAAACACATATTTATACAAATATTACTGCTGGTATCATTAGAATTGGTTACTAAACATTTCTGCTTTCCCATCCATTGCAAGCACGTGAGAGAATCGCATGATGCTGTTTTTCCACTCCGCTTTCTCGGACTGAATAAACACTAAGTGAAGAGTCCTCAGTCTGAGCCCATGAGTGTGGATAGCACAAAGCAGGATCAACTCCAGTGTGAGTGAAAGACAAATCCCTGCTGTCTAAGTCGGGAATCAGCAAACTACCCTGGAAGCCAAATGCAGTTAACCACTTATTTTTTAATAAACGCACACTTACTAGATAACATTCTGTCTATGTCTGCTTCAGTGCCATCATGACTAAATTGAATACTTGCAACAAAACATTACTCAGTGCAACTAATCACTGAAACTTCTATTGACCTTAAAGTCCCAAGTAACCATCTGGTCTTCGTGGTAAACATTTGCTGATTCTGCTTTAGCACACTGATGTTGTCTATCACCTCATCGTATCCTAAATGTTATAGGGTGAACGATGCCCTCCCTCAAAGTTTGCATGTTGAAGCCAAACCTCAGAATGCAACTCTGTTTGGTGATAAGACTTTCAAACAGGTGGTGAATCTAAAAAGAAGCACAAAATATGGGCCATCATCCAACCCGTCTGGTGTCATTGTCAATGGAAAACTGGACATACAGAGACAGCAGGGGTGCGTGTGCACAGAGAAATAATCACTTGAGGACACACCACGAAGGTGGCCAAAGACGGTCCTCACAAGCAACCACACCTGCCTGCATCTTGGGATTCCAGCCATCAGAACTGTGAGAGAAGCAGTCTGGCATTGATGGCACCATCCTGTGGAATTTTCCTATAGAAATCCTAGTAAACTAATGTGCTAACTTATCCTGATCGATGCAGAAATCGATAGGTAAATGTGAGGAAATGGTACAAAAACAACAAAGCAGCTAAATTATGTAGCAGTGTCTCCATCACGGAGCATCAGCAAGAAAAAGTGATGTGGAAGATGATAAATGCAGGCATTGATTCTGCAATAGCAAGATTTCAAAATCACAGACCACAGCTCAGCATGTTTTTGTTAAATCTATAACCCCAGAACTGAAAGCAGAAAATATTAGAATTCTGTGACAACCTCAGAAGAATCTGCCCTTTGTGAACAAGAATGGAGTATATGAGTTTCCAAATTCAATATTTTGTAGAATATGTAACTCTTTCTCAGAACCAAATTGTAAAATACACAAATAGAATATATGCTGAACAAGAAAGATAAAATCAATTATATTGGCCCATATCCCTGGTTATAAATGCTGAAAGGATTAGATATCTCAGAGTAAAAGTCCAAGTAAAAGATGTTGAGAATTTTCTCAATTGAAGAAAAAACCACTAAATTATACCTATTTCTCTTAAGCCTTAAAAAAGTCAAGATACCAGAAAATTATGGTATTAGAGATAAATGAGAGAGGAAAGAATGAACAACAGAATGCACAGAATTATAGAAAATCTAAGAAATAATTCAGAAAAATACCAGAAAGTGGCTGTTGTCACATGCAAGTGACTATAACAAAACTGCATGTTCAGGGCTGGCACTGTAGCGCAGCAGGTTAATGCCCTGGACTGAAGAGCCGGCATCCCTTATGGGCGCTGGTTCAAAACCCGGCTGCTCCACTTCCGATCCAGCTCTCTGCCATGGCCTGGGAAAGCAGTAGAAGATGGCTCAAGCCCTTGGGCCCCTGCACCCACATAGGAGACCCAGAAGAGACTCCTGGCTCCTGACTTTGGATCAGCACAGTTCCAGCTGTTGTGGCCAACTGCGGAGTGAACCAGCAGATGGAAGACCTCTCTGTCTCTCTCTCTGCCTCTCCTTTTTCTGTGTAACTCTGACTTCAAGTAAAATAAATAAATCTTTTTAAAAAAATCCAAACCGGCGCCGTGGCTCAACAGGCTAATCCTCCGCCTTGCAGTGCCGGAACACCAGGTTCTAGTCCCGGTCGGGGCTCCGGATTCAGTCCCGGTTGCTCCTCTTCCAGGCCAGCTCTCTGCTGTGGCCTGGGAGTGCAGTGGAGGATGGCCCAAGTCCTTGGGCCCTGCACCCCATGGGAGACCAGGAGAAGCACCTGGCTCCTGCCATCGGATCAGCGCAGTGTGTCGGCCGCAGCGCGCCGTCCGCGGCAGCCATTGGAGGGTGAACCAACGGCAAAGGAGGACCTTTCTCTCTGTCTCTCTCTCTCTCACTCTCCACTCTGCCTGCCAAAAATTTTAAAAACTAAAACTAAAAATAAAAAATAAATAAAAAAATCCACGAGCTTTGTCCAAAGCATTCCATGGTGACTTAAGAAACCAATGCATGGTATTGAAATATGGATAACAGAAAAGGAAGAGTCTTGTATAGGGGAGAAACTGGCTCCACAGAAAGCAACAGACCAGGGATCTGCAGCCTGGTGATTGCGTCAGGTCATGTACAATAAGGAACACTCTTGAGTGACAACTGAATTGTGCTCAAAATATCTAACCACACAAATCTCATAGTTATCATATGCTAACGTCTCTGTCTCCCATTTACCTCTTAGTATTTTTATGACCCTGTTTTTGTATGGTCATCCTATCTCTCTCACCCCATTATATATTAGGTATATGGGAACAGCTAATTTGTCTTTTTAATTAAAATAAATCTATTAAGACTCAGAGCTGATGTAGTGTCTACTGCAAATGATTACTGATTAAAGTAAGTACCTTACAAGTGCAAAGAACTTTGAATCTGGGCCTCTTGTTAAGACTGAAAGGGATTGTTTTGAGTAAGTAGGAATGAGTATATTTTCTAAATATCTACCTATTTATTTTAAAAGAAGAGTGACAGAGACGGAGCAAGATCCTCGGTTCACTGGTTTGCTTCCCCAATGCTTGCAACAGTTGGGACTGTACCAGGCCCAAGCCAGGAGCCAGAAACTCCATCCAGGATTACCATGTTGTAGACAAGAACTCAGGCACTTGAGCCATCATCCACTGCTTCCCAAGAGCAACAGCAGGAAGCTGGAGCAGAGACAGAGCAGCTGGGACTCCAAATGGCACTCCCATATTCGCATCTTATGTTGGCCAATGCACCGTAAGTAGAATTGACATGTGTCAATTCCAGATGGAAGACCTACAAACCAGTGAAACATATTCCCATATTGTGTTTTATCCCCTTAATAGGAAAGCATCACAATAGATTCTCCTTCATCCTGATTTCTGAATGAGAATGTGGTACAATAGACACTACCATCTTACCTATGTAGGTCATGCAGCATAATCAAAAATTAAGCTATTGTCGTTTTTAGACACTGAAATTTGATGATTATGGCTAATCCTAGTAACACCAGGGCCTCAAATGATCCAATCTTCTTCTATCAAATAAATACGCTTTAGTGACTACATAATTTAATAGATCAGCGTATTTTACTGACTGTGAGTGAATTAATTACTTGATTCAAATCTGTATATTTAAAAAACACTTTCACACATCATATTATCATAGTGGGACACTATTACTATTCTAACCACATATATGCATCTATCTTTATCTGTTTCTGTCTCTATCTATATACCTACAGCCTCTCTGTCTTTAACCTACGTCAATTAGTTTATGTCAAATATTGCCCCATTTGATTTTGTTCTCCATGCATATATCTAATTTCCTTGTTCATTTTTCAAGCTGAAAAATGACATAACCGGTCCTGTTCTAAAGCACCAAATATACTGTGCATTTGAAAAGCCAACTTAGTATAAAATATGGTGTGGTTATGTGACACCTCTGCAACAGGACATTCCTGTAAGTATGTGGGGACAGTGACCTTGAAATTATCTGTCTTAATTTACCTAAACAAGGAAAAATATATAATACAGTTGAATATAATTGTTCTCATATTCTTTCCTAAGAAAATTATCTGCTGTGTATTTCTTTATAAGTGAATGTGCTAGTGTATATTTTAACAACCCTCTGTTATACATTATCCAAGTATTTCTTACTCAATGTGGATGCATTACTCAACTGTTTCACTGAAGTGCTCCTAGCCTCCTAGAAAAGAAAATTGCCATCCAAACAAGTCTGGGTACCTTCAGTGACTTACTGGGTAAAGATCCAGTTATGCTAAGCTAGATCCTCACTCTGCTTCTCCTTCTCTCTTACTTCTCAGAATCATACACAGTATTGATGGGAAAGTGCATTTAAGAGTAAAGCAATGTGTTTCCTATGAAAGTCAAACCAAAAATTAAAAAACAGGTTAAAAAAAAAAGTTAAACACTATGACGTTCCATCAGCTATGCAGCTTAACATTAATTTTATCATCCAAATGAGTTCAGGAGATATATGGGTTCTGATGTATTAAGGTGACTGATTAAATTTTGATTTGAAATTGGATAGAGCAATTCAGTAGTACAAATGTGCCTAAGTGCATACATATTTGCATCCACTCTCTGCATCTAAGTAGAGGAAACACTGACAATGCCTTACAGCTGATTCCCTATCACAACTGTTTTTCCTGCTATTCCATTTTTTTCTTGTTTGATTTGTAACTTGTGAAAAAAATAACCTGTGTCAAGCGATTATTTCTTATTTTCTAAGCAATTTACAACCTAAACTAATTGGAATGTTTCTAAGTAATTCCCTTCTAATTACTACCAAATACACAAAATATTGTCATTGAAAGCAGTGAAATCATCACACATTGTACAACTTGACAGGAACACTCAGTTCTGCATAATGAGAACTAGGGAGGAAAAATAGTTTTAAATGTAAAGTATTCTGTACTAAAGAGAAAACATCACCTCACATCTCCCTGCACACTGCTCTGTGCAATATCCCATGGCAAATTCTGCCCTTGCAGCAAAAAGAAAGACAAATTATTTGTGTCTCATTAATTTTTATGTAAAATTATTCTTTGTTCTCTTGGTTGCTCACTGTCTAAATTGGAAGGGAAATAACTACAGACATTTTTGTGAGTTTAATTGTCTAGATTTACACATATACAGCTGATGATTAAAAACGAATGTTATGGATATCCACGATAAATATTTAGAAGTACTTTTTATAATTTGTTGTCTGCATTTCATAGCAATGGCAATGTCTTTAGGAAAAGAAAAAAATAAGAAAAAATAAGAGGCAGGAGATCATTACTCTTCACCATATGCCCAACATTAACTCCCACACTTAAGCATGAATTAGGAATTTCCAAAATAAACATAGGCTTTTTTAAAAAATATACAAGATGTGTATATTAACTGATTACTTCTGAAACCTCTAAACTTAGGGAAAACCACTATTGCTAAAACCAAAGTCATTCTTATTTCAGTTCCTTTTTACAGTTTTTAACTTACTACTGATTCTTCCAAGAATAGGGAAACATTCTATATACAAATCACAAGGTTAATTAATTCCTAAAAAACTGATAAACTAAAAAAGACGAAACGTGTGAAATTATTAAAATTAGTTCTCTATTAAACAATTTCAGTGTCTTGGATTTAGTAGGAAAAGTAAGAACACTGCTTCCCAGGACTTCTTTTCTGAGGCCTGTAAGGGGCTGCCTTCCTACGGAAGCCAAGGCAGAATCCAGCAGACCTTTCTAACGTCTTGCCATTGTGGTCGTTCAGAGAGGGCTGAAACACTGGAGAAGTTACGATTCATGAGCAGAATTACCACACACAGCACATATGTACAAAGGGCAATAATAAATATTTCGGCAAAGATATAGATCAGACGCTGAGACTGAGCTGGAAATGGCTATATCTAAAGATAAAGAGATAGAGATGAAGATGAAGGTACACTATTAATATTCATTCTCTTTATATGACATGTTAATAACTAATGAATTAGTTGATTAAGCTCATAGGATTTTTTTACTCAAAGTATGCATACTCCATATTTTTCTGCATCCACTGGAATTCAAATGTTACGAATCAAATTATTCCTGTTTCAAATTTGTGATTACTAATGGTCATTACTAACTGCAGCAGTTCAGAAGCTTAAATAGCATAATGGCAACAATCATGCTCATCAGAATCTGAAAGAAGCAGCTTCCTGCTTTCCTGTTCATGAATTCTCTGTCCCTCATTTTCTTATCTTATAGCAAGAAAATAAATTAGTGTCTTGTATACGATATTGAACAGGAACAGAGCTTTATGCACAAAATTATTTTCATGAATGTTACATTTATGATTGTAAAAATCAAAACTTTTTTTCCAGGAAACAGGTACAATACAACTGAAATTTTTCTAATATTTCATCCATATCAATTTGCCATTTTAAATAATTAATAAAGTCAAGAACAAGACCCTGAAGAACTTCAGTATTTCACACAAGGAGAGTTGATTCAAAGAGAATTAAGGAAGATGATAATACATTTTTCCCTCTGATGCCTTATTTTAATTTTCAAAAATAGTCTTGTGGGAGAATATAGGGATATATAAATGATGTAAAATAATAACTTGGAATCAATTATATTTGTTAATAAAAGTTATTCAAACACAAAAATATATAACACAGAAACCCTAAATTAATGAAACCATTACACATTAAGGTAGATATCTGTGGTATATAACTATATGGCAGGAGTTCGAGTTGACTTTGGTTTTCAGTAAGAGATACACTTTGTAAATCACAGAAATACCTACACAAGGAAAAAAGATGAAGAGAGGAATTTCAATATAGGTAAAATTGTTGCTATGCCAGTCAAAGAATCTAACTCTAACATAACCATTACTGGTATCAGCAAGAAAGGAACAGACAACATATGAGAGAAAAAACTAATTTTAAGATAAAATGGGGGTGGGGGCAAAACTCAGAGGGAGATGTGAATCTGTGAAACAAAAGTACATATTGGAATGGGGAAAAGCAGGAAAATCCTTCCCTGTGTGGGATACAAACTACCTAAACTAAGAACAATCTAAATAAAAATACAGTCTTCATCACATGGCTGAAACGATATATATCATTGTAAATGGAGACAATTCTGAGATTCTCAACAACACCAGATTTCATGAAACAGTAAAACCATGTTACTAGTCAGAGACACTTCCCACAGGGATACCTGACAGCATCTAAGAATATTTTTATCTTCACAACTAGGGGTAGTACTATTTCCCCTAATGAGTAGATGCCAAGGATGCTACTGAATATCCTACAACCCATAGTGAAGCCTCCTACAGTAAGAAATTACCCAGACCAAAATATCCATGCTACGAAGACTAAGAAACCCTGCAACACAGTCAGGAAGGTGAAGTAACAAAGAGCAAAGGACAATGCTTAAATATTTCTTATCTAGTAAGGCTAGCATTCAAGTATAAAGGCAACAGCAAAATAGTTTCCAATATTCCAAACTCAGGAAGTATGATGTTATTGCAATTCTCATGGAAAATACTCTGAAAGATAAAACCGCAAAACATCATGTAAATGAAAAAGGAAAATTTCATAATTAAAAATTTAGTACACAGAGGAGAGCATTTGGCCTAATGGCTAATATGTCACTTAGAACATCCTTGTTCTACCTTGTAGGACCTGGGTTTCATGCCTGGCTCCGGCTCCTGACTCCGGCTTCCTGATAATGCAGACCTTGGAAGGCAAGAGTGATGGGTTTCCTGCTGTCCACACGACAGACTTGGATGGAGCCGTGAAGCTCCAGATTTGACCCACCAAAGAACCAGCATCTGGGGAGCAAGCCCACAGATGGAGCTTGCTTTCTGTCTCTCACTACTGTTCCACTTTTCTGACTCTCAAATAAATTTAAAAAGATTTAAGTCATGTAAAGAATGGCATTGCTATTAATTATAACTAAATATAGTTACATATAATTAACAACATCTAAATAATGTTTTTATGTGATCTATAGCTTTCTTAAAAAAGAAAAATTTAACAATCTTAAAAGATCTACACACCATTTAAAAAGACGTGCTGCATAGCTGGTGCTGTGATGTAGCGGGTTAAGCCGCTGCCTGCAGTGCCAGAATCCCATATGGGAACCAGCTTGAGTCCTGGCTGCTCCACTTCTGATCCAGCTCTCTGCTATGGCCTGGGAAAGCAGTAGAAGATGGCCCAAGTCCTTAGGTCCCTGAACCCATGTGGGAGACCTAGAAGAAGCTCCTGACTCCTGGCTTCAGATCAGCACAGCTCTGGCCATTGTGGCCATCTGGGGAGTGAACCAGCAGATGGAGGATCTCTCTCTCTCTCTCTCTCTCTCTCTCTCTCTCTCTCTCTCTCTGCCTCTGCCTCTCTGTAACTCTACATTTCAAATAAATAAATAAATCTTTTTTAAAAAAAGAAAAAAGATGTTATTTGGGCATAAGAATAAAAGGACCAAGTTGAAAAACCTTCTACATAAATAAACATAGATACAAAAAATGAAGATGGAAATCATTGTGACATAAAGAATAAAGCAAATATTTTAAAGAATCTATAAGACAAAGAAATAAGTAACAGAAGTAGTAATGGGAGACTTTGGCTTAACATTTTCAGTTTGTGACATACGACAGTGGAAGAAAGAAGTAGGACCCAGATGATCTGAATGAGAACATTAAGTCTGTCTTTATGTAAAGACAAGCATAGAATAGGAAGTGATAATATTATTATTCAAGCTCCTAATGAACACACAGTAATTCCCCTTAACTGCAGATTTCCCTTCCATGGTCAACTGCATTCTTAAAGTATTAAATGGAAAACTGCAGACGTCGTAAGTGCTAAGCACCACTCTGAATAGTGAAATGAAATCATATGTCATCCTTCTCCAGCTCCTGCCCATGACATGAGTCATCCCTTTTTCCAGCATACACACACTGTAAACACAATACTCCCATCTGTCTCTTACCATTCTTCTCTTATCCATCTCAGTTATCAGAGCCACTGAGGCAGACTCTCAGTGTGTGCTATTCAAGTAACCCATCCCAGGAGCCTAATGTTACATCACAATGCCGGCATGTTTCATCTCATTTCATTGCATCACATAGGCATTTTATAACCTGATGTCATCATAAAAAGACGGATGAGTACAGTAGGATAAAATATCTTGAGAGAACAAGACCACATTCACTTAACTTTTATATTGTGAGAGTTGTTATAGTGTCTTGTTGGCTTCTAGCCATGGTGGGTGACAACGTGCAGGATCTTGCCCCCGGTGCACAGTTCAGTTTCGTGCACTTCCTTATGATCTTGGTGGAGCCCTGATAAGATCTCTTCCAGATACTCTCTCAGTTGATGCATCAGACATAGCCCCTATCCATTATACTGAGAAGACAGTGGTTTGGGTTAACCTTGGACCCCTACTTGACCCACTACCGTCAAAACAGCCCAATGGACAAATGCAACCTCATTCCCATCTGTGTGTCTGGGTCAAAATGGCTGAAAGGTCAAAGGGAAAAACTGATGATAGAGAAATTATTGAATGAGTTGGAATCACCAAAGAAAAATAAAAATGACATGATTTGTGTACCCCTGCAATTGTCTAATATATCACTGATCTTCAGTCTTAGAAGGGGGGAAGAGAGGGCATCGTGGCTCATCCTGGCTGCACCTCTGTCTCTACTTTTCCTCGCATGTTACAACACTGCCTAGAGAAGCCCTGGATGGCTCTGCAAGGACTGAGGCTTTTAGGGGAAACAGAGCCCCCAGATTGAGGTTTTCTTTGTCTTAAATAATGTATTTGCTAATATGGGACACTTGTAATTTTAGTCAGTCTCACAACTTGAAATTTAAAGTGGCTTAGTTACATCAAAAAGGAGAAGGCTAAGACCAAAGAATCCAGGAAACAGGACTTCCAATCAGGAGGGGTTTCCTATGTTCACAAGACCCAAGATTTCTGGCCAAGAAAGAGAAGGTGGCATAAAAGAGCTGAGTAATCGTCCTAGGGTTACATGGAAAGTTAATGACACACAATAAAGAGGCAATTAGACAGGACTGCAAACTCAGGAGGGGCTGTTAAGACACCTGTCCAGAATGAGGTAGGGGCACAGCACAGTCCAGCAGGGAATCCCCACTCAAGCCTTACATCTAAGAGCAAAGCTCATCAGCTGGAGAACAGTCATGCAGAGGAGGAGTCACTTCTCTTAGAAATGTGCTCAAATGCCTTTGCACAGAGTGTATGTCAGCCTTGAGGACATAATTTACATTTTAAGGGGCAGACTCTAGAAGCTGCCATTAAAATAAAATACAAAGGAAACCAAGTACCTTGGAGTTAGAAACACATGCTCTCCACAATACATGTAGTACCAGGACAGACAAAAACATTATCGACCAAGTACTTTGAGTATGGAGAAGGCACAGGAATCACAGGGACCAGAAACCAAATAATGAATTTCTCCCCAAAGTAGAGTTTGGTCTAAAAAGCTCAGATACTGGAAGGCAGCCTCCAGGGTATGATTTAGAATTGAGAAATTAGTGATAATCTGAAGGTTTGCAGCGGAGGCAAACGTTAGGCCTCTCACCACTTATTTCCTGTATCGCTGAAAACATCAATCTAAAGGATGTTATTGATTTCCTTGGATCATGGGATATGCTTGAATTTTACTAGGAAAAAAGATGACAGTTGAGGATCTTAAAGCAGCTGCTTCTGCATCTCTCCCAGGACTCAGAATCTGGGGTCTCTGGAAGCAGACTGGAGATCACACGATTTCATGGGGCATGGCGATGCCTTGCTGGGGGGAAGGGGCTGCCTGTAGCTGTCTGAAGCACTCCTGCTCCACCTCTACACTGTATACCATGTGGTTTACATTTGTGACAGGGCAATTTGTCAAGCTATTCATTGCCACCTCCTATCCATTGCCAGTCTACTCCCAGAAGGATGCAAGACTAATTCTGCCTTCCTCTCTTCTGGCAAGTTTGCATTTCTGGTCTCAAGGGTTATTAATCTTTTGCATTTTCTGACTGAAACTGAATTTTATAGATACTGGTTATACATCCCTACCCAGACTTTTCTATGGGGTTGCTATTTATCTTAGCATTCATGAAGGGTGGAAGACAGGGGATAGGGTTAAATTGAAAGAAAGGAACTTGCTGAAGGGCTTTAGTGGGGCAGGAACATGAGACTGTGATAAGCTCCATAGCAGAGTCCCTGTGTGGAGACGGTGGACTTGATGTGGAGCATGCGTGCATTTCCTGAGAGCTAAATAACAACAGAAGGTCTTGGTTCACACAACAGAAGATGCCATTGCCCATAGGTGGTATAGAGGTTGTGGAGCCATCTGCATTCAGTTGGATCATGTAAGCTTAGCACTCTCTAGGCAGGAAAAGCAAAGTAAATATCTGGGGCTCTTTTCTAAGTAATTTTAACAGTGTCTACCCTACTAAACAGGAAAATGAGCTGCTGTGATAACCGAATGGTTTTCTCCTCACCCTAGTAAACAGTGGCTGGGAGCTAAATTTAATTTAAATGAAAAATTTTATAAGCTTTTGCTTGCCCCTCAGTGCTGTGGAACAAATTTATGATTTCACATTTATTATCCCATTTAATTCCCACAGCTCTTCAAAGAAGGTATTGTTTATACCTCCTGAAGTACAGGAAAGTTAATAAATGTTTCGTGGATGGACACAGATGATGGAGCCAGTGGTGGAGAACATTCCCGCATTGTAAGCAATCATCAGGGACAGTATTGACTCACATAATTGAAATGCCTGGGAGCAGTTAGCTTTTGCAGCCATACTAATGCAGGGCCTCAATGGATGTCATCAGGATTTGGTTCTGCTTCCATATTTTATTCTTGCTCTTCTGTGCTGGTTTCATTCTCAGGCTTTAGGTGGAAGCTAAATGTGGAAGCCACAAGTTCACAGCAAAATCCAGCTGGGTTCAAACATACAGAAAATGTGATGCTTTTTCATAGCACTCCAGCACGCAGTGCCAACTGGATCATGAAACAGTTATTGTGGAGTAGAATCCTCTTCTGGCCAAGCCTGAATGGAGGCGAGAGCATGCAACTGTGCAAGCAAGCATAGACTGTGCCTGAAAACCCGTACTAGCTTCCCCAGAGTGCAAGCCAAGTATAGTTTACAGAGCATAAAGGAACAACGGCGGCGGTGAGATAAAGTGGATGGAACTGGAGGACATCATGTTGACCGACATAAACCAGACACAGAAAGCAAATCCCACATATGCTCCTTCATAAATGAGAGCTTAAGAAGAAAAAAAAAACTCAATCTGAACACAGAATGTTGGTAACTAGAAACTGGGAGGGCTGGGTGAGACAGAAGGAGTTTGGATAAAGAATTAATTGTGACAATTGCATTAACATGAGATGTTAATGACAGGAGACATGGGGTGTCAGGTATATGGGAACTGTTTGTATTCCTAATACACAGTTTTTATTTTGTAGATCTAAAACTATTGTAAAAGAAAATGTTAAAACCGAACAGATACCAAGTACAGCCCCATCTTATAACTCAGCTCCTGATTCTGGACCCATAGTCATCACATATTTGCCCTTTCAGGTTCTAAGGCTTGCTGCACAGTCTGGTGCAGGTTCTTTCATGGACTCTAGGTGATGGGGGAATGGTAGGATCCCTCAGAGCAAGTCTCTTGTCCAATTCCCATGGACGGACCCTCCAGGAGGTTGACTTCTTAATTCCTAGGTCTTCTCAAATTCCTTTATCTTTATTCCAGTACAATTATGGCCATGACATTGACCTGACCACAAAGGACAGTTCTTCCTTCTGAAAACACAGGCTGACATGCCACTTACGACCCCAGTCTCCAGGTCTTGTGGCTTATGATGTCATTCTCCAGTCCCGCCAGTACTCAGGCCACTGATCCTTCCTCCTACAACCTGTCGCAATCACTTCTTCTTCATAGTGGACGTCATGGTCCATGAGTTAAGCACCATCCTAAACACCCACACCCACTTTATTCCACCATTCCTTCCTGGAAAAAGCTCAACTCTGTCTTTTGCAGACCCTCTGTCTTACTGAGTGGTTCAACCCTGTTTGACAAGATCAACAATGATCTACAACTAATGATCAACAGCAATACAACTTAGAGTCACTCATTCATTCAGTGTATAGTATATATGTATATTTTATGTGCACTTACGTATTTTTATATTTATTTAAAGACTACCAAGTGTCCATCACTGTGGAGTTTAGATAGTCACATCTTGTTCAACACTACTTTAAATCTTCACTTTCTTTAAAATTCTACTCCATACCTGCTCAGGAAATGCATTGGATCCTACTCTATTAGAAAACTATAGCCCCAAGGAGAAATCAGTCATATCGTCCCACCCCTTATGCTCTGGTCACAGCAGTTTTCACTCTGAGTTCTAACTTTTGGCTTCACTATTTATCTCCTCCCCCCCACTTCCAGGGACAATGTCTAGAAATTTAAAAATATATTATAAATATAAAAATATAAATAATAAATTTAGAAGTATATACATAACATATAAATGATATATACATATATAATGATAGATATAAATACAAACAGTGGGAAGTCAGGGGACAAATCTTCTACTCTATGACACACTACAGAAATTCCCACAACAGCCCCGGGGACTGGACCAGGCCAAAGACAGGAACCAGGAACTCAGTCAGGGTCTCACATGGGAGTGCCTGGTTCCAGACCACTGAGAGAGCAGAGCTGACTGGAACCAGGCACTCTGACACGGAAGGCGCATGTCCCAAGTGCAACCCGACCACTACGCCAAATGCCTGCGGTTCTTCTGCTGCATTTCCAACATGTGTGGTGCAGCAGCTAGTGCATTTCCAAATCCTGGGAAGACATGAGTAGCTGCGCAGATGCACCTGGAACCCGGCCCCTCCCAGCTGGGCAGATGCACCTGCAACCAGGCCCCCCACAGCTGGGCAGATGCATCTGGAACAAGGCCCCTCCCAGCTGGGCAGATGCACCTGGAACCAGGCCCCTCCCAGCTGGGCAGATGCACCTGGAACCAGGCCCCCCACAGCTGGGCAGATGCACCTGGAACCAGGCCCCTCCCAGCTGGGCAGATGCACCTGGAACCAGGCCCCTCCCCGCTGGGCAGATGCACCTGGAAGCAGGCCCCCAGCACCTCCCTCAGGTTTCGGAACAGGGCTGCAAACTGCCTCTCAGGAAGCGGCATTTAAAACTCCACCATGGCTGTCAAACTTGCCAGGAATTTCTGGAAGACGTTCTGTAAGCCTTGCTGGACCACCGGGAATCCTCTGTGCTGAAGGACTCCCTCCAGTGGTCCCGCTATTTCTGCCAGGCTCTCAGGACTCATGCTGATGCAGCTGTTAAGTGTTACAAGTCGCCAGCTGGGGGAAAGCCGGGATTCTCCATGCTGCTGTCTGGGCACAGGCACACAGAATGCCCACGGGTCCCACACAAACCCGAGCCTGCGCAAGATGGCAGCCAGCTTCTCTGCCAGCTAGAGGGAGATGACCATTGTTACCATCATCATAATGTCTATTGCCTGAGGCCACCGACACTGGCTCCCAGGCCTTGACTAAGTCACTAAGCCTCGGTCACAGAACACAGCTAAAAAGAAGGTATTAATATTCACCCAACAAGGCCATTGGCAGGAGTGGCATCACACATCACACTTGGCAAGGAGAGTTTCACACAGTGACTCTAACAGCCTAGGTTTGGGTCCCTGTCGTAGTTGCCACATGGAAACGGTGAGTGACCTTGTCTTGTGAGCACCTCTGAGAGTCCGTGTAGCCTAGGCTGTGGGCTGCAAGCTTTTTGCAAACAGCAGACCTAGGGAAGCTGCCTGCACAAACTCAAGCATTGATGCATCCCTGATCGGTCAAGTGCCCCTGTGTGCCACATACAGCCACAGAAGGGATGCCTCAGACAGTACTCTCCCTTCACAACCACCTTTGATGATAGAAGGTGACTTATAGACTTAGGTGGCCAGTTATTTCACTGCTTACGTTTCCTTTAAATTATAAACTCATCAATCCGGGTACTTCCTAAACATTCCCAAACTCAATTCCCCATAGAAACCACAACACTGAGGATTTCAAAATGTAGCCCTCTGCCACCAACCTGCTTCCCTTTTATTTTCTAGTATCAATTAGTGGCACTCAGTCAAGCAAGAAACACAAAAGCCATCCCTCGTTCCTCCTTCTTCATTCTTCCCAAGACTAGACACCTGCCAAGAATTTTAAATGTTACCATCTAAATATAACCCAAATCTGTCTCTTCTTCAAATTATAACACCATGATAGTTGACACCCTCATTGTCTGTCACCAGAAATGTTCTGAAGCCTCCTAAGGGATCTGTTTCTTCTATTTTGTGTCTCGTTTACTCTTTCTGCTCACCACTAACAAAGCAATCTGCCTAAAACAAAATGACTGTAACACTCATCTGTATTAAACCCTTAGTGATTTCCGATTGTCAATCAAATAAAATCGGTATTCCCCCACACAGTATTTAAGGTCATATCTCATATCTCCTATCTCTCTATCTCTCTCTTCCCCCTCTCTTCCTCCCTCTCTCTTTCCCTACTTCTTTATTTTTCTCCTCAAGTCACTCTTTCCCATATATTTTCAGTCCCAAAGTACAGTCACTTAGCTCCCATGCTGCCCAGTGAGCCTGTGATATTGCCCATAACGCTTTCTCTTCCTGAAATTCCTGATTTATTTATTTATTTATATTAATTTATTATAGTGGCTCACTCTTTTTACCAGGCTATTTATCAACTTTCCTTCTAGTTCTAGGGCAGACAATCACACTTCTTCAAAAAACCTACCCTGGGTAAAGGAAAACGACTAACGTCAAGTTATAGCCTAAATAGAAAGGGAGCTTAATAAGGACTTTGTATGATACAATGTAGAGGTGTGACTGGAAAATAAGAAGGCCCCGAGAAAGGTGTAGTGGTAGAACAGTCAGCGAACCATGACGGTAGCACAAGGGGCTATACCTATGACCCCACCTCCAAATTAAAGGACGCTTTTTGAATGTTCTGTAGCTGAGATACAGGTCTGACACTCTGGTCTAGGGCTTGGCATTCTTCAGTTCCCAAAAGGAGCAGTTCACTGCAGACAACAGAGAGCTATTTCTTTACTTCTAAAGAAACTTAATGTACCATATTTGACATCTAGCTTCAATTCATGGGATATTGATTCCAACCTCTATGTTCTGTTTGGAATAGATATCTTCTTTCTCTTATTCTAGCACCTTACAGAGGAGTCAAGCTTCAACAGTATTTGGGAAAAGTTGAAACAGAATTCAGATTAAAAAAAAAAACTCTAAACCCAGTCCTTATTGTTAAGATTGATTTCATGTGTCAACTGGGCTGTACCAGGATATAGAGTTTGTGATCAAACACCAGCCTAGATACTACAGTGAATGTATTTTAGGTATATTTAATATTTTCATATTTTAACTCAACAGATATTTAAAATTTTTAGTATTTACAGGATATTATGTGACATTTTGTTACAAGTATTCATTGTGTACTAACCAAACAGGTTAAATATATCTATGTTTTAAAGCACTTAGTGTTTATTTTTAGTGAAAGAATTAAAATCTATCTCCTCTGTCTCTCTCTCTCACTGTCCACTCTGCCTGTCAAAAAAAAGTGAAAAAAAATCCTATCTCCTAGATATTTAGTGGAGAAATAAACAGTATATTAACATTATTCAAAGTCACCCCATTGTGTGATACAACCACAAGTCTTCTTACTCTTATCTGTCCATAATCTAGTTCCTCTCGATTGACCTTTCCAATCCCTCCCAACCAGCCCACATCCCTGACCAGGCCCTGGTAATCACAAATATATTGTTAACTTCTATGAGACTATCTATATTTTAGACTCCACATGGGAATGAGATCACATGGTCTTTCTGTGCTTAGTTTATTTCACTTAATGTAATGGCATCTAGTTCCATCTATAATACTGTAAATAACTCATTTTGACTCTTTAAATGGCTGAGTAGTATTCTATTGTTGTATGTACCACGTATTCTTTGTCCTTAAATCAGGGCTGGACACATAGGTCATTGTCATTTCTGAGCTATTGTGAGTAATGCTGCAGTAAGCATGGGAGCTGGGCTGATCCAAATCCAGGAGCCAGGAGCTTCTTCCAGGTTTCCCACATAGGTGCAGGGGCCCAAACACTTGGACCATCTTCTATGGCTTTCCCAAGCACAGTAGCAGGGAGCCAGACTGGAAGTGGAGCAGTCAGGACACAAACCAGCACCCATATGGGTTGATGACACTGCAGAGGCTTGACCTATTATGCCACAGTATAGGCCCCTATGAATTATATTTCATCTTTGATATGATTAATATTCTTTTCAATTTGGTTATTTTTTGAGACTTTTGTGATCTATTGTATGATCTATCCTGGAAAAGGTTCCATGTGTTGTTGAAAAGAATATGTATTCTGAAGTTGTAAGATGATAAGATTAATAGATGTCTGTTAGATGTCTCTTTATCTAGGATATAATTTAATTCTGCTGTTTCTTTGTAGGTTTTCTTTAAAAAAAAAAGATTTATTTATTTATTTTATCTGAAAGGCAGAGTTATAGGGAATTAGAAAGAAAGAGAGAGAGAGAGACCACTCTCCCATCCCATTCTTCATCAAGATTCATTTTCAATTATCTTTATATACAGAAGATCAACTTAGTATATACTAAGTAAAGATTTCAACAGTTTGCACCAATGCAGATACATAAAGTATAAAATACTGTTTGAATACTAGTTTTACCATTAATTCACATAGTATAACATATTAAGGACAGAGATCCTACATGGGGAGTAAGTGCACAGTTATCCCCATTGTTGATTTAACAATTGACACCCGTATTTATGACATCAGTAATCACCAAGGCTCTTGTCATGAGCTGCCAAGGCTATGGAAGCCTCTGGAGTTCACAAACTCTGACCTTATTTAGACAAGGTTGTAGTCAAAGTGGAAGATCTCTCCTCCTTTCAGAGAAAGGTACCTCCTTCTTTGATGGCCCATTCTTTCCAGTGGGATCTCACTCACAGAGATTTTTCAATTAGGTCATTTTTGTGCCACAGTGTCTTGGCTTCCCATGACTGCAAAACTCTCATGAGCATTTTACCCAGATCCGAATGCCTTAAGGGCTGATTCTGAGGCCAGAGTGTTGTTTAGGGCATCTGCCATTCTATGAGTCTGTTGTGTATTCCACTTCCCATGTTGGATCGTTTCTTCCTTTTAATTCTATCAGTTATTATTAGCAGATACTAGTCTTGTTTATGTGATCCCTTTGACACTTAACCCTATCATTATGATCAATTATGAACTGAAAACTGATCACTTTGACTAGTGAGATGGCATTGGTACATGCCACCTTGATGGGATTGAATTGGAATCCTCTGGCACATTTCTAACTCTACAATTAGGGTAAGTCCAGTTGAGCATGTGCTGAACTGTACATCTCCTCCCTCTCTTAATCCCACTCATATATTTAACATGGATCACTTTTCAGTTAAATTTAAACACCTAAGAATAATTGTGTGCCAATTAAGAGCTCAACCAATGGTATTAAGTCAAACAAAAAATACTAAAAGGAATAAAATAATAAGTTATTCCTCAACAGTCAGGACAAGGGCTGATCAATTCATTGTTTCTTATAGTGTCCGTTTCACTTCTACAGGTTTCCTTTTAGGTGCTCAATTATTTGTCACAGATAAGAATATATGATATTTGTCCATTTGGTAATGGCTTATTTCACTCAGCATGATGTTTTCCAGATTAAATTCTCCCAATATCATTGTATTGTATTGAATCTCTCTCTTTAGTCTATTCCTATTTGTTTTATGCCTTTGGGTGCTCCAATATTAGATGCAAATATAAGTGTTATTTCTTCTTTCTCAATTGAGTCCTTTATCATTATATAATGACCTTTCTGTTTTTTTAATTAAAATCATTTTATTTCATAAAAGTATGGATACTCCTGTTTTGGGGTGTTCCATTTGCATGGAATATCAGGATCCATCCTTTCACTTTCTATCTTTTTGTGTCCTTCAAAGTGAAGTGAGTTCTTGTAGGCAGCATATATAGATGGGTACTGTTTTTTAATCTACTTGGTTACTCTATCTGTTTTAATTAGAGTATTAAACCCATTTATATTTAAGATAATTTTTGATAGGCAAAGTCTTATTAGTTCCATTTGATACTTGTTTTGTGTTGTTATTCTAGTTCAATTTTTTTCTTTCTCCATAGCTTACATTCTTGATTTTAGTGGTTAAGCTATTTTCTCTAGTGGTATGTTTTTGCTCTTTGCTCACTATTTTTGGTAGGTCTGTTACAGGTTCTTGTATCGTGGCTATGGTTATAAAAAGCTGTCTTGAAATAATAGCTCAACAATTATGAAGATAGCAAAAGAGATGGCAAAAAAACAAAGAGGCAAGATTTCCTAAGATTTTAATTTGTGCTCCATTCATTTCCACATTTAGACCTCTTTCAACATTGCATTTTAATGAGGTGATAATCGTTTAGTCTTGACAGTAAATAGTTCATACACCAGTTATACAATATTAGAGTATTCTGATTTTGTTTCTGCAGTTAATCTTACCTGTGAGTTTTTGATACTTTATTCTTACGTGTTAGCATCTTGTTCTTTAACTGTGAAGTACAACCTTTAGCATTTCTTATTTTTTTTTTTTGACTGGCAGAGTTAAGCAGTAAGAGAGAGAGACAGAGAGAAAGGTCTTCCTTCCTTTGGTTCACCCCCTAAATGGCTGCTGTGGCCATAGCTAGGCCAATCCGCAGCCAGGAGCCAGGTGCTTCCTCCTGGTCTCCCATGCGGGTGCAGGGCCCAAGCACTTGGGCCATCCTCCACTGCCTTCCCAGGCCACAGAGAGCTGGACTGGAAGAGAGGCAACCGGGACAGAATCGGTGCCCTGACCAGGACTAGAACCCGGAGTGCCGGCCCCACAAGGCGGAGGATTAGCCTACTGAGCTGTGGCACCCGCAGCATTTCTTATAACACAGGTCTTGGTGTGATAAATTCTCTTAGCTTATGTTTTTCTAGGAATGACTTTATCTCTGGTCATATTTGAAGGATACCTTTGCTGGAATATTCTTGGCAGTAATTTTTTTCCTCCAGTACTGTTAAAGTGTCATCCTACTACTCTTGGCCTGTAAACTTTCTCCGGAAAAGTCAGACCAGGAGAATTGGGACTTCTGTATGTATTATTTGCTTCTTTTCTCATGTAGCTTTGATAATCCTGTCTTTATCTTTAACTTCAGAGAATATAACTACAATAATGTCTCAAGTAGACCTGCCTGCGTTGAATGACTGGTCAAATCTGACCTTCCTATAACTGGATATTTGCATCTTTCTCTATTTGGGAAGTTTTCTGTCATTTGTTTGAATATGCTACCTACCCTTTGGTTTCTCTCTGTCTGAGCCTTTTGAATATGCAAAGGAGACTCTTCTTCCTTTCATGGGACTCCTTTACTTTGAGTCCTGCCCCTTTTTTCTTAGTCTTTCTTGTCTTCCCAATGAATATCATTCGTTTATCATTCCTTAACCACTGTTACTAATCTCTCTGCAACCACAGCACACTCTGCATTGCTACCTATCTGTCTTTTCCTTGTGGGAGGGCTTTTATTCCTGACTCAATTTCCTTCTTGGTTATTGGTCTGTTTAAGTATTCTATGTTTTTATGACTCAATTTTGGTAGATTATATGTGTCTAGGAATCTATCCATTTCTTCTGGGTTTCCAAATTTATTGAAATACAGCACTTTGTAGTAATTCCTGATGATTTTTTTAATTTTTATGGTATCTGCTGTTGCATTTCCTTTTTCATCTAGGATTTCATAGGTCTGCGACATCTCAAACTTCTTTTTGGTTAACTGGAACAATGGTGTATCAATATTGCTTATTTTCTCAAAACACCAGCTCTTCATTTCATTGATCTTTTGTATTTCTTTTGGTTTCAGTTTGTTTATTTCTTCTCTAATTTTAATTATTTATTATTCTTACTAATTTGGGGTTTGGTTTGTTGTTGTTTTTTAGGTCCTTCAGATGCTCTGATAACTCATTCATTTGGAACCTTTACAGCTTCTTCATGTAGGCATCAATTGTTATAAACTTCTCTATTAACAATGCTGTTACTATATCCCATATGTCTGAAATGATTCTTTGTCATCTTCCATCATTTCCAGAAGCTTTTATATTTCTTCTGTGGCCCACTGTTCATTCAGAAACGTGTGGTTGGATATGATCTGGAGATTCTTCAGTTACTGGTTCCCTGCTTCATTCCATTGTGGTCAGAGAAGATCATGGTATGATTTCAATTTTTTAAATTTGCTGAGACTTGTTCTATGGCCCAGCATAAGGTCTATCCTAGAAAAAGTTCCATGCACTGATGAAAAGAGTGTGTATTTGACAACTGTGGGGTGAAAAGTTCTGTAGATATCAGTTAGGTCCATATGATCCATAAGATCTATTAGCTTTGTTGTTTCCTTGTAGATTTTCTGTCTACTTCTTCTGTCCATTGATGAAAGTGGCATGTGGAAGTTCCCCATTACTATCGTATTGGAGTCTATGTCTCCTTTTAGATCCATTAACATTTCTTTTAAACAGCTGGGGACCCTGTAATTGGGTGCATATACATTTATTATAGTCATATATCCCTTTTGAATTGATCTCTTAATCATTACATGGTGCCCTTCTTCATATCTTTAAACAGTTTAGGTGTAAAAATCTACTTTGTCTGATATTAGGATGGCAACACCTTCCATTTTTTGCTTTCCATTAACATGGAATAATTTTTTCCATCCTTTCACTTACAGTCTGTATATATCTTTGTTGGTGAGATGTCTTTCTTGTAGGCAGTAAATAGATGGGGCTTGTTTTTCAATCTGTTCAACTAGTCTGTTCCTTTTAACTGGAGAGTTGAGGCCATTTACATCAAAATGTCTACTGATAAGTAATGATTGGCCCTGCCATTTTTCCATAAACAGTCCTATTTTGGGAATTTCCTTTGTACTTTTACTGTGGGATTTCCTGCCTTCACATTCTTCTTAAATGATGACTATCATTTTGTGTTTCTGTGTATATCACATTCTTAAGCATCTTTTGTAAGCTGGATGAGTAATGACAAATTCTTTCAATTTTTGTTTGTTATGTAAGGTATTTATTCCGCTTTCATTCATAAATGACAGCTTTTCAGGGTACAGTATTCTGGGTTGACAGTTTTTTTTTTTTTCCTTTTAAAACTTACCATTTGCTTCTTGGATGTAGGGTTTTTGATAAGTCAGCTGTGAGTCTAGTTGGAGGTCCCCTGAAAGTAATCTGGCATATCTCTCATGCACATTTTAGAATCTTTAATTTTACCTTGGAAAGTTTAACTATAAGAGGTTGTGGTGAAGATCTTTTCTGCTCATGTTTGTCAGCAGTTCTATGAACTTTTTCTAACTGGATGTCCTTTTCTTTCTCCAAATTGCAGAATTATATGTAATCACATCACCACTAAATAGGCCTTCTAGGCCATTCTGTCTTTCCATACCTTCAGGAACTCCTGACACTCATGTGTTGGGTTGTTTGATAGTATTCCCTAAATTTTCAACATGGTTTTTTTTTCTATTTTCTTCTCTCTCTCTCTCTCCCTTTTTCTTTTCTTTTTGGTTTGACTGTAAGATTTTCAAAGATTTGTCTTCTAGCTCAGATATTCTTTCTTCTGCCTCTGCATTAAAGCTTTCCATCACATTTTTCATTTGCTCTATCAATTTTTTTCATTTCTAATATTTTCATTTTGATTTCTCTTTAGAATCTCAATTTAATTGGAAAAATTTTCATTCATGTCATGTACAGTTTTATTTAGTTCATGGATTTGCTTCTGATTGCTTTTGAGTAATCCTATGATTAATGTTTTGAACTCCATTTCAATCATTTCCTCAATTTCTTCTTCACATTTTAATAATGAGATGCTGTTGTGTTCCTTTTGGGGGGCTGTCATGGTGTTTTCCTTATTCTTGTTTCTTGAATTTCTACATTCATTTTTACGCATTTATGGAATTCATTTTTGCTTTTTCCCTCTGATGGCTTTTATCTTTGAGCCATGTTTCTGTGGCTTAGTGGAATATCTGTACTTTTAGCGAATACCAAGAGGTATGTGTTGGGTATGGCCAGGGAGCTCTGGGCAGTGCCCCAGAGTGGATTGAGTATCCAAGGTTATACTCAAGTGGGGCATGGTAGAACTCCTCTTATTAACAGAAAGGGCCCAAGAGTCCACTCTGTTGGTGTGATCATCCCCTCACCTCAACTTCTTCAAGTTGAGCAATGCCCAAGTGTTAGCCTCCAGTGTGTTCAACACTCATCCAGGGCCAGGCCAAAGCCAGGAGCCAGGGGCTTCTTTTGAGTCTCTCATACAGGCGGCAGGGATCCAAGAACATGGGTCATCCTCCACTGCTTTCCCAGGCACATTAACAGGGAGCTGCATTGAAAGTGGAACAGCTGAGACTCAAACCAGCTCCCATATGGGATGCCAGTCCTGAAGTCAGCAACTTCATCAGCTACTCCACAGCACCAGCTACTATAGTGTATACTATTAAAATATTTAGAGAACTATTTTTTAATCTATTTTTTGACAGGCAGAGTGGACAGTGAGAGAGACAGAGAGAAAGGTCTTCCTTTACTGTGGGTTCACCTTTCAATGGGCGCTGCAGCCAGCGCGCTGCGGCTGGGACACACCGTGCTGATCTGAAGCCAGGAGCCAGGAGATTCTCCTGGTCTTTCATGCAGGTACAGGGCCCAAGGACTTGGGCCATCCTCCACTGCACTCCCGGGACAGAATCCGTCGCCCAGACCGGGACTGGAACCCGGTGTGCTGGGGCCGCAAGCAGAGAATTAGCCTATTGAGCCATGGCACTGGCCATAGTTAGAGAAAGTGAGTGAGGATGAAAGTGCCGTAAATTTCTTTCATTAACTGGGAAGAGACAAAAAGGCATGGGCTTTCATAAATCAATAAAATACAAGAAAACATCTTGAGATTTCTGAGAGGAATAGATGGGCAAAGGATATAAAAAATGTAATATTTGACAAAGTAATCAATCCAACCAAGCAAAGTAACAGAAATGCAAAGACCAGAAAAGAAAATAGAAGGGGCGGAGCCAAGATGGCGGAATAGTGAGGACGTGCACTGGCAGTCCACGAAAAGATAGTTTAATAACAGCAGAGTTACTGTAGCCTCAGGAAAATTCGAAGGGGAAAAATGCAGAGGAAATTCTTCTGGACTCAGTGAAGGGGACACAGAAGACCTAGGGGAAAGTAAGTTTGCCGACGGCAAATCGTGCCACAATGGGAGCCGCGGGGCGGGACGCAATGCGAGCCAGGTGGGAGTCGCCAGAACAAAGTCGCCGTAGGAACTGAGCGCCCGAGATACTGGTGGGGGGAAACAGACCCCACGGGGGAAACAGCACAATTGAGGGGAACCCGCAGGGACACTAGCCTCTCTTGTCACCCACGTTGCGAAGTCGAACTAAATCAAACGCAGTGGGACGGCGCCCGCCCGCCCGCCTGTAACTGAGGCAGGCGGAAACAAAAAACCGGAGTCTGTATAAACCTACGGGAGATCCAAAAGCTGGGAACACACCGCGTACACAAACTCCGTTACCTTGACAACCCGGTGAAAGAGTGTGGGAAAAAAAAAATGCCAAACAAACATAAATTCCAAGGGAGCAAGATCAAGGAAGACGCTATGATGACTCCAAACGGAAAAGACACCCCAAGTCAGGATTATGAAGATAATGAGATAGAAGAAATTCAAGAAGCAGATCTCAAAAAATTGATAAGAACATTAAGAAGTTCTCAAAAACAAATTCTTGAACTACAGAAATCTTTAATGGATAAGATAGAAAATCTCTCTCACGAGAATGAAATATTACGGAGGAATCAAAACGAAACGAAACAACTAGTAGAAC